>CM075737.1:56867642-56926375 GCA_037974335.1 Prionace glauca
GGCCTCACCTCTTCAGGCCCCACCCCCTTGGCACTGCCCAGTGCAAGGTTGGCAGTGCCAGGGTGCCAGGTTGGCAGTGCTGGGTTGGCACTGCCCAAAAGGGGCACAGCCCTCCTCTACCCCCAACCAACAGAGGGGCCTCAACGGCCTCAGGTCCTACAGGCAAGTCCAGCATGGACAAGTCTCTGGTGATGGGACCATACGTGGTTCTTGCTACTGAGGACCTTCACCGATGAGGCCGCAAAGCCAACTGAGCCTGGGACAATTGCGTCTCAGTCTCACTAATAGTATTTTAATGATGTTTAAATTGTTTTGAATATTAAAATCAGCCTTTCCCCTGATCACATTGGAAATCTGAGCCCTGTCAGCTTGCGAGAGGCAAGACACCGGGCGTGAACCCAATTTTTCATCGCTCACTGATCTTACTGGCTAGCCCCAGCCATCAACCAGCAGGACGAGCCAATAAGCTCACCCCCTTCATGTCTTTCATTCTTTCACAGTGTCTGAATCAGAGAGGAGATAGGGGCTAAGGATGGAGAAGGGGTTGCGATGCGGAGCTGTAGGCTCCTTTGAGTGTGACTGGGGAGATTATTCACGCTCCTTCTGCCTCCACCTTCAGGGAAGTCACTTACCCTGTTTGTTGCAGAAGATTCCTAGGTCTGGTTTCCAGTGAAGGTGTGCTAAGCTGGCAGGGCCAACATGTATTGCCCATCCCTAATTGCCCTTTGAGAAGTTGATGATGAGCTGCCTACTTGAACCGTTGTGGTCCATGTGGTGTTTAGTACAGCTTTTAGGGAGCAGATTCCAGGATTTTGACCCAGAGACAGTGAGAGAGAACGGTGATGTATTTCCAAGTCAGGATGGTGAGTGACTTGGAGGGGAATCTCCGGGTGATGACGTTCCCATGTATCTGCTGTTCCTGGCCTTCTAGGTGATAATGGACATGAGTGTGGAGAGAACTGGAAATTCAATATTGGCGAGGGAAAATACTTAAAAATAGTAAGTTTGATGTGGGACATTAGGGGGCTAAAATCTGACTTAGTGACGCAGAATGGGGAGATTGCCTTAATTGCCTTACTTTTCATTGTCCTGACTCGGTGGCCATCACCTTTGGCACTGCATTTGTGCCATTCAAAGGCATTTAAGTCCAGCAAGGGGCATGCGGGCGGCAGGTTGTGGTGGGCTGCTCTTGGATATTGCTTCGGGAGTTGCCTACTGCTTCATATCGTTGGTGTGCGTAAACTGGACCATCTCGAGGGCAACATGACAGCTCAGAGACTATCTCTGTTGCTGTGCGGACACATGGATTTGGGCCTGTGTCCGTGGGAGTTTGCGCGTTCTCCCCGTGGTTGCGTGGGTTTCCTCCGGGTGCTCCGGTTTCCTCCCACATCCCAAAAATGTGCTTTTAGGCTGATTGATTGGGTAACAAATTGTCCCTATATTGGATCTCCCTGATCCTCACACATTAGGCATAGACTAAAATCATGAATAGGTCACTGAGACAATGGGACGGCGGCGCGGGCTCGTTGGGCCGAAGGGCCTGTTTCCCGTGCTGTGTTGTTCTTTGTTCTTTGTTCTATTTGTATTGACTACATTGGATTGGAGAATCACATGGGTCAAATAAACTGGTAGCCCACTCCCTCGAGTCTGTTTTACACCGTGCTAAGGTTCTGTTTAACTCTCTGTATCCGCTGACAGTGTAATGTACAACACATTAGTCAACAGCTACATTGGGAATCTGTATGGATAAGTGGGAATCCAGATGTGGTTAACTGAGTATCTGGTTAGTAAATAGAGAAACAAAGACTGGATGTCACACCAAGGCATTGATCTCAATGTTCATATCCACCAGGGTGATCATTAGATACAGTTTTTGTTGATATAGCGGTTTAGTGGAAAAGTTAGCGTGCGAGTATGTTTATGGATCATTGCGAGTGCTTTACTCCCTTGGTTACTGAATGATGGCAGATGTTTGTTAAATAAGTGAACAGAATGAAGTGCATTTGCCTGGCTAGTGTGAGTGCATTAAGATATTTCCACTGAAATGCTCATGTGGATGAATCAATATTGCCATGGCATCAGAGAATGAACATAATACATCTAGAGGCATTCAAACATTGTATCTGTGCCAACTCTTTGTGAAAGTATCTCAGTGAGTCGCATTTCCCTCCTGTTTATCTGTAGCCCTGTATTTTATATCTCGTCAGGTAATGCCCTATTTCCAATAGGATTGGTGGCCACCAAGAACATATAATCACAGAACCCTACAGTGCAGAGAGAGGCCTTTCGGCCCCTCGAGTCTGCACCGAATACAATCCCACCCAGGCCCTACCCCCATATCCTTCCATATATAATACCCACTAATCCCTCTAACCTACACATCCCTGGACACTAAGGGGCAATTTCTTAGCATGGCCAATCAACCTAACCCACACATCTTCGGACTGTGGGAGGAACATAAGAACATAAGAAATAGGAGCAGAAGTAGGCCATCTGGCCCTTCGAGCCTGCCCCGCCATTCAATAAGATCATGGCTGATCTGTCGCTGCTCAGTTCCACATTCCCACCCTCTCCCCATAACCCTTAATCCCCTCTCTTATGAAAAAACCCATCAACCCGCGTCTTAAAAATATTTAGCGAGGCAGCCTCCACCACTTCAACGGGCAGAGAATTCCAGAGATTCACCACCCTTTGAGTGAAGAAGTTCCTCCTCAACTCCGTTCTAAAACGCCCCCCATTTATCTTGAGGCTGTGCCCCCTAGTCCTACTGTCTTTTTTGAGCAGGAATAGTCTCTCCACCTCTATCCTATCCATCCCATTCATCATCTTATACGTCTCAATGAGATCTCCCCTCATTCTTCTAAACTCTAACGAGTACAAGCCCAGTTTATTCAGCCTCTCCTCATAGCTCAACCCCCTCAACTCCGGTATCAGCCTGGTAAACCTCCTCTGCACTCCCTCCAAGGCCAAAATATCCTTGCGTAAGTACGGCGACCAAAACTGCACACAGTACTCCAGCTGCGGCCTCCCCAATGCCCTATACAGCCGCAGCAAGACCTCCCTACTTTTATATTCAATCCCCCTCGCTATGAAGGCCAGCATCCCATTCGCCTTCCTGACCACCTGCTGCACCTGCAAGCTGGGTTTTTGCGACTCATGCACAAGGAAACCAGAGCACTCGGAGAAAACCCACGCAGACACGAGGAGAATGTGCAAACTCCATACAGACAGTGACCCGAGCCGGGATTTGAACCCAGGACCCTGGAGCTGTGAAGCAGCAGTGCTAACTCACTGTGCAGCAATGCTAACCAGTTAGTACAATGAAATATACTGGTTTATTTACAAGCAGATCTCGTCAAGAAGTACTTTAATAATGTCAACCCTTCCAGCTCTTTAACATTTTTTAAAGCTGAAAGTTTTAAAGTGTATTTATTAGTGTCACAAGTGTAGGCTTACATTAACACTGCAATGAAGTTACTGTGAAAATCCCCTAGTTGTCACACTCGAACACTTGTTTGGATACCTGCTGATGACACCAAGATTGGGGGAAAGGCAAATTGTGAGGAGGGTGTGGAGAGTCTGCAGAAGGATCTAGATAGGCTGGGCGAATGGGCCAGGAAATGGCAAATGGAATTTAATGTTGGCAAGTGTGAGATGGTCCACTTTGGTAGGAGGAATGGTAGGAAGGACTATTACTTACGTGGCGAAAAACTGCAGCAGGCGACGGTGCAGAGGGACCTCGGGGTCCTTGTGCATGAGTCGCAAAAACCCAGCTTGCAGGTGCAGCAGGTGGTCAGGAAGGCGAATGGGATGCTGGCCTTCTTAGCGAGGGGGATTGAATATAAAAAGTAGGGAGGTCTTGCTGCAGCTGTATAGGGCATTGGTGAGGCCGCAGCTGGAGTACTGTGTGCAGTTTTGGGCGCTGCACCTGCGCAGGGATATTTTGGCCCTGGAGGGAGTGCAGAGGAGGTTTACTAGGCTGATACCGGAGTTGAGGGGATTGAGCTATGAGGTGAGGCTGAATAAACTAGGCTTGTACTCGTTAGAGTTTAGAAGAATGAGGGGAGATCTCATTGAGACGTATAAGATGATGAATGGGATCGATAGGATAGAGGTGGAGAGACTCTTCCTGCTCAAAAAAGACAGTAGGACTAGGGGACACAGCCTCAAGATAAAGGGGGGAGCGGTTTAGAACGGAGTTGAGGAGGAACTTCTTCACTCAAAGGGTGGTGAATCTCTAGAATTCTCTGCCCGCTGAAGTGGTGGAGGCTGCCTCGCTGAATATATTTAAGAAGCGGGTTGATGGGTTTTTGATAAGAGAGGGGATTAAGGGTTATGGGGAGAGGGCGGGAAGGTGGAGCTGAGTCACGACAGATCAGCCATGATCTTATTGAATGGCGGGGCAGGCTCGAAGGGCTAGATGGCCTACTCCTGCTCCTATTTCTTATGTTCTTATGTTCTTATACACTGAGGGAGGATTTAGCACGGCCAATGCTCCTCACCAGCACGTCTTTCTGGATTAATCTGGATGCAAAAACCTGCGCTCTGCACCAAGATCCCTACGCTCTTTCTCCATTGGGCCATCAGGTCATATTACCCTCCTGCTGTACGTCCCCTTAAAGGGCCAGCTGTTGCACTATGGAAAGCCTCAATTGTAACAGGCCTCAGGCCTGTAAAAACAGTTCTTCCTCACGTGGGCCACTGGTTCCTTTGTCAATCGCAATTATGTCTGTGCGGCCTGATCCTCCCTCCTTCTCTCTAGTGCGAGCAGTTTCTCTCTATCTGGCTGATCTATCCTAATGTCAAAACACCTCTGTCAAATCTCTTCTCAACCTTCTCTTTCCTGTGGAGGACAGGCCCCAGCTTCTCTGATCCATCCAGAAATTCCTCACCTCTGGACCGATCCTCAGCCGTCTCTGCTGCGCTCTCTCTGAAGCCTTCACATCCTGTCCCCAGTCCTGGCGTCAGATCCCACAGGTTGGTGAGGAGGACCTTGCGGAGCTGAATGACCTTCCCCAACGCCTTCGCTGGTGCCAGATAATCTGCCTGGTTTTTAATTTTGATTTGAGCTTTGCACGGCAGATTGATACAACGGTGTGGTTTGCGAGGCCATTCCTGGGTGCGGGGAGAGGGGACTCACCACATGCTGTAGAACTAGACCATAGAACCCTACAGTGCAGAAACAGGCCCTTCGGCCCATCGAGTCTGCACCGAACACAATCCCACCCAGACCCTATCCCCATATCCCTACACATTTACCTGCTAATCCCTCTAACCTACACATCCCAGGATACTAAGGGGCAATTTTAGCATAGCCAATGAACCTAACCCGCACATCTTTGGACTGTGGGAGGAAACCGGAGCACCCGGAGAAAACCCACGCAGACACGAGGAGAATGTGCAAACTCCACACAGACAGTGACCCGAGCCGGGAATCGAACCCAGGACCCTGGAGCTGTGAAGCAGCAGTGCTAACCCACTGTGCTACTGTGCCGTGATATAGTCATATATCGGCCAGACCAGGCAAGGGGGGGAAGATTTCTCCCTGAAACGACTATGAATGAACCATTTGGGTTTTTATAATGCCCAGATACTTCCCTGATCATGAATGTTGAAACCAGCTTTTAACACCAGGTTGATTTAATTTACTGGGTTTAAACCCTCCCTGTAACTATGGTGGGAATTATACTGATGTATTTTGGATCATTCCTCCAGTCCTCTGCATACTAGCTCATTAGCACTGGAGTTTAATGTGGAGATGGAGTTTAATGCGGAGAAGTGTGAGGTAATTCATTTCGGTAGGAATAAAGATGTGTTGAGTATAGGGCTAACGGGAGGACTTTGAATAGTGTGGAGGAGCAGAGGGATCTAGGTGTATGTGTACATAGATCCCTGAAAGTTGGGAATCAAGTAGATAAGGTTGTTAAGAAGGCGTACGGTGTCTTGGCGTTTATTGGTAGGGGGATTGAATTTAGGAGTCGCAGCGTCATGATGCAACTGTACACAACTCTGGTGCGGCCGCACTTGGAGTACTGTGTGCAGTTCTGGTCTCCACATTACAGGAAGGATGTGGAGGCTTTGGAGAGGGTGCAGAGGAGGTTTACCAGGATGTTGCCTGGTATGGAGGGGAGGTCCTATGAGGAGAGACTGAGAGATTTGGGGTTGTTTTCGCTGGAAAGAAGGCGGCTAAGAGGGGATCTCATTGAAACATATAAGATGATTAGAGGTTTAGATAGGGTGGATAGTAATAGCCTTTTTCCTCTGATGGAGAAATCTAGCACGAGGGGGCATGGCTTTAAATTAAGGGGTGGTAGTTATAGGACTGATGTCAGGGGTAGGTTCTTTACCCAGAGGGTGGTGAGGGACTGGAATGCCCTGCCAGCTGCAGTTGTAAATGCGCCTAGTTTGGGGGCGTTTAAGAGATCCGTGGATAGGTTTATGGACAAAAAGGGATTGGTTTAGGCTAGTGGGTCATTGTTTTGTAACTGGTCGGCGCAACATCGTGGGCCGAAGGGCCTGTTCTGCGCTGTAATGTTCTATGTTCTATATAACCACAGGAATACAGTATTGTTTCACCCTCAGGATGGCAGTGTTACCTCTCAAATAAACAGTCTTACAGGGCCTCTTGTCATGTTTGATTTACAAAGAACAAAGAACAACACAGCACAGGAAACAGGCCATTCGGCCCAATGAGCCTGCGCTGCCATTTTAACATTGTGAGTTCCCTCCTCTACCTATGACCTTAGTCTACACCTATTGTACTCCACAATGAAGGAACCATAACCAGATTGAGGGACGCCTAATTTAGGGACAATTTGTTACACCAATCAGCCTAAGAGCACATCTTTGGGGGTGTGGGAGGAAACCGGAGCGCCCGGAGGAAACCCACGCAAGCATGGGGAGAATGCGCAAACTCCCCACAGACACTGGCCCAAATCCATGTGTCTGCACAGCAAACAGTGATAGTCACTGAGCTGTCGTGTTGCCCGTCAGTCGGTCCAGTTTAAGCGTACACTAACGCACGTGAAGCACTAGGCAACTCTCGAAGCAACATCCAAGAGCAGCCCTCGTACGACCCACCGCGTGTACGCCCCTCGTTGGACAACAAGGCGGGCCATGTCTACAGAGATGGGCCTGCCTCAGCCCTTTACAACAAACACAGCTTAAGACACATCAACTCCCAACTTCAAATGGAGGGTTTCATCAGGTAGGTGGTAAATGGTGCATATGGCTCATCCACTTACGTGACTGCACCAAATTTGTATGTAATCAACAAGTGTGACGTGACTGCGCCTTTAAGAAGGTATGTTCTCTGCAGTAGACAGCCCTGTTTCATTCATTGTGCCACTGAACTTCTAGAGTAGAGGTCCTTTTATTGCTACTAAAATGATACAATGGCCATTTTGCGTATTTTCAATCTGGGTCTGCCTAATGCAATGTCCTGGTGTTTGATGAGTTTTAGGACTCTTTTGGATTGAGTGGTGTGTGACTGACTGAGATGTCAAGGGTCTTTCACAGGGATGAGACAAAGAATCACTTTCAATTGAGCTGGAAGCTGTTTGGAATCCAGACTGAAAGCAGTGTTTGTGTCTCTCTCCCTGGTATTGGAAAATCTGCTGGCTAGTTGGAAACAGTCTTTCTTGTCTCTCTGGAGTGAAAATTTTGCTGTCAATGGTTTGCTAGCTAAAAGCTTGAGGCCAGCAGTGGCTCCATCTCTATCTTGAGGTGTGCGGGAAGTTACAGGATGGGGAAGTCAGAATTTTAATTCTCAACGCAAAGGACTAATTCATAGCAAGTGTTGTGAAGCTGCAAGATCCAGCATCATGTGAGCATACTTATTTTCTTTGCTTAAACCTAGGATGGGTTATAGGTTGTTTGTAAGAATGTTTCTTTAGTTGGAGCTATTAGGTATAAACAGTATCATTTTTTTTTCTTGTTTGGAATTGGTAATTGCTAATTGTCTTATTATATGTATAAACTTTGTTTGATAAAAGCTCCCTTGTGGGTTACTTGAATCATACCTGGAGTGAAACGTCTTGGGTGGGATTCGCTCCCCAAAATTCTAAGTATCGAATTTGTGTAGAATCTGGAGTAAATCCTGCTGATTTTCCCAGCACGATTTTTAAAATGAATCTCCCACATCATAAAGTGCCATAGCATGAATATAAGAACATAAGAACATAAGAAATAGGAGCAGGAGTAGGCCATCTGGCACTTCGAGCCTGCCCCGCCATTCAATAAGATCATGGCTGATCTGTCGTGGCTCAGTTCCACCTTCCCGCCCTCTCCCCATAACCCTTAATCCCCCTCTCATTAAAAATCCATCAACCCGCTTCTTAAAAATATTTAGCGAGGCAGCCTCCACCACTTCAACGGGCAGAGAATTCCAGAGATTCACCACCCTTTGAGTGAAGAAGTTCCTCCTCAACTCTGTTCTAAACCGCCCCCCCCACTTTATCTTGAGGCTGTGCCCCCTAGTCCTACTGTCTTTTTTGAGCGGGAAGAGTCTCTCCACCTCTATCCTATCCATCCCATTCATCATCTTATACGTCTCAATGAGATCTCCCCTCATTCTTCTGAACTCTAACGAGTCTCCAACGAGTCTCCAATGAATCGTGTTAAAAAGCTGGAGATGGGGTCTATTCCCGCTGGGGAGGCAGACAGCACAGTGCTGAGCGGGCACTGTTCATGCACCGATCTGTCAGCACTGAGATCGATGCACACACATCAACCCCACATTGCTGGCCTCCCAATTGCTGGCTATCTCGATCGTTTGCCAGCCTCATGACCCCTCCCATTGCTGGCCATGTGACCCCCCCCCCCCCACCACCACCCGATCGCTGGTCTCCCAGACGTGTCCTGGCTAGCCAAGACCACCGAGACCCCGATCCCTGGTCTCCTTCTCTCTTGGTCCCCCTCTCTCTTTCTCTCTGTGTCCCTCTATCTGTGTCCCTCTCTCTCACTCTCTTTCTCTGTTTCTCTCTCTGTCTCTCTCACTCTATATCTCCCTCTTCTCTCTCGCAATGTCCCTCTCTCTTGGTCTCTCTCTCTCTCTCTCTCTTTCTCTGTTTCTCTCTCTGTCTCTCTCACTCTATATCTCCCTCTTCTCTCTCGCAATGTCCCTCTCTCTTGGTCTCCCTCTCTCTCTCTCTCTCTTTCTCTGTTTCTCTCTCTGTCTCTCTCACTCTATATCTCCCTCTTCTCTCTCGCAATGTCCCTCTCTCTTGGTCTCTCTCTCTCTCTCTCTCTTTCTCTGTTTCTCTCTCTGTCTCTCTCACTCTATATCTCCCTCTTCTCTCTCGCAATGTCCCTCTCTCTTGGTCTCCCTCTCTCTCTCTCTCTCTTTCTCTGTTTCTCTCTCTGTCTCTCTCACTCTATATCTCCCTCTTCTCTCTCGCAATGTCCCTCTCTCTTGGTCTCCCTCCCTCTCTCTCTCTTTCTCTATCAGTCTCCCCCACTCTCTCTCTCTCTTTCAGTCTCCTCTTATCTCTCTTGGTCTCTCTCTCTTTCTCTCTCTCTCTTGGTCTCTCTCTCTTTCTCTCTCTCTCTCGGTCTCTCTCTCTTTCTCTCTCTCTCGGTCTCTCTCTCTCTCTCGGCCAGTGAGACTTCAGTCCTGGATGGGCTAAGATGGAAATCCTCATTATAATAATTTATGCAGCTCTGTTACATGGTTTTTGCTGAAGCTGCTGGAGCGCACAGCAGGCTGGGAAAATCATAAGAACATAAGAAATAGGAGCAGGAGTCGGCCATCTAGCCTTTCGAGCCTGCCCCGCCATTCAATAAGATCATGGCTGATCTGTCGTGGCTCAGCTCCACCTTCCCGCCCACTCCCCATAACCCTTAATCCCCTCTCTTATCAAAAACCCATCAACCCGTTTCTTAAATATATTTAGCGAGGCAGCCTCCACCACTTCAACGGGCAGAGAATTCCAGAGATTCACCACCCTTTGAGTGAAGAAGTTCCTCCTCAACTCCGTTCTAAACCACCCCCCCTTTATCTTGAGGCTGTGCCCCCTAGTCCTGCTGTCCTTTCTGAGCGGGAAGAGTCTCTCCACCTCTATCCTATCCATCCCATTCATCATCTTATACGTCTCAATGAGATCTCCCCTCATTCTTCTAAACTCTAACGAGTACAAGCCTAGTTCATTCAGCCTCTCCTCATAGCTCAACCCCCTCAACTCCGGTATCAGCCGAGTAAACCTCCTCTGCACTCCCTCCAGGGCCAAAATATCCTTGCGCAGGTGCGGCGCCCAAAACTGCACACAGTACTCCAGCTGCGGCCTCACCAATGCCCTATACAGCTGCAGCAAGACCTCCCTACTTTTATATTCAATCCCCCTCGCTATGAAGGCCAACATCCCATTTGCCTTCCTGACCACCTGCTGCACCTCCCCCCCTCACGCTCACCCTGGCCAAGTCCAAAGTGGATCACTATCACTGTCTGCTGTGCAGATACATGGGCCTGGGTCGGATCTCCGGCTTGGGTCGGTGTCTGTGTGGAGTTTGCACATTCTCCCCGTGCTTGCGTGGGTTTCCTCCGGGTGCTCCGGTTTCCTCCCACACCCCAAAGATGCGCTCTTAGGTTGATTGGTGTTAACAAATTGCTCCTAAATTGGATCTCCCTTAATCTGGCGCACATGTAATTCTCTAAATTTGCACCCCCTTTATTGTGGAGCCCCTGAGATGTAGACAAAAGTCGGAGGTAGGAGGAGAATTGGAATGAGGCCCTCACTGAGTGTTAAAATGTGCGGCACGGGTTTGTAGGGCCGAAGGGCCTGTTTCCTGTGCTGTGTTGTTCTTTGTTCATGTCTTAAAACAGATCACTAATTTTGTCAGAAGCTGTATCCGCTTACATTATCAACACTAAATCATAGAATCCCAACAGTACAGAAGGAGGCCATTTGGCCCATCGAGCCTGCACTAACCAAAACTCCACCCAAGCCCAATTCCTGTAGCCTCATACATTTACCCTACTAATCCCCTTGATACTAAGTGCAACTTAGCACGGCCAATCTACCTAACCCTCTGCACATCTTTAGAGTGTGGGAGGAAACCGGAGCACCCGGAGGAAACCCACGCAGACACGGGGAGAATGCGCAAACTCCCACACAGACAGTGACCCCGAGCCGGGAATCGAACCTGGGTCCCTGGTGCCGTGAGGCAGCAGTGCTAACCCACTGTGCCACCGTGCTGCCCCAAATGGGGAACATTAACAGGAGGAGGCCATTCATTTAGATCAAGTTACACCGGGGGAGGGGAACAGAGTTCCACGGATGATGAATCGGTGGGAGGTGGAAGAATTCCATGCGATGGGGAGTCCCTGTAGCCAGGGGATAGTCATGGGGTTGGGAGGGATTCCTTCAGGATTTTAGGTGAGTCAGTGTGGGCATATACAATGGTCACTGAGAAGTTAGAAATGGTTTAAATCCCTGTTTTGAAGTAACTACTGATGTAACACAGTCAGAAACATCTAGGGTGGGATTTTCGAGTTGAAAGTCCTGTCCGAGGCCATAGAACCCTTTATTGCCCATCCCTAGTTGCCCTTGGAGGGCAGTTGAGAGTCAACCACATCGCTGAGGCTCTGGAATCACATGTAGGCCAGACCAGGTAAGGAGGGCAGATTTCCCTCCCTAAAGGACATTAGTGAAACAGGTGGATTTTTTCCATCAATAGAACATAGAACAGAGAACCCTACAGTGCAGAAACAGGCCCTTTGGCCCATCGAGTCTGCACCGAACACAATCCCACCCAGACCCTATCCCCATATCCCTACACATTTACCTGCTAATCCCTCTAACCTACACATCCCAGGACACTAAGGGGCAATTTTAGCATAGCCAATGAACCTAACCCGCACATCTTTGGACTGTGGGAGGAAACCGGAGCACCCGGAGAAAACCCACGCAGACACGAGGAGAATGTGCAAACTCCACACAGGCAGTGACCCGAGCCGGGAATCGAACCCAGGACCCTGGAGCTGTGAAGCAGCAGTGCTAACCACTGTGCTACCGTGTGGGAGGCCAACGGATCTTTGCATGGTCAATGTCCCACCTGCTATGAATCCCATGGCAAGCTGGTCGGGAAAATTCAGTCTCTAAAATTTACAATTCAAATCATATTTTCGGATCTTTCTCGGCACAGGGCAAAAATAGAGTCATAGGGGCTTCAAGCATGGAAACAGGCCCTTTAGTCCAACTTATCCACTTTACACACTTTTTACCACTAAGCTAACCCCAATTGCTCACATTTGGCCCATATCCCTCTATACCCATCTTACCCATGTCTAAACGCTTTTTAAAAGACAAAATTATACCCACCTCTACCACTACCTCTGGCAGCTCGTTCCAGACACTCACCACCCTCTGTGTGAAAAAATTGCCCCTCTGGACACTTTTGTCTCTCTCTCCTCTCATCTTAAACCTACGCCCTCTAGTTTTAGACTCCCCTACATTTCAGAAAATATGTTGACTTTCTAGCTGATCTATGCCCCTCATTATTTTATAGACCTCAATAAGATCACCCTAAGTCTCCTACACTCCAGAGAAAAAGGTCCCAGTCTATCCAGCCTCTCCTTATAACTCAAACCATCAAGCCCCGATAGTAAATCTTTTCTGCACTCTTTCTAGTTTAATAATATCCTTTCTATAATCGGGTGACTAGTTTGTACTTCTGGACAATTGTAGTGCAAACCTTACCTGAGAACCTCCGGGGTGGGGAGGGAGTGTGGGAACGCACCCCAATGTGGCCTCAGAGTATCTCTAAGTTACGCAGCCTTGGATCACAGAGACCTTTATCTACCCGATCTTAAACACCTTGAATAGATGATTCCTTAACCTTTTGTTTTACACCCACAGGCAATTCGGTCTGCCTTGTTGTCCAACGAGGGGCGTACACGCGGTGGGTCGTACGAGGGCTGCTCTTGGATGTTCCTTCGAGAGTTGCCTAGTGCTTCACGTGCGTTAGTGTACGCTTAAACTGGACCAACTGACGGGCAACACGACAGCTCAGTGACTATCACTGTCTGCTGCGCAGATACATGGATTTGGGCCGGTGTCTGTGGGAGTTCGCACATTCTCCCCGTGCTTGCGTGGGTTTTCCCCGGCTGCTCTGGTTTCCTCCCAAAAAGTGTGCTCTTAGGCTGATTGGTGTTAACAAATTGTCCCCTAAATTAGGCGTCCCTCAATCTGGTTATTGTGGAGTCCAGTAGGCGTAGACAAAGGTCATAGGTAAAAGAGGGGACTCACCATGTTAAAATGGCGGTGTGGCTTTGTTGGGCCGAAGGGCCTGTTTCCCGTGCTGTGTTCTTTGTTGTTTGTTCTAAACTCGAAGGAGCATTTACAAGTCTATGTGGAATTATGGCACACTTAAACCCGTTGAGCCACAGAATCATTTTGGTGAATCTACTCGGTATTCCCCTAATATATTTTAGATAAATTAGCAAGAGGAACCTGCTGATCCAGGTTAGATTCTATTCATTCAGGGTGGTTCATTTGGCGATGTTACTTCATGAGGAATTCCTGACTTTCCAGTTGGAAAATGTCCACCAGGTGATGAACCCTCGTTGGCAGAAGCTGACCGATGATAACCTTTGTGTCTATTCCCCATTGTGCAGGTCCCGAGGTGAAGACTCACTGAGTGCCTCTCAACTCATAAAAAACTTTGAGCCTGAGAACACGCACTAATGATTCCTAAACGAGGCAAGATTTCCATTAAAATCTCCGCATCTTGCACTCACTTTTGCTGACCCTGGTACATTTCAATTAACAAGATGTTACAGCAGCTTACATGGTAACTTTATAATCACTGAATAAATCGTGAAAATATTAAGCAGTAGAACATGCGGCAATTGTGATATAAACTGCAGTTCCGATTTAATGAGAAGATTGCATTTTCATCCATAGATATCTCAAACTTCTCCCCATTCCTCATTCAGATAGAACGAACTCGGGGTGATGGGCAGCCCAGAGAAAATATACAGGCTAGTGTTTCCTGACCTGTCCTGAATTAGTGGAGAGCACACATCTAAAATACATCCTATCAGGAAATTCATAGAATCCCTACAGAGCAGGAAGAGGCCATTCAGCCCATTGAGTCTGCACCGACAACAATCCCACCCAAACCTTACCCCCATAACCCCACCTTAACATGAAGGGGCAATTTAGCATGGCCAATTAATCTAACCGGCACACAGTTGGACTGTGGTAGGAAACTGGCCCATTGATATTGTCACTACACTATTAATCCAGACACTCAGCTGTAACCTGGGTTCAAATACTGCCACGTTGAATTCAATAATAAATAACTGGAACTAAGAATCTACCGATGACCATGAAACCATTGCCGATTGTCGGAAAAACCTGTCCGGTTCCCGAATGCCCTTTAGCGAAGGAAATCTGCCGTCCTTACCTGGTCTGGCCTACAAATGACTCCAAGCCCACAGCGATGTGGTTGACTCTCAGCTGCCCTCCAGGGGCAACTGGGGATGGGCAATAAATGCTGGCAGGCATGAACCACCAAGGAATAAAAAAAATTCAAACATTAAGGCGCTGTTGTTTTGTGAATGCAGAATCTCCTGTTGAAATATAAACAACATTTCCGGTAATGCGTACATTAAGAACCCAGCAACTGTGATCAGTGGCACTTCTTAATGTATTTGTTCATTTTTGCAAACGCTCTCATATTCTGAGTAGCTGATTTGCAGCATTACGGCCGAGGTGCACTGTGGAAAATTTACCACACAGATAGTTCATTTGGTGCGGTTCCCTTCCGAGAATAAATGATGGAGAGAAACGCACATGTTTTGTGGAAAGATGGTGCGGCAGATTGGATTCAGGCTGTTTAAATTGTCAGCATTACTGATATATTATTTCATTTGTACAGTATCAGATGCACACTTCTCGTAGCTGTCTGGTGCAATGTAGCTGCCCATTTGTACAAAACCGCGCTGTTAGTTTTTGGGATTGCTTACAGCATCTGGTGTAATTGTAGCGGGGAACATAAGAACATTAGAAATAGGAGCAGGAGTAGGCCATCTGGCCCTTCGAGCCTGCCCCGCCATTCAATAAGATCATGGCTGATCTGTCGTGGCTCAGTTCCACTTTCCCGCCCACTCCCCATAAACCTTAATCCCCTCTCTTATCAAAAACCCATCAACCCACGTCTTAAAAATATTTAGCGAGGCAGCCTCCACCACTTCAACGGGCAGAGAATTCCAGAGATTCACCACCCTTTGAGTGAAGAAGTTCCTCCTCAACTCCGTTCTAAAACGCCCCCCCTTTATCTTGAGGCTGTGCCCCCTAGTCCTACTGTCTTTTTTGAGCGGGAAGAGTCTCTCCACCTCTATCCTATCCATCCCATTCATCATCTTATACGTCTCAATGAGATCTCCTCTCATTCTTCTAAACTCCAACGAATACAAGCCTAGTTTATTCAGCCTCTCCTCATAGCTCAATCCCCTCAACTCCGGTATCAGCCTAGTAAACCTCCTCTGCACTCCCTCCAGGGCCAAAATATCTTTGCGCAGGTGCGCCCAAAACTGCACACAGTACTCCAGCTGCGGCCTCACCAATGCCCTATACAGCTGCAGCAAGACCTCCCTACTTTTATATTCAATCCCCCTCGCTATGAAGGCCAGCATCCCATTTGCCTTCCTGACCACCTGCTGCACCTGCAAGCTGGGTTTTTGCGACTCATGCACAAGGACCCCGAGGTCCCTCTGCACCGTCGCCTGCTGCAGTTTTTCGCCACGTAAGTAATAGTCCTTCCTACCATTCTTCCTACCAAAGTGGACCACCTCACACTTGCCAACATTAAATTCCATTTGCCATTTCCTGGCCCATTCGCCCAGCCTATCTAGATCCTTCTGCAGACTCTCCACACCCTCCGCACAATTTGCCGTTCCCCCAATCTTGGTGTCATCTGCAAATTTCGACACCCTACACTCGGTTCCCTCCTCCAGATCATCTATATAAATGGTAAAAAGCTGAGGCCCCAGCACCGACCCCTGGGGCACCCCACTAGTCACCAACCGCCAATCCGAATAGCACCCGTTGACCCCCACTCTCTGCCTCCTATTTGACAATCAATCCTCTATCCACGCTAACACCCTACCCCCAACTCCAAGTCCCCTGACCTTCTGCAATAACCTCTTATGAGATACTCTGTCAAACGCCTTCTGAAAATCCAGAAAGACCACATCCACCGGCTCTCCTCTATCCACCGCCCTAGACACATCCTCATAGAACTCCAGTAAATTTGTCAGACACGACTTCCCTTTAATGAAACCGTACTGCGTCTGCTCTATCAAGCAATTCCCTTCAAGATGCCTCGCAATTTCCTCTTTAATGACAGATTCTAACATTTTACCTACCACAGACGTTAAACTAACCGGCCTATAATTCCCTGCCTTTTGCCTGGCACCCTTCTTAAACAACGGCGTAACATTAGCCGTTTTCCAATCTTCCGGCACTTCCCCGGAATCCAGCGACGTCTGGAAAATAACCACCAAGGCATCCACTATCACCTCCGCCATTTCTTTCAGAACCCTCAGATGCATTTCATCCGGTCCTGGGGACTTGTCTACAATCAGCCCCTCCAGTCTGTCGAGCACCACCTCTCTAGTAACAGTAATGTCATTAAGACCCTCCAGTCCTACCACCTTTCCATCGCTAACACCCGGCAAATTATTCACGTCCTCCTCCGTGAAGACGGAAACAAAAAAGTTATTCAATACCTTAGCCATATCCCCATCCCCTACCACTAGCTCCCCTTTCTCATCCTCTAAAGGACCAAAGTTCACCCTAGCCAGCCTCTTCCTTTTTATATATTTATAAAAACTCTTGCTATCCTTTTTTATATTCAGCGCTAGCCCAGCCTCATAGTTTCTCCTACCCTCCTTTATCAACTTCTTTGTCATCAACTTCCCTGTCACCATTCAGTGTGCACAGGAGATGAACCCCAAAGTTTGGTACCTCCAGAAATTGGGGTTGGGCTTCCCACTCAGGGGTTTGGACATTGGCTGGGTGAAACTGTTTGGAGCTACCCCACTGGCCTGGCTTCTGATTCCCCCCCCCTCCCCAATCTTGTCCCATGTTACATAACTGTGGCCGAGCTTGCTCTCCAGTTTGGTCCATACCCGCCCTTCTGCTGCCTTCCCGTTGAACGCACAAGCTGTTGGCCTCTGATTGGCCAACAACGATCACCAAAAAGTACCTCCAGTCCCTGGGGTCCTGATCCCAAAGGAAAAGCTGGCCTCGATATTGCCTGACTGGCATGTGATTCAGGCAGTCTTCCCATAACGATGTAAGGTACCCCTCTCACCAGCTTCCAAAGCCACCACAACATTCCACCCAGAACTTACATTTCTGCTTCTTCTTTTTACCTTCCACCCACAAGCCTTCCCTTTTAGAATTTACCCGCTCAACCCTCTTTCCCTGTCTCTAAGCTTGTTTAAAATCTGTCATATTTCTAACGCCCACCATCCTGACTGGGAAACATATCGCTGTTCCTTCACTATCGCTGGGTCAAAATCCTGGAACTCCCTCCCTAACAGCACGGTGGGTGTACTTACAACTCAGAGACTGCGGCAGATCAAGAGGGCAAGTTCTTAAGGGCCATTAGGAATGGGTAGTACTTGTTGGCTTAGCCAGACATCTCATGAAAAAGTTTAGAAAAAAGCTTTTGCATTTCTGAATAAAGGTCACCCTCTTGAAATTTTGGGTGGGATTTTTCAGCCACGCTCACTCTGTGACTGGAAAATCCCACCCAAAGTCAATGGACCTTTGTATGGCCCATCCCCCACCCGCTACAGTTCCCGAGTTGGGAGAGACAGGGAAAATCCCCCTCTCTTTCTCTCTCTAAAGCCAATACCAATGGAAGAGTCTTTCCAGTGTTTTGTGTCTCTATATCAGATTACTACCTTAGTGAGTCACCAAATAAAAACCTTTGAGGCTAAAAGCCTTGGAGAACGGACAGGTTAATATCCCTCACAGATAGTGCATTAGGGAAACCTGTCATAACAGAGAGGAGGTGATCTCATCAGCTCCACAGGATTCGCTATCGAGGTGACTAAGATGCTCTGAATAAGAAAAGAAACAGAAAGAGATAAATTCCAGGGAATGAAGCACAAAGCCAGCAAATTATCGACAACTGGCTGAAAGGGAAGTGTGATATTCTAGATTGAGGGCGGCACGGTGGGTAAGCACTGCTCCTTCACAGCTCCAGGGTCCTGGGATCGATTCCCGGCTCGGGGTCACTGTCTGTGTGGAGTCTGCACATTCTCCTCGTGTCTGCCAGGGTTTCCTCCGTGTACTCCGGTTTCCTCCCACAGTCCAAAGATGTGCGGGTTAGGTTGATTGGCTGTGCTAAGAAATTGCCTCTTAGTGTCCAGGGATGTGTAGGTTAGAGGGATTAGTGGGTATAATATGTAGGGATATGGGGGTGGGGCCTGGGTGGGATTGTGTTCGGTGCAGACTCGATGGGCTGAAGGGCCTCTTCCTGCACTGTAGGGTTCTGTGATTCTATGAGTATAGACTTATAGGAAGAAGGCCTATAGTTCGTTAGCGCTTATTGACAGGGGGTTTGAGTTTAAGAGCTGTGGGGTGATGCTGCAGCTATACCGGACCTTGGTGAGACCACATTTGGAATATTGTGTTCAGTTCTGGTCACCTCACTATAAGAAGGATGTGGAATCATTGGAGAGAGTGCAGAGGAGATTTACCAGGATGCTGCCTGGTTTGGAGGGTAGGTCTTATGAGGAAAGGTTGAGGGAGCTGGGACTTTTCTCTTTGGAGTGGAGGAGGATGAGAGACAATTTAATAGAGGTTTATAAGATGATGAGGGGGATAGAGTGGACATGCAGAGAGACTATTTCCTTGGATGGATGTATCTATTACTAGGGGGTGTAACTATAAGGTTCATGGTGGGAGATATAGGAGGGATGTCTGAGGTAGATTCTTCACCCAGAGAGTGGTTGGGGTGTGGAATGCACTGCCTGCTGTGATAGTGGAGTCGGAAACTTTAGGAACTTTCAAGGATGGCAGGTGCTGTTTGATGAAAATGGATGTGCCACGGGGTGGCACGGCGGCACAGTGGTTAGCGCCGCTGCCTCACAGTGCCAGGGACACGGGTTCAATTCCAGCCTTGGGTCACTGTCTGTCTGGAGTTTGCACGTCTCTCACCCCCCCCCCCCCCCCCCCCGCCCCCCCCCCCCCCCCCCCGTCTGCGTGGGTTTGCTCCGGTTTCCTCCCACGCTCCAAAGATTTGTGGGTTAGGTTGATTGGCCATGCCAAATTGCCCCTTTGCGTCGGGGAGACCAGCTCGGGTAAATGTGTGGGGATAGGGTCTCGGTGGGAATGTGGTCGGTACAGACTCGATGGGCGAAATGGCCTCCTTCTGTACTTGTAGGAATTCTGATATAAACAACTAAAAGTGAATTGTGAGACTTCAATATGCTAAATCACGATGATGTAGCCACAAAACAGCTGACTAGAATGTGGAGTATATTTTTAGATTTGCAGAGGGAGGACCTTGGCTTTGTGTGCTGAGCTGTAACAATCAACAGCTAGTTGACAGCTCCGTTTAAATTCATTGACTTTGAATCATGACGTCTAAGAGACAGATTTTCTTCACTGAGGCAGGACGCAGGAGCCGGGGAAACTTCCCGAAATGGCAGAGACCCAGAACTGACATATTTCTGCTCTGGGAGGCAGGGTCTGGGCTCTGGAAGTAGTTCCGAGGCCACCATAGAGAGCGTTGAGTCAGCCCTCACCCACACCTCCCTCGCCACCTTCAAGGCCCCCTCATACTCCCGTGTCAAAGAACAAACAAAGAACAAAGAACAACACAGCACGGGAAACAGGCCCTTCGGCCCAACGAGCCCGCGCCGCCGTCCCATTGTCTCAGTGACCTATTCATGATTTTAGTCTATGCCTAATGTGTGAGGATCAGGGAGGTCCAATATAGGGACAATTTGTTACCCAATCAATCAGCCTAAAAGCACATTTTTGGGATGTGGGAGGAAACCGGAGCACCCGGAGGAAACCCACGCAACCACGGGGAGAACGCGCAAACTCCTACGGACACAGGCCCAACTCCATGTGTCCGCACAGCAACAGAGATAGTCTCTGAGCTGTCATGTTGCCCTCGAGATGGTCCAGTTTACGCACACCAACGACATGAAGCAGTAGGCAACTCCCGAAGCAACATCCAAGAGCAGCCCACCACAACCTGCCGCATGCATGCCCCTTGCTGGACTTAAATGCCTGTGGATAAAAAATTCATTATTAAAAGACTCTATATCCCTGAGGCTAAAACTAAACCCCAAGCCTACAATGTTTAGTAAGGCCTGCTATATCCCCCTATATGTAGACCGCTCATGTGGCTGTCTAAGTGACTCTTGAACAACCCTAGCGTGCCTGCTTCCACCACCTTACTCGGCAGTGCATTCCACTGTCATCTCCGTGTCACCTCACATGCTGCCTTTATGCCCCGTCATACTTGGTCGTAAAGAAACTCTCATTTATGTAACCCTTTCAAAAGTGTTAAAAATTTCCTTAAGTGGTCAATTTCCCTCAGTGGTCAGAAACAAACTGACTTCTAGAACAAAGAAATACACAGCACGGGAAACAGGCCCTTCGGCCCAACGAGCCCGCGCCGCCATTTTAACATTGAGTCCCCTCTCCGCCCATGACCCTTGTCTACGCTTATGGCACTCCACATTGGAAACCAGATTGAGGGGAGACTAATTTAGGGACAATTTGTTACACCAATCAGCCTAAGAGCGCGAGAGTGACTTCTATTCAGTAATCACATTTTTGGGGCGGGATTTTCTGGTTGTGCTCACCCCAAAATCCTGCCCAATGTCAACAGACTTTTGCAAATTTCCCCCCAGCCCCATCCACTACGATTCCCGTGGCAGAAAAATTCCCCCCCCTTTAAATCCTTTAATAGCCTCTTATCGCTGTCAATAAAAAGGTAAATTCAACTCTTTGCTAAGATAAGTGTTTATGATCGTTTGAAACTCAGCAATGCATTCCTAATAGGCTCAGCCGTGAGACAAATTATTGGCAAATGTTAACAATAAAGTCAGGAACAGATGGAATTTTTTTAATATCAGCTATACCAGATGGCCTGTCAAGCAACAGTATGGATCTGCTCTTTCACTCCAACTGAAAGCCTTTTTATTTTTCATATGTAAAAGTTCAGGGATTTAAATAACTTCAGATCATGATACTTACACAGGTCTTATCCATCCTTCACAAGCATTTATACCTCTTCCGTAAATTTGTGACTCCCGCCTGGTGGATTACCCACCTTGGAAAACCCACTCTTGGGTCTGCTTGAACTCAGCATTATATGCGAATAGCAGTTTTCCTGCCTGACTGATTCACACCCTGCCCCACTTTCCCCTGGCAAAAATGCCATCTGCTGGAAATGGTGGTGGGGATTTTGCCAGTGGGCAACTGAGTAACTGATTGGCATACCTCCCCGAAACAGAGGACATGAACGGACTCTTGAGAGGGATGAAAGCACACTTCAAACGAAGGAGCTTCTTGACGTGGATCAATGCTGACTCCAGCCTAACACCTTAGCTCAAGAAGACTGAAGTCAACAGTTTCAGGTGATATTGGCCACTTTAAATATGGATCTCTGGCTCTGGTGATGCCAATGCTGATGGTGGCACAGTGGTTAGCACTGCTGCCTCACAGCACCAAGCACCCAGGTTCGATTCCCAGCTTGGGTCACAGTCCGTGTTGAGTTTCTCCCCGTGTCTGCGTGGGTTTCCTCCGGGTGCTCCAGTTTCCTCCCACAGTCTGAAAGACGTGCTGGTTAGGAGCATTGACCCGAACTGGAGAGTGGCGACTAGGGGAATTTCACAGTAACTTCATTGCAGTGTTAATGTAGGCCTTACTTGTGACTACTAAATAAACTTTCAGTAGAATGTTAATTGGTATCTGTGGTTGAACTGGTTGGTGTATTGAGTTACCAAATCAAGGTTAAAAACTTGATTTAGTTCTTTGGGATGTGCTGGGGGTTACTAACAAAAATAATCTGGGCCGTTTCTGCACTAGGCCTCCCCACACTCCACAATCACACTGTCTGATCCCACAACCCCCACCCTGGACAGTTTACACCCCTGAAGGTGGACCAGCCTGACCTGGAGGCTTCAATCTGGTGAGGTGCTCCCAGATGCCTAGTTAACGTCCTGCCTTTGGAATTTAATTGAATGGGGGGAGAGGTGGGTTGGAAACAGCAGGGGCTCCCTTGCCCCCAGACTGGGAGAGGGTATGAGGGGGATGGCAGGGGAGGTTGGAAACAGCAGGGGCTCCCTTGCCCCCAGAGTGGGAGAGGGTATGAGGGGGGTGGCAGTGGAGGTTGGAAACAGCAGGGGCACCCTTACCCCCAGAGTGGGAGAGGGTATGAGGGGGGATGGCAGGGGAGGTTGGAAACAGCAGGGGCTCCCTTGCCCCCAGACTGGGAGAGGGTATGAGGGGGGATGGCAGGGGAGGTTGGAAACAGCAGGGGCTCCCTTGCCCCCAGAGTGGGAGAGGGTATGAGGGGGGTGGCAGTGGAGGTTGGAAACAGCAGGGGCACCCTTGCCCCCAGACTGGGAGAGGGTATGAGGGGGGTAGCAGTGGAGGTTGGAAACAGCAGGGGCTCCCTTGCCCCCAGACTGGGAGAGGGTATGAGGGGGGTGGCAGGGGAGGTTGGAAACAGCAGGGGCTCCCTTGCCCCCAGACTGGGAGAGGGTATGAGGGGGGATGGCAGTGGAGGTTGGAAACAGCAGGGGCTCCCTTGCCCCCAGAGTGGGAGAGGGTATGAGAGGGATGGCAGGGGAGGTTGGAAACATCAGGGCTCCCTTGCCCCCAGAGTGGGAGAGGGTATGAGGGGGATGGCAGTGGAGGTTGGAAACAGCAGGGGCTCCCTTGCCCCCAGAGTGGGAGAGGGTATGAGGGGGATGGCAGTGAAGGTTGGAAACAGCAGGGGCTCCCTTGCCCCCAGACTGGGAGAGGGTATGAGGGGGGATGGCAGTGGAGGTTGGAAACAGCAGGGGCACCCTTGCCCCCAGACTGGGAGAGGGTATGAGGGGGGATGGCAGTGGAGGTTGGAAACAGCAGGGGCTCCCTTGCCCCCAGACTGGGAGAGGGTATATGGGGGGTGGCAGTGGAGGTTGGAAACAGCAGGGGCACCCTTGCTCCCAGACTGGGAGAGGGTATGAGGGGGGTGGCAGTGGAGGTTGGAAACAGCAGGGGCACCCTTGCCCCCAGACTGGGAGAGGGTATGAGGGGGGTGGCAGTGGAGGTTGGAAACAGCAGGGGCACCCTTGCCCCCAGACTGGGAGAGGGTATGAGGGGGGTGGCAGTGGAGGTTGGAAACAGCAGGGGCTCCCTTGCCCCCAGAGTGGGAGAGGGTATGAGGGGGGATGGCAGTGGAGGTTGGAAACAGCAGGGGCTCCCTTGCCCCCAGAGTGGGAGAGGGTATGAGAGGGATGGCAGGGGAGGTTGGAAACATCAGGGGCTCCCTTGCCCCCAGAGTGGGAGAGGGTATGAGGGGGATGGCAGTGGAGGTTGGAAACAGCAGGGGCTCCCTTGCCCCCAGAGTGGGAGAGGGTATGAGGGGGATGGCAGTGAAGGTTGGAAACAGCAGGGGCTCCCTTGCCCCCAGAGTGGGAGAGGGTATGAGAGGGATGGCAGTGGAGGTTGGAAACAGCAGGGGCTCCCTTGCCCCCAGAGTGGGAGAGGGTATGAAGGGGATGGCAGGGGAGGTTGGAAACAGCAGGGGCTCCCTTGCCCCCAGACTGGGAGAGGGTATGAGGGGGATGGCAGTGGAGGTTGGAAACAGCAGGGGCTCCCTTGCCCCCAGAGTGGGAGAGGGTATGAGGGGATGGCAGGGGAGGTTGGAAACAGCAGGGGCTCCCTTGCCCCCAGAGTGGGAGAGGGTATGAGGGGGGATGGCAGTGGAGGTTGGAAACAGCAGGGGCTCCCTTGCCCCCAGACTGGGAGAGGGTATGAGGGGGATGGCAGTGGAGGTTGGAAACAGCAGGGGCTCCCTTGCCCCCAGACTGGGAGAGGGTATGAGGGGGGTGGCAGTGGAGGTTGGAAACAGCAGGGGCTCCCTTGCCCCCAGACTGGGAGAGGGTATGAGGGGGGTGGCAGGGGAGGTTGGAAACAGCAGGGGCACCCTTGCCCCCAGACTGGGAGAGGGTATGAGGGGGATGGCAGTGGAGGTTGGAAACAGCAGGGGCTCCCTTGCCCCCAGAGTGGGAGAGGGTATGAGGGGGATGACAGTGGAGGTTGGAAACAGCAGGGGCTCCCTTGCCCCCAGACTGGGAGAGGGTATGAGGGGGATGGCAGTGGAGGTTGGAAACAGCAGGGGCTCCCTTGCCCCCAGACTGGGAGAGGGTATGAGGGGGATGGCAGTGGAGGTTGGAAACAGCAGGGGCTCCCTTGCCCCCAGACTGGGAGAGGGTATGAGGGGGATGGCAGGGGAGGTTGGAAACAGCAGGGGCTCCCTTGCCCCCAGACTGGGAGAGAGGGCGAGGGGGATGATGGTGGGAGTCAGTTGGCGCTCTCCCCTTGATTGGTCACCAAAGATCAGAATGAATTCCGAAGTGAATGGATCTGCAGGCTGTGTAATGAATAACATTGAGATGAATAGCTTCAAAGTTTGGACTCTTTTCTCCACCCACCACTCCATTTCCATTTATTTTATTTAATTTCTTTTTATCTTGTTAATCCATTTTTAGTACTTAATCATAGAATCATAGAACCCTACAGTGCAGAAACAGGCCCTTCGGCCCATCGAGTCTGCACCGAACACAATCCCACCCAGACCCTATCCCCATATCCCTTCACATTTACCTGCTGATCCCTCTAACCTACACATCCCAGGATACTAAGGGGCAATTTCTTAGCACGGCCAATCAACCTAACCCGCACATCTTTGGACTGTGGGAGGAAACCGGAGCACCCGGAGGAAACCCACGCAGACACGAGGAGAATGTGCAAACTCCACACAGACAGTGACCCGAGCCGGGAATCGAACCCAGGCCCGTGGAGCTGTGAAGCAGCAGTGCTAACCCCACTGTGCTACCGTGCCACCCACGGTATGTTCTTCTTCTTTTTAAATTTAATTTCTTCCATCATTTCAATTGTCCACTTCTACATCTTGTTTCCATCTTGTCCCCTCTCTTCCCCTTTGCCCCCACATTCCTTTGGAGCCCAAGTGCCAGATGCCTCAGGTTCTCCTTTGACCCTGTGCACCTTTGTTTTATCATTTACACAATCCATTCTCTTGATGGGCTGCTATTAGCACCATTCTCAGCCTTTACTACCACCATTTCATTTACAAGATGGCGGCACGGGCTCGTTGGGCCGAAGGGCCTGTTTCCTGTGCTGTGTTGTTCTTTGTTCTATGTTCTTTATTCCCCTTGTCTTTGTGTCTTTGACACTTTGGTCAATTATCCCCACCCCCGCCCCTACACTATAAATCCCATCCTATTTTCTTTGTTTTCTGCTTCAGGGAAACAAGGACGTGGAGGCTTTGGAGAGAGTGCAGAGAAGGTTTACCAGGATGTTGCGTGGTATAGAAGGTCTTAGCTATGAGGAGAGACTGGGGTTGTTCTCCCTGGAAAGACAGAGAATGAGGGGAGACCTAATAGAGCTATACAAAATTAAGAAGAGTATAGATAGAGTGAACCTTCGGTTTCCTCCCACATCCCAAAAATGTGCTTTTAGGCTGATTGATTGGGTAACAAATTGTCCCTATATTGGACCTCCCTGATCCTCACACATTAGGCGTAGACTAAAATCATGAATAGGTCACTGAGACAATGGGACGGCGGCGCGGGCTCGTTGGGCCGAAGGGCCTGTTTCCCGTGCTGTGTTGTTCTTTGTTTGTTCTTTGAACTGTGGGAAGCTTTTTCCCAGGTCGGAGGTGGCGATCACAAGGGGTCACAGGCTGAAGGTGAGGGGGGGGCGAGGTTTAACTCAGAAATCAGAGGGACATTTTTTACACAGAGGGTGGTGGGGGCCTGGAATGCGCTGCCAGGTAGGATGTTGGAGGCGGGCACGCTGGGATCGCTTAAGACTTACCCGGATAGTCACGTGAGCAGACTGGGAATGGAGGGATACAAACGAACGGTCTAGTTAGACCAATGAGCAGCGCAGGCTTGGAGGGCCGAAGGGCCTGTTTCCTGTGCTGTACTGTCCTTTGTTCTTTGTCTTATTGGCTCTACTCTCTCCTCACAGATGCTGTCAGACCTGCTGAGATTTTCCAGCACTTTCCTGTTTCCGTTTCACAATCCAGCATCCGCAGTATTTTGCTTTTATAAAATATTATGCGTGAATAACAAGGTTTGGTGGATTTATTATCTGCGACAGTAGTTGCAACTTCCGCAGTATATTTGGCCAATATTCTGAGATGAAAAGGAATGGGTGGAATATTTGCAAGATGAGCTTCTGAAGACAAAGATTTGCAGTTGACTTGATACATATAAAAATAACATTCTGAGAGAGTTAGATGGTGCAGACGATGGACTGATGGTAACATCACTAGACTATTAATCCAGAAACTTAGTTAATGTTCTGGGCACCTGGTATCGAATCCTATCATGATGGAAAATCACTCCATGAAAAAGCATCTGGAGTTTAGAATCTACTGATGATTATGAGACCATTAACGATTGTCAAGAAAAACCTGTCTGGTTCCTTCAAGGAAGGAAATCTGCCATCCTTACCTGGTCTGGTCTAGACGTGACTCCAGACCCACAGGTTGACATATAGCTGCCCTATTCAAAACTATGGATGGGCAATAAATGCTATCCATGTGCTGATAGCATTTGAGGGAGCTGGGTCTCTTCTCCCTGGAGAGACGAAGATTGAGAGGCGACCTGATAGAGGTTTATAAGATGTTGAGAGGAATAGATAGGGTGGATTCTCGGAAGGCTATTTCCCAGGGCTGAAATGGTCGCTACAAGAGGTTTAAGGTCATGGGGAGCAGATACAGAGGAGATGTCAGGGGTAAGTTTTTTAGTAAAAAGTCTGACAACACCAGGTTTTAGTCCAACCGATTTATTTGATAATATTCTCACAAGCTTTCGAGGGGGCTGCCACTTCGTCAGGTGAATTCACCTGACGAAGGGGCTAACCTCGAAAGCTTGTGAGAATATTATCAAATAAATCGGTTGGACTAAAACCTGGTGTTGTCAAACTTTTTACTGTGTTTACGCCAGTCCAACGCCGGCATACCCACATCATAAGTTTTTTACTCAGAGGGTGGTGAGTGAGTGGAATCGGCTGTCGTCGGTGGTGGAGGCAAACTCGCTGGGGTCTTTTAAAAGACTTCTGGATGAGTATATGGGATCTAATGGCATTGGGAGTTACAGATAGTTCTGTGGCTTGATAGGTATGGATGTGATCGGCGCAACTTGTGGGCCGAAGGGCCTGTTTGTGCTGTAGTGTTCTACGTTCTATGTCCTATGAATGAATGAGTAAAAAAGCAAGATAGGTGAGTCTTCCTCCCTATCACCGCAGGGAGAACAAGACTGAAAGGCACCCACAATGCTGGCTGTATAGTAGACATAGCAATGCAGAGGTAACGCTGCAACTGAGGGAGTACCCTTTTCCTACTCCCTCTTGATGCCCTTGTTAGAGCTGGAGGGTCAGAATGAACGAGGAGTGACAGCTAACCCCGTTTCCCCCCCCCCCGCCACCTGTCCCAGCCGAGGAGAGGTCATCGATGGTCAATGTTTATAGACCACTTGATTTCCGATGTTCTGCAGCTGCATCTGTCTATAAATAGCAGGCAATAAAAGTCCTCATTAAATTGCCAGATGAACAATTTTTCTACTACCTACTAAAAATATATAGATAGCGGCAGAAAGATGCTGACTTTATCAGGTATCTAAATTGAATAAAGATAGAAGCCATTATGTGGTTCCAGAGTGGGAATTAATTCCATTAATTTATTCACTAACTGGTAGACTAAAAAGGAAAGAGTAATAAATTACCACAAAGGTAAGCCCCCGATGAATACAAAATAATTAATGAGCAGTGTACTAAGTAAACTATTTTTTAACCCAGCTAATATTAGAATATGTGGATACAGTTTCTGAAGGACTAGTGTTTGCCCTTTACTGAAACTGGATGGATCACAGAGCCATTATTAAAATCAACATCCTTGTTAAGTCACTGTTTAAGAATGGGGAATGAGTGTCATAAATGTACAGGTAGGGAATTAGCGCTATCTGACCCATCAGTGTGTGTTCAGGCCATCAGTACAGGTAAGATAGCTGAGCCATAGAACATAGAACATTCCAGCACAGTACAGGCCCTTCGGCCCTCGATGTTGCGCTGACCAGTGGAACCAATCTAATGACCCTCTAACCTAAACTATTCCAATGTTATCCATATGCCTATCCACTGACCATTTGAACGCCCTTAAAGTTGGCGAGTCCACAACTGCAGCAGGCAGGGCATTCCACGCCCTTACTACCCTCTGAGTAAAGAACATACAAAGAACAAAGAACAAAGAACAACACAGCACGGGAAACAGGCCCTTCGGCCCAACGAGCCCGCGCCGCCGTCCCATGGTCAGTGACCTATTCATGATTTTAGTCTATGCCTAATGTACCTCTGACATCCGTCCTATAATTACCACCCCTCAATTTAAAGCTATGTCCCCTCATGTTAGCCATCACCATCCGAGGAAAAAGGCTCTCACTATCCACCCTATCTAATCCTCTGATCATCTTGTATGCCTCAATTAAGTCACCTCGTAACCTTCTTCTCTCTAACGAAAACGACCTCAAGTCCCTCAGCCTTTCCTCATAAGACCTTCCCACCATACCAGGCAACATCCTGGTAAACCTCCTCTGCACCCTTTCCAATGCCTCCACACATTTCTTATAATGCGGCGACCAGAACTGTACGCAATACTCCAAGTGCGGCCGCACCAGAGTTTTGTACAGTTGTAACATGACCTCACGGCTCCGAAATTCAATCCCCTCTACCAATAAAAACCAGTCCCACTCCACCTTGACTCAGCTCAGTATTGTACTACACTCGATTGCATGAGTCTGTTGATGCTCACTTCACTTGATTGATTAAGCCTGGGTGTGGACACAGAGAGAAGCGAACAAAAGTTATAGAAAGGGCTGGAGGCCAAAGCTGAAACACAGAGCAGTCATTTCAAAATGCCGTAGAAAAACCTTGTACATCTGGGAATGAGTATCGCGCTGAGATATGAAATGTACAACAAGTGGTGTTGTCAGCTGGGACGGGAAAGAGCGGGGGAAATAAAAATAAAATTTAGTGAGATAACTAATTTGCAAAACAAAGACAAAAAAAAATGTAGCTCTGGGGAATTGGTTCCTCACAATGAGGTTCTTTTATATCCGATTCCGCTGACTGAATTGCATTGGAGTTTGAGATGTGTGAGCATCGAACCTGCTCGGTTTCTGTTGCCTCACTGGAATCGCTGTACTCAGCACACCATAGGAGGTACACCACAGCCGTTTGATATGCTTTTACCCAGTGGGAACCTTCCACTTACTATTGCTGAGATGCAGTTAAGGCTTTAGGTGAGCTGTCGGGTGAAGTAAAAGGATGCGTCAACGTTGGCTCGATAGACAAAGATGATGATAACAGCCGGGAGTTGTTGAGTGATTTAACACCATTGAGCGCCATGGTTTAACACACCCTTCGACTCAAGCAGGGAGCGTGTATAACGTCGCAACAGAACTTGTCGTTAGTGTGTGCCTAAACTGGACCAGATACTGGGCAAGACGACAGCTCAGTGACTATCACTGTTTGCTGTGCAGATACATGGATTTGGGCCAGTGTCTGTGGGAGTTTGCGCATTCTCCCCGTGCTTGCGTGGGTTTTCTCCGGGTGCTCCGGTTTCCTCCCAAACCCCAAAGATGTGCTATCAGGCTGATTAGTGTAACAAATTGTCCCTAAATTAGTCTTACATCAATGTGGAATGCCATAAGTGTAGACAAGGGTCATGGGTGGAGGGGGGACTCAATATTAAAATGGCGGCGCGGGCTCGTTGGGCCGAAGGGCCTGTTTCCTGTGTTGTGTTATTCTTTGTTCTTTTTTGTTGTTAATTTAAACTTGCAATAACTCAGCCCAAATAATGGTCACTGGCTATCTTGATGTCATCTGCAAACTTACTAACCATGCCTCCTAAATTTTCATCCAAATCATTAGTGTAAATAACAAACGACAGTGGATCCAGCACCGATCCCTGGTAACAGGCCTCCTGTTTGTCCAATTCTACATGTGACTAGATCTCAGATTGATTAGAGATGTTCAGTTGAATTATCCATTGGGATATTTACTGGAAATTTCACAAGTCTTTGGACAAGGTAATGTTAAATGATTGGCTTTGATCAAAGTCATAATCAGAAAGATTCAAGCTAAGTACAGACCTCCCTCTCTCACTTCCTCTACATAACGGTCTATTCCAGAATCATTCATATGCATTAAGTAAAAGCGCATATTGTGTATATTTCCGTGTGGTTCCTATTCATTGCACATGATAGGGGGGTGATGTTCTACTTCAGCATGAAGGTGAACCATTTCCACATTGCTACACAACAGGACAGCACAATGGCACAGTGGTTAGCACTGCTGCCTCACAGCTCCAGAGACCCGGGTTCAATTCCTCAGGTCTGTGTGGAGTTTACATATTCTCCCCGTATCTGCGTGGGTTTCTCCCCGGATGCTCTGGTTTCCTCCCGCACTCCAAAGATGTGCGCGTTAGGTGGATTGGCCATGCTAAATTTCTCCTTAGTGTCAGGGAGGATTAGTGGGTGCATTTGGGGATAGAGCCTGGGTGAGATTGTGACGAGGGAATGAAGAGTTATGGGGAGAAAGCGGGAAAGTGGAACTGATCCACTTCAGATCAGCCATGATCTCACTGAATGGTGGGGCAGGCTCGACTCCTGCATTGCAGGGATTCTATGATTCTAATGTACCAAGATGCCATTTATTGAGTTAAGGTGAACATTACCCCAGATAACACAGTTGTGGAGTCTCATCTGAGAATGATATCCAATTTATGACAAGTTTACAATAACAGTAAAACACATAAAATGGAATATTCCAGAATGATGAATGCTGCGCGCAGGCTTTATTGAAACCAATTTCACAACTTAGTGTGGTATGAATTGTACTCTTGATGTTCAGGTTGTTAAGTCACTGCCATAAAACTAGACATGATGTGGGTATGCTGGCGTTGGACTGGCGTAAACACAGTAAAAAGTCTGACAACACCAGGTTTTAGTACAACCGATTTATTTGATAATCAAATCAAATTTATTTGATATCAAATAAATAGGTTGGACTAAAACCTGGTGTTGTCAGAGTTTTTACTGTATAAAACTAGACAGCAGTAGCGATCCAACCTCCTCTCTGTCACAGCCGATCCGACTGTTTGTCACTGGTATAGATATCAATCAGAGAGCTTCTCCAAGGAAGTTCCAACTTCCCATGAAATGAACTATTGCAGGTTTTATTGTTTGCCGGAGCTCCAGCCAAAGCTGCCTTCACCTCCTCCCTGATCCAGAGCTTTTCCAATCAGTGACCTGCCCTCTGGACATCTGCTGAAGATCGGTTGGTGGTTCCGTCCAATTTCTAGGATTGATGTCCCTGAGATCTGTCACACAGAGCTCTGACCTTCCGGCATTTTCGGGCGGCACGGTAGCACAGTGGTTAGCACTGCTGCTTCACAGCTCCAGGGTCCTGGGTTCGATTCCCGGCTCGGGTCACTGCCTGTGTGGAGTTTGCACATTCTCCTCGTGTCTGCGTGGGTTTTCTCCGGGTGCTCCGGTTTCCTCCCACAGTCCAAAGATGTGCGGGTTAGGTTCATTGGCTATGCTAAAATTGCCCCTTAGTGTCCTGGGATGTGTAGGTTAGAGGGATTAGCAGGTAAATGTGTAGGGATATGGGGATAGGGTCTGGGTGGGATTGTGTTCGGTGCAGACTCGATGGGCCGAAGGGCCTGTTTCTGCACTGTAGGGTTCTATGGTTCTATGGTTCTGTAAATGAAGCCCAGGAAATAGACGGAGAAAATAGAGAAAAAGCACCGGGCACTGACGGAGCTGGGGGGGGGGGGGGGGGGGGGGGGGGGGGGGGGGGGGGAATGAAACAAAATGAGCAACTGGTGATAACTTGGCGAGTTTGGTCAGGAAATCCGTCTCTGCGGCGCTGGTGGTCAAGGACCGCTTGTGGTCAGAATTGGAGATGTGAAGAGGCAGCTCCTGCCTAGTTCGGGCTATGGTTTGTGCTAATTGCTATCTTATTATTAGGGTGGCACGGTAGCACAGTGGGTTAGCACTGCTGCTTCACAGCTCCTGGGTTCGATTCCCGGCTCGGGGTCACTGTCTGTGCGTGGAGTTTGCACATTCTCCTCGTGTCTGTGTGGGTTTCCTCTGGTTTCCTCCCACAGTCCAAAGATGTGCGGGTTAGGTTGATTGGCTATGCTAAAACATTGCACCGTAGTGTTCGGAGATGAGTAGGTTAGAGGGATTAGTGGGTAAAGTATGTGGGGATATGGGACTAGGGTGGTCAGTGCAGACTCGATGGGCTGAAGGGCCTCTTTCTGCACTGTAGGGATTTTATTAAGGGTGTTTCACATGAGTCTTCTGTGTGTGAGTTGGAATTATACAGACTGGGCAGGCTGCAATGTCAACAAGGCATGTAGAATAGTCATCTGGACTCAAAACGTTGACTCTATTCTCCCCCTCACAGATAGAACATAGAACATTACAGCGCAGAACAGGCCCTTCGGCCCACGATGTTGCACCGACCAGTTACAAAACAATGACCCACTAACCTAAACCAATCCCTTTTCGTCCATAAACCTATCTACAGATCTCTTAAACGCCCCCAAACTAGGAGCATTTACAACTGCAGCAGGCAGGGCATTCCAATCCCTCACCACCCTCTGGGTAAAGAACCTACCCCTGACATCCGTCCTGTAGCTACCCCCCCCTTAATTTAAAGCCATGCCCCCTCGTGCTAGCTTTCTCCATCCGAGGAAAAAGGCTATCACTGTCAGATAGCCTTGACTGCAAGACCTGCTGAGATTTTCCAGCATTTCCTGTTTTTTCTCAGATTCCAGCATCTACAGTATCTTACTTTAATTTCGGCTGAATACTATATTTATCCGGCCACATTCCTGCTATGAGAAGGATGCAATGTGCTTACTGGTTATTGCAGGAAGCATAAAATACTTCCAGTGATAATAATTCTAACGACACAGAGCCATTGGAAATTTGCAGCACAGAAGGAGGCCATTTGGCCAATTTTGTCCATGTCAGCCCGAGGACATCCAGGTGCCTTTTCTAATCCCACCCTCCTTCGCCCAGCCCGTAGCCCTGTAGCTTACAGCACTCAAGGTGCAGATCCAAGTACTTCTTAAAAGAGTTTAGGGTCTCTGTCTCCACCACCAACCCAGGCAGCGAATTCCAGACACCCTCTGCGTAAAAACGTTCTTCCTCGTGTCTACACCCACTGCCACTTGTCTTGAATCTACATCCCCTAGAATTCTCCGTCAAGGCAAACTATTTTATCCTGTCCATGCTGTCTCGTCCCCTCATAATTTTCTACACCTTAATCAAGTAATTCATCTTTGATGAGTGCGGTTCTAAGAGATAAGTTCTGGAACATTGAACAAAGAACAACACAGCACGGGAAACAGGCCCTTTGGCCCAACGAGCCCGTGCCGCCATTTTAACATTATGAGCGTCCTCCTCTACCCATGACCCTTGTCTATGCCTATTGGGGAAGACTAATTTAGGGATAATTTGTTATACCAATCAGCCTAAAAGCACGTTTTTGGGGGTGTGGGAGGAAATCGGAGCACCCGGAGAAAACCCACGCAGGCACGGGGAGAATGCGCAAACTCCCCACAGACACCGACCCAAATCCATGTGTCTGCACAGCAAACAGTGACTGTCGTGTTGCTGTATCAATACACTTTTTGAAACAGTGGTGTTAAAATTAGGATGATTGAATGATCGTTGAGTTCAGTGGGTATTAAGGTAGGTCAAATTTTGAAAGTTCCCTTGGAGTTTTGAGGAGTTGTTCTGAAGGCTTTATTACAGAAAAGCTGCCAGGCCCAATCTTCCCCCCCAAAAAGGTCACCCTCCATCCCCTGACCTCACCCTTTAGTTAAGCTGCCTGGAACTTGGGCACAGCTCGGCAAAGGCCAGTGTTTGGCAGACACAGGGGCAATGACAGGCTGGAACTGACCGAGACCACTCACTGTCTAATCATAGAGCGCTGATAATCCTCTCATTGTGTGGCCAGTCGGGGCCAGTTCTGTTCAAGGGACACGGCTTGCAAAGTTCCCTGGATAAATGAGAGAATTCCAATCTCACTGACAGGTAATCTGCAAATCCCACTAATGAACCTAACTAGCTGGTCAATCATTAATAGAAGCTGTAAAGCTTCATGAGAATTGACAGGTCCAAGTGTGATTGAATTGAATTGAATTATTATTGTCACATGGAAAGTAAAGTTTATTTATTAGTCACAAGTAGGCTGACATTAACATTGCAATGAAGTTACCGTGAAAATCCCCTAGTCACCACACTCCGGCGCCTGTTCAGGTACACTGAGGGAGAATTTAGCATGGCCAATGAACATAAGAACATAAGAAATAGGAGCAGGAGTAGGCCATCTAGCCCTTCGAGCCTGCCCCGCCATTCAATAAGATCGCGGCTGATCTGTCGTGGCTCAGTTCCACTTTCCCGCCCTCTCCCCATAACCCTCAAAGGGTGGTGAATCTCTGGAATTCTCTGCCCGTTGAAGTGGTGGAGGCTGCCTCGCTAAATATTTTTAAGAAACGGGTTGATGGGTTTTTGATAAGAGAAGGGATTAAGGGTTATGGGGAGAGGGCGGGAAGGTGGAGCTGAGTCACGACAGATCAGCCATGATCTTATTGAATGGCGGGGCAGGCTCGAAGGGCCAGATGGCCTACTCCTGCTCCTATTTCTTATGTTCTTATGTTCTTATTTTCTTAATCCCCTCTCTTATCAAAAAACCATCAACCCGCTTCTTAAAAATATTTAGCGAGGCAGCCTCCACCACTTCAACGGGCAGAGAATTCCAGAGATTCACCACCCTTTGAGTGAAGAAGTTCCTCCTCAACTCCGTTCTAAACCGCTTCCCCTTTATCTTGAGGCTGTGCCCCCTAGTCCTGCTGTCTTTTTTGAGCGGGAAGAGTCTCTCCACCTCTATCCTATCCATCCCATTCATCATCTTATACGTCTCAATAAGATCTCCCCTCATTCTTCTAAACTCTAACGAGTACAAGCCTAGTTTATTCAGCCTCTCCTCATAGCTCAATCCCCTCAACTCTGGTATCAGCCTAGTAAACCTCCTCTGCACCCTAACCAGCATGTCTTTCAGACTGGGGGATGAAACCGGAGCATCTGGAGGGAACCCATGCAGACACGGCACAGTGGCACAGTGGTAGCACTGCTGCCTCACAGGGCCAGGGACCCGGGTTCAATTCTGGCCTTGTGTCACTCTCTGGATGGAGTCTGCACATTCACCCAGTGTCTGCGTGGGTTTCCTCCGGGTGCTCCGATTTCCTCCCGCACTCAAAATGTACATGTCAATTGGTCAAACCAGGTTGGCTAAGGCAGCCTTGAGCCGGAGTTCATAGAATGTATCCGTGGCAGCTTCCGTGAACAGTATGTAATGGAAGCTGTGAGGGAGCAAGCTATCCTAGATCTGGCCCTGTGTAACGAGACAGGAATAATTAATGATCTTACAGTTAGGGCTCCTCCCAGAAGAAGCGATTACAGAATGGTTGAATATAAGATACAGATGGAGCATGAGATGGTAAAATCCAATACCAACAACTTGTGCTTAAACAAAGGAGATTACAAAGGGATGAGGGAGGCATTGATTCAGGGAGACTGGGAGCAAAAACTTTGTGGTGGGACAATTTGTGATGGGCGGCACAGTAGCACAGTGGTTAGCACTGCTGCTTCACAGCTCCAGGGTCCTGGGTTCGATTCCCGGCTCGGGTCACTGTCTGTGTGGAGTTTGCACATTCTCCTCGTGTCTGCGTGGGTTTTCTCCGGGTGCTCCGGTTTCCTCCCACAGTCCAAAGATGTGCGGGTTAGGTTGATTGGCTATGCTAAAATTGCCCCTTAGTGTCCTGGGATGTGTAGGTTAGAGGGATTAGCAGGTAAAATGTGTAGGGATATGGGAATAGGGTCTGGGTGGGATTGTGTTCGGTGCAGACTCGATGGGCCGAAGGGCCTGTTTCTGCACTGTAGGGTTCTATGGAATGGAATTGAGGAACAGTGGAGGACTTTCAAGCGATCTTTCACAGTGCTCAGTAAAAGTACACACCAGTGATAAGGAAGGACTGTAGGAAAAGAGATAATCAGCCATGGATATCTAAGGAAATAAAGGAGGGTATCAAAATGAAAGAAAATGCATAAAGAGTGGCAAAGATTAGTGGGAACCTAAGGATTGGGAAATCCTCAAAGATGAACAGAAAACCATGCAGAAAGATAGAAAGTAAGATGGATTATGAGAATAAACTAGCTCAGAATATAAAAACAGAGAGCAAAAGTTTCTACAAATATACGAAACGAAAAAGAGTGGTGAAAGTAAATATTGGTCCTTTAGTGGAAGAGAAGGGGGGTGTAATAACTGGAAATGAGAAAATGGCTGAGGCACTGAACAGGTATTTTGTGTCGGTCTTCACAGTGGAAGACACAAAATAAATGCCAAAAATTAATGACAGAAAGGCAGGTGAGAACCTAGAAACTATTATCATGAAAGAGGTAAAGTTAGGCAAGTTAATGGGGCTAAAGGGAGACAAGTCTCCTGGTCCTGTGCACCCCAGGGTAATAAAAGAGATGGCGGGGGAAATAGCAAATGCGCTAGTGGTAATTTAACAAAATTCACTGGACTCTGGGGTGCTTCCCACAGATTGGAAAATAGCGAAAGTGATGCCACTGTTTAAAAATGGAGGTAGACAAAAGGCGGGTAACTATAGGCCGGTTAGCTTAACTTCTGCAGTAGGGAAAATGCTTGAATCTATCATCAAGGAAGACATCTGGATAGAAATTGTCCCATCGATAAGATGCAGGATGGGTTCATGAAGGGCAGGTCATGTTTGACTAATCTGGTGGAATTCTTTGGGAACATTACATGTGCAGTGGAGAATGGGGAACCTGTGGATGTGGTGTATCTGGATTTCCAGAAGACATTTGACAAGGTGCCACTCCAAAGACTGCTACATAAGATAAAGGCGCACAGTGTGACAAGTAATGTATTAGCATGGTTAGAGGATTGGTTAACTGACAAAAAGCAAAGAGTGGGGGTAAATGGGTGTTTTTCTGGTTGGCGATTAGTGACGAGTGGTGTGCCTCAGGGATCAGTGTTAGGATCGCAATTGTTTATGATTTACATAGATGATTTGGAGTTGGGGATCAAGTGTAGTGGGTCAAAATTCGCAGATGACACTAAGATGGGTGCCAGAACAAAGTGTGCAGAGGATGCTGAAAGTCTGCAAAGAGATATAGATAGTCTAAGTGAATGGGCGAGAGTCTGGCAGATGGAGTACAATGTTGGTAAATGTGAAATCATCCATTTTGGTCAGAATAACAGCAAAGTGGACTATTATTTAAATGGCACAGAACAATGCTGTGCAGAGGGATCTGGGTGTCCTTGTGCAGGAATCACAAGGAGTTGGTTTGCAGGTGCAGCAGGTAATTAAGAAGGCAAATGGAATTTTGTCCTTCATTGCTAGAGGGATGGAGTTTAAAAACAGCGAGGTTATGTTGCAGCTGTATAAGGTGCTGGTGAGGCCACACTCGGAGTACTGTGTACAGTTTTGGTCTCCTTACTTGAGAAAGGATATACTGGCACTGGAGGGGGTGCAGAGGAGATTCACTAGGGTGATTCCAGAGTTGAGAGGGTGGCTTAGGAGGAGAGACTGAACAGACTGGGGCTATACTCATTGGAATTCAGAAGAATGAGGGGAGATCTTATAGAAACATATAAGATTATGAAGGGAATAGATAAGATAGAAGCAGGGAAGTTGTTTCCACTGGTGGGTGAAACTAGAACTGGGGGGCATGGCCTCAAAATAAGGGGGAACAGATTTAGGACTGAGTTGAGGAGGAACTTCTTCACACAAAGAATTGTGAATCTGTGGAATTCCCTGCCCGGTGAAGTAGTTGAGGCTCCCTCGTTGAATGTTTTTAAGGCAAGGATAGATAAATTTTTGAACAGTAAAGGAATTAAAGGTTATGGTGAATGGGCGGGTAAGTGGAGCTGAGTCCATGAAAAGATCAGCTGTGATCTTATTGAATGACGGAGCAGGGGCCAGATGGCCTACTCCTGTCCCCAGTTCTTATGTGCGTGAAAGGTGGATTGGCAATGCTCAATTGCCCCTGAATGTTGGGGAATCAACAAGATGGGGTTATGGCGATATGGCATGGATGGAAATTGTTGATGGTTCAGGCTTGGTGGGCGGAATGACTTCCTTCTGCATTGTTGGGATTCTTGAGATGGGGAGAATGTGCAGACGGTGCACCGACAGTGACCCAAGCCGGGAATCGAATCCGGGTCCCTGGTGCTGCGAGGCAGCAGTGCTAACCACTGTGCCACCGTGCCACCCATGTCACTAGTTGGCCAATCACTAATAGAGCCCTAATGATGTGTTAGGATTGCCAGGCCCCAGGATACAGGTGTGATTGAACTGATTTGAATTGAATTGATTTATTATTGTCATACATATTGGGATAGAGTGAAAAGTAATGTTTCTTGCACGCTATACAGACAAAGCATACCGTACATAGAGAGTGGATTGGGGAGAAAAGAGTTCAGGTTGATGAGCATAGAACAAGAATAAAAGATGGAATTACAGGGTATGCTGGGGACTGCTCCCAAGAAGTTCACCATAGAACCCTACAGTGCAGAAAGAGGCCCTTCGGCCCATCGAGTCTGGACCGAACACAATCTCACCCAGGCCCTACCTCCATACCCCTACATATTATACCCACTAATCCCTCTAGTCTATGCATCCCTAGAGGGGCAATTTCTTAGCATGGCCAATCAACCTAACCCGCACATCTTTGGACTGTGGGAGGAAACCGGAGCACCCGGAGAAAACCCACGCTTTGTGTCACAAGTAGGCTAACGTTCACACCGCAGTGAAGTTATTGTGAAAATCCCTTCGTTGCCACACTCCGGTGCCTGTTCGGGTACATTGAAGGAGAATTTAGCATGGCCAATGCGTGTAAACAACATGTCTTTCGGACTCTGGGAGCCCACACAGACATGGGGAGAATGTGCAAACTCTACATGGCCAGTGACCTAAGCCAGGCGTTGGACCAGGGTCCCTGGGGCTGCGAGGCAGCAGTGCTGACCACTGTACCACTGTGCTGCCCCCCCTATATCCTGGATAGCAGAGAGAGACCCAGTTTATTCCTCATGTCCAAAGGAGGATAGCTCGTTGATCAAAGTTGATGCAATACTGTGAGACACACAAGTGTTTTGAGTCAGAGTTGTTCTTCATTTAAATCGCTGACCTGGATCCTGAAGCTGAACCATCCAACCTGTGCCTGACGCAACACAAGCAGCGTGGCTATTAAGGAAATACAAACACGAAGATCTGTTGAGAGGTTTGGACACTGCTACAAGTGGCTAATAGGCTGATGAAATTTGAAACTGTCACGGGTGAAATTTTGCACAGCAGCCAAAATAATTCTGAAGTAAAAATTAAACAGCACCGAACTAGATCAGGGTGGCACGGTAGCACAGTGGGTTAGCACTGCTGCTTCACAGCTCCAGGGTCCTGGGTTCGATTCCCGGCTCGGGGTCACTGTCTGTGTGGAGTTTGCACATTCTCCTCGTGTCTGCATGGGTTTTCTCCGGGTGCTCCGGTTTCCTCCCACAGTCCAAAGATGTGCGGGTTAGGTTCATTGGCTATGCTAAAATTGCCCCTTAGTGTCCTGGGATGTGTAGGTTAGAGGGATTAGCAGGTAAAATGTGTAGGGATATGGGGATAGGGTCTGGGTGGGATTGTGTTCGGTGCAGACTCGATGGGCCGAAGGGCCTGTTTCTGCACTGTAGGGTTCTATGGTAGATCGAGGGGACTCTGAAAATGACCTGGCGGAGAGGTGGCAAGGAGATTTCTCTTTGTGAATGAAGCTAATGTACAAATGCTGGGAGTCACAGCCAGAATGTTGAGAGAAATGCCCAACCCTGTAATACTTTAGATGTTTATGATACAAGGATTAGATTCCTCATTGAAATCATAGAACACTACAGTGCAGAAAGAGGCCCTTCTGCCCATCGAGTCTGCACCGAACACAATCCCACCCAGGCCCTACCCCCATAACCCTACAATATTATACCCACTAATCCCTCTAACCTGGACATTAAGTGGCAATTTCTTAGCAAGGCCAATCAACCTAACCCACACATCTTTGGTCTGTGGGAAGAAACCGGAGCACCCGGAGGAAACCCACGCAGACACGAGGGGAATGTGCAAACTCCACACAGGCAGTGACCCGAGCCGGGAATCGAACCCAGGACCCGTGAAGCAGCAGCGCTAACCCACTGTGCTACCGTGTCGAAATGTTTCCTCGGCTTTGGTTGTTAAGGCAGCAAAACAGGAGGGTCGAGGCTTGGAGTGGATGGAGAGAAAAATATCCAGAGTAATGGAAAATATTTGTTTCCCAGATGATTGTGTGTGCTGGGCCGGTGCACACAGGGAACATGCTGGGAAATCTTACTGAATTATACACTAGATCGAAATGAGACAAGGTAAAAACAAAGGGTAGACCTGAGTTCACAGACATAAAAAAGAGATAAAATCAATTTCTAACAGAAAGAGCGTGTTTTCACAGAGGGTGGTATGCATTTGGAATTGTATCAGGGAGCAGAGAGGCTGGCATTAGAAGGTTCAGATCGATGACAGTTGGAGATTGTCTCAGAAGATGATTGGTTTTTCTTATCCTGGAGCTTTCCTCCACTCTTACTCAACAATCCACAATGACTTTGAGCTCTCACTAGGTGGATTCGATCTGGTGACGATCTCTAGATAGTGCAAAGAACAAAGAACAACAAAGAACAAAGAACAACACAGCACGGGAAACAGGCCCTTCGGCCCAACGAGCCCGCGCCGCCGTCCCATTGTCAGTGACCTATTCATGATTTTAGTCTATGCCTAATGTGAGGATCAGGGAGGTCCAATATAAGGACAATTTGTTACCCAATCAATCAGCCTAAAAGCACATTTTTGGGATGTGGGAGGAAACCGGTGCAAATCATGTGTTTCTCATGTGGACACTCTGATTATAACATATTCACCAAACGTGATCCCATTGGCTTTTCTCTCTCTCTCTCCACAGTTTAGTGCCCTGGACTTACAGCAACACCTTTGTAGAGTTGTCACACAGGTCAACATCAGAAGGATCTCAGGGTCCGGGTCCACAGGACTCTTAAATCGGCCTCGCAGGTGGAGGAGGTGGTCAAGAAGGCGTATGGTCTTCATTAATCGAGGGATTGAGTTTAGGAGTCGGGAGGTAACGCTGCAACTTTACAGGACCCTTGTCAGACCCCACTTGGAGTACTGTGCGCAGTTCTGGTCGCCTCACTATAGGAAAGACGTAGAAGTTATTGAAAGGGTGCAGAGGAGATTTATAACGATGTTGCCTGGACTGGGAGGCATGCCTTATGAAGATAGGTTGAGGGAGCTGGGACTCTTTTCCCTAGAGAGGCGAAGGTTGAGAGGCGACCTGATAGAAGTTTATAAAATGTTGAGAGGAATAGATAGGGTGGACTCTCAGAGGCTATTTCCCCGGGTTGAAATGGTCGCTACGAGAGGACACAGATTTAAGGTGCGGGGAGGGAAGTACAGAGGTGATGTTAGGGGTAAGTTTTTCACTCAGAGGGTGGTGAGTGAATGGAATCGGCTGCCGTCATCGGTGGTGGAGGCGAACTCGCTGGGGTCTTTTAAAAGACTTCTGGATGAGTATATGGGGTTTAATGGGATTGGGGGTTATAGATAGGTCTATAGATTGGTGGGGTTGATGTGATCGGCGCAACTCGAGGGCCGAAGGGCCTGTTTATGCTGTAATGTTCTATGTTCTAATACGCAATGTGTCCTAACAATCCATACGTTCAAAATGTATAAGTCCATCCTCATGATAGGGGTCATCGAGAGGTCTCCCGGTCGGCTTTGTCGGGTACAAGCTCCCTTACTGAGCGAGTGGGGACTCACCCAATAAGAAAGGTTCAGTGGGGGGCTTTAAAACCTTTACTTCACCCATACCAATAAGTCCTGAGGTGCTGCACAATCCAAGTGTGAGCTCAGAATCCTTCCAGTGCAGAAGGAGGCCATTTGGCCCATCGAGTTTGCACCAACCACAATCCCACCCAGATCCGACTCCTGCAACAAACAAAGAACAACACAGCACGGAAAACAGGCCCTTCGGCCCAACGAGCCCGCGCCGCCGTCCCATTGTCTCAGTGACCTATTCATGATTTTAGTCTACGCCTAATGTGTGAGGATCAGGGAGGTCCAATATAGGGACAATTTGTTACCCAATCAATCAGCCTAAAAGCACATCTTTGAGATGTGGGAGGAAACCGGAGCACCCGGAGGAAACCCACGCAACCCCTCATCTGTACCCTGCTCAACCCCCAGACACTAGGGGGCAATTTAGCATGGCCAATCCACCTGACCCGCACGTCTTTGGACTGTGGGAGGAAACCCACGCAGACACGGGGAGAATGTGCAGTCTCCACACAGACTGTAATCTAAGGCCAGAATTGAACCTGGATCCCTGGCACTGTGAGGCAGCAGTGTGCCACCGTGCCACCAGGAGCGATCTCTTTCTTGGTACACAGTAAAGGGTGCTTGGTGACGGGAAAGTGGCATTTGGCTGAATTACTCCAGCCTAACATCAACGATGGCTTTAACCCAGTCTGCAGGTGCAGCAGGTGGTCAGGAAGGCGAATGGGATGCTGGCCTTCATAGCGAGGGGGATTGAATATAAAAGTAGGGAGGTCTTGCTGCAGCTGTATAGGGCATTGGTGAGGCCGCAGCTGGACTACTGTGTGCAGTTTTGGTCGCCGCACTTACGCAAGGATATTTTGGCCCTGGAGGGAGTGCAGAGGAGGTTTACTAGGCTGATACCGGAGTTGAGGGGGTTGAGCTATGAGGAGAGGCTGAATAAACTAGGCTTGTACTCGTTAGAGTTTAGAAGAATGAGGGGAGATCTCATTGAGACGTATAAGATGATGAATGGGATGGATAGGATTGAGGTGGAGAGACTCTTCCCGCTCAAAAAAGACAGTAGGACTAGGGGGCACAGCCTCAAGATAAAGGGGGGGCCGGTTTAGAACAGAGTTGAGGAGGAACTTCTTCACTCAAAGGGTGGTGAATCTCTGGAATTCTCTGCCCGTTGAAGTGGTGGAGGCTGCCTCGCTAAATATATTTAAGACGCGGGTTAATGGATTTTCGATAAGAGAGGGGATTAAGGGTTATGGGGAGAGGGCGGGAAGGTGGAACTGAGCCACGACAGATCAGCCATGATCTTATTGAATGGCGGGGCAGGCTCGAAGGGCTAGATGGCCTACTCCTGCTCCTATTTCTTATGTTCTTATTTAGTTTTTCATGCAAACAAATCCGCCCACTACTGAACAGGACTGAGGCAATGACCAGAGGCCTGATTAAAAGCAAGATTTAGCCCACCCTCAGGAGAATTCTGTCCTTTGATCGATAGTTTAATCCCTAGAAGCCTTTATGTCATGTGGTCAGAAGTCATGAAGGAGAACAGTTTGTGTGGCCTGAACATTACAAGCTTAACTTCCATTGTAAAGAAGAAGATAAGCCTCTTCTTAGCTTGTTCCTGAACAATGATGTCCCCAAGCTCTTCCATGCTATGAAATTGGGACAGGCAAATTCTTCCATAATTCATGGACTTTGCAAAAACGCTATCCCTCAGCTGGTCGCTATAGCTGAAGTGTGAAGTATACAAAGCTTCAATGAAACACAACACTAGCTGTGAAAAGAGGCAGCTCTCTCCGAAATACCTTGAAAAAATACTTTGAAGCTATCTCATAATACGACACCTAACACATCGATAATATTAATGGTTTAGGTAACAGGAAACAACCTTGGTTCAGTCTGCCTGAGCTTTGCGTCATAATTTCAAGGAATTTAGAGTTAGAATATACATCACAGTAAAATTAAAGATTTGGCAATGTTGATTTGATTTGATTTATTATTGTCACATGTATCGTTTCCTGCACGCTATGCAGAGCATACCGTTCATAGAGAAGGAAAGGAGAGAGTGCAGAATGTAGTGTTACCGTCATAGCCAGGGTATAGAGAAAGATCAACTTAATGCAAGGTAAGCCCGTTCAAAAGTCTGACGGCAGCAGGGAAGAAGCTGAGTTGGTCGGTACGGGACCTCAGGCTTTTGTATCTTTTTCCCAATGGAAGAAGTTGGAAGAGAGAATGTCCGGGGTGCGTGGGAGTTCTTAATTATGCTGGCTGCTTTTCCCGAGGCAGTAGGAAGTGTAGACAGAGTCAATGGATGGGAGGCTGGTTTGCGTGATGGATTGGGTAACATTTATGACCTTTTGTAGTTTGTCTTTGCAGTCTTGGGCACAGCAGGATCCCGTACCAAGCTGTGATCCAACCAGAGAGAATGCTTTCTATGGTGCACCTGTAAAAGTTGGTGAGAGTTGTAGCTGACATGCCAAATTTCCTTAGACTCCTGAGGGGCGTTGGTGGGACTTTCTTAACTAGAATGTCAGCATGGAGGGACCAGGACAGGTTGTTGGTGATCTGGACACCTAAAAACTTGAAGCTCTTGGCCATTTACACTTTGTTCCTGTTGATGTAGACAGGGGCACGTTCTCCTTTACGCTTCCTGAAGTTGATAACAATCTCCTTTGTTTTGTTGGCATTGAGGGAGAGATGATTGTTGCTGCACCAGTTCACCAGGTTCTCTATCGTGTTTCACCTCGCCGATACTTCTTCACAAGGGCAGCGTGATGGTGTTCCCGAGTCTCTGCTGCCCTTGTCCTTCTAGACAGTAGCTGTCGTGGGTTTGGAAGGTGCTGCCTAAGGAACCTTGGTGAGATGGTGTAGACCAGTCTATTCAGCCATCTCGCCTGTGCCAGCTCTTTGGAAGAGCGATCCTATTAATTCCATTCATCAGCTCTTTCCCCAATGGTCTGACAAGTATTCCGTCTTTTAAGTATTAAAATTCAATTATAATTTGGAAACGATCATTAAATCTGTTTTGACCACACTTTCAGGTAACATATCCCAGAATATAATAATGCAAAGGGTGGTGAATCTCTGGAATTCTCTGCCCGTTGAAGTGGTGGAGGCTGCCTCGCTAAATATTTTAAAGACGCGGGTTGATGGGTTTTTGATAAGCGAGGGGATTAAGGGTTATGGGGAGAGGGCGGGAAGGTGGAACTGAGCCACGACAGATCAGCCATGATCTTATTGAATGTCGGGGCAGGCTCGAAGGGCTAGATGGCCTACTCCTGCTCCTATTTCTTATGTTCTTATGTATACTATACTATAATAATCTCTTCCAGAATATAAGAACTTGCTGCATAAAAATCTCTTCAACTTGCTTTAGTTTCAATAGCCAACAGTCTTCAATCTCACTGGTGTCTGCAAAATAAAGCTAATATATTTTAATAGCAAATATTATATATCTTTATTAATCATCTCAGTGTGTGGATTAACCATCTGTCTGTGTGAACATAAGAACATAAGAAATAGGAGCAGAAGTAGGCCATCTGGCCCCTCGAGCCTGCCCTGCCATTCAATAAGATCATGGCTGATCTGTCGCTGCTCAGTTCCACATTCCCGCCCTCTCCCCATAACCCTTAATCCCCTCTCTTATCAAAAACCCATCAACCCGCGTCTTAAAAATATTTAGCGAGGCAGCCTCCACCACTTCAACGGGCAGAGAATTCCAGAGATTCACCACCCTTTGAGTGAAGAAGTTCCTCCTCAACTCCGTTCTAAACCGCCCCCCCCCCTTTATCTTGAGGCTGTGCCCCCTAGTCCTACTGTCTTTTTTGAGCGGGAAGAGTCTCTCCACCTCTATCCTATCCATCCCATTCATCATCTTAAACGTCTCAATGAGATCTCCCCTCATTCTTCTAAACTCTAATGAGTACAAGCCTAGTTTATTCAGCCTCTCCTCATAGCTCAATCCCCTCAACTCCGGTATCAGCCTAGTAAACCTCCTCTGCACTCCCTCCAGGGCCAAAATATCCTTGCGCAGGTGCGGCGCCCAAAACTGCACACAGTACTCCAGCTGCGGCCTCACCAATGCCCTATACAGCTGCAGTGCGTGGGTTAACCATCATTTCTGATCAGCTTTATCTTATTGCAGGATCATTGATTGGTCCGCTCGGGCTCTGTATTTCAGTTTTAACCCTGCTGCGAATGTTGAGCTGATGGGAACAGATTTTGATGTGTTTCAGTTCCACCAGTCATTCTGTTCCCAAGATGAACGTAGCACTGAAAATACAAGCACAATGAAATTATTACTGTGGCAGTTAAACAAGCCTTCAAGTGCGAGATGCATCCTGATATCCTTATAAGGATATACTACCATTATTTCATTTTGTAACACTACCATTATTTCATTTTGTAACACTATAGAGTAGTTTCCAATTTGCTAAAGGCTGCCTTGAGTGGTGTGTGTTGTTGACAGCACATTTCCCACCTCACCAAGCTCTGCTCCATAATCACCAGAGAGACCAGAGGCAAATCTGGTCCATTCACCCTCGTTGTGTTTATCACGATCATATAGAGAAATCTGCAGTGTTCATCTTCAAGGACTGAATCCTTGGCACAGCGGGAGCATTGATAAATAATTGGGGATCCATCTGAATGAGGTACAGAGTGATCGACTGTCGGAGGTGGAGAGTGAGAGAGAGGCAGAGAGAGAGAAAGAGGTACGAAGAGAGGAGACCACAAACTATTGAGAGAGAAAAGGCCATACTGAGAGAAAGAGAGTGAGAAAACATGAGTTGGTGAGAAAGAAAAGGGGGAGAAAAATAGAGATGGAGAAAAAATGAGTATTATATTAACTTGATCTTTTTCTACACCTAGGAAGACGAATGGGATGCTGGCCTTCATAGCGAGGGGGATTGAATATAAAAAATTGCTAAAAAAATTGCCCCTTAGTGTCCTGGGATGTGTAGGTTAGAGGGACTAGCAGGTAAACGTATGGGGGTAGGGCCTGGGTGGGATTGTGGTCGGTGCAGACTCGATGGGCCGAAGGGCCTCTTTCTGCACTGTAGGGTTCTATGATTCCTTTTCCTTCTCTATGATCGGTATGCTTTGTCTGCATAGCACACAAGAAACATGTGACAAATCAAATCAAATCAAATCAAAGAAAGATCAATAGGAAGTGAGAAAAAAAGTGAGATAAGAGAGAAAGAGAGTGAAAGAAAGATAGATAGAGGAAAAATGATATCTTGAAAGAGAGACAATGAGAAATTGAAAAACAAGAAGGGAGAGAAAGAAATGGCAAGGATAGATGAAGACAGTTTATTAATTTATTAGTGTTACAAGTAGGCTTACATTAACACTGCAATGAAGTTACTGTGAAAATCCCCTGGTCGCCACACTCTGGCACCTGTTCAGGTACACTGAGGGAGAATTTAGCATGGCTGATGCACCCTAATCAGCATGTCTTTTGGAATGTGAGAGGAAATAGGAGAACCTGGAGGATTGGTGTAACAAATTGTCCCTAAATTATTCTCCCCTGAATTTGGTTTCCAATGGGGGTACCATAAGTCAAGGGAGGTGTAGGAAAAATGCTTTGTTAAGATGGCGGCGTGGGCTCGTTGGGCCGAAGGGCCTGTTTCCCGTGCTGTGTTGTTCTTTGAAACCCATATAGACAGGGGGAGAACATGCTGACTTTGCACAGAAAGTGGCCCAGGCTTGGAATTGAACCTGGGCTCCTGGCACTGTGAGGCAGCAATGTTCACCTCCGTGCCACCGAGAGGGTGAGAGGGAGAGGGAGAGAGCGAGAGAGAGAAGCTAGACTGAGAGGAAGCATATACTCACCAGCTGTTAAAGTGGAGAAAGAGATGGAGGAACACATTAGTCACCAACTGATGGACTGAAAAAAAAGGGTTGGAGGGAGAGAGGAGAGTGCACTGAATAGCTGTTGAGTGGAGATAGAAAGACAGTGAGATGTTGGATGAGGGAGAGGAGACGGCAGTTATGGTGTAGCATTTCGCAATGCTTCTGAGACAAGATAAAATCATCTTTAAAGAAAGGTCTTTATTAGTTACAGAGAGTGTGCCTTGGTTCAGTTGCAGTAAGAGCAGTAACATTGCTGCCTGTTATTTTCTACACACAGATTTATGATGGTGTTCCTATTCACAAGGCAAAGTTAAATGGCAGGATTATCCATCCTCAGTCATCCTGAAATCATAAAATCCCGTCTGAGGTCAACGGACTTTTCCATTATCTGTCCTTCGCCCGCCTTGATTCCCATGGCTGATTCCGGCCAGGGTGTTATGTTAGGTCTTGTTGCGAGGGGGATTGAATATAAAAGTAGGGAGGTCTTGCTGCAGCTGTATAGGGCATTGGTGAGGCCGCAGCTGGAGTACTGTGTGCAGTTTTGGGCGCCGCACCTGCGCAAGGATATTTTGGCCTTGGAGGGAGTGCAGAGGAGGTTTACTAGGCTGATACCGGAGTTGAGGGGATTGAGCTATGAGGAGAGGCTGAATAAACTGGGCTTGTACTCGTTAGAGTTTAGAAGAATGAGGGGAGATCTCATTGAGACGTATAAGATGATGAATGGGATGGATAGGATAGAGGTGGAGAGACTCTTCCCGCTCAAAAAAGACAGTAGGACTAGGGGGCACAGCCTCAAGATAAAGGGGGGGGCGGTTTAGAACAGAGTTGAGGAGGAACTTCTTCACTCAAAGGGTGGTGAATCTCTGGAATTCTCTGCCCGTTGAAGTGGTGGAGGCTGCCTCGCTAAATATTTTTAAGACGCGGGTTGATGGGTTTTTGATAAGAGAAGGGATTAAGGGTTATGGGGAGAGGGCGGGAAGGTGGAGCTGAGTCACGACAGATCAGCCTTGATCTTATTGAATGGCGGGGCAGGCTCGAAGGGCTAGATGGCCTACTCCTGCTCCTATTTCTTATGTTCTTATGTACTCTGATCTTTCCCGCTGGCACCATACTATACCCGGAGCTGAATGGAAAAGTGTATTGGAACAGGCCATGTCCTTGGATCAACGGCAACCTCTCGACACAAGCAAGGATCTAACCTCAATACCCAGTAAACCCCACACTGCGGTACTTGTTGACGATAGCTGTTGTGAAACGGAGCTACTTCAGGGAGTGTTGACCAAGTCCTGGGCTCAGCTGGCTCTGACTGACAGCACGCAGTCAGGGCCCCTGTCCCTGATCCCCACTGCCTTGCGGGCATCTCAGGAGGGGCTAAGGCTGTCCAAAACAACAGCGTAAGCAGTTAAGGACGGTACACTGGTTAGCACTGCTGCCTCACAGCTCCAGGGACACGGGTTCGATTCCCAGCTTAGGTCATTGTCTGAATGGAGTTTGCACATTCTCCCTGTGTCTGCGTGGGTTTCCTCCGGATGCTCCAGTTTCCTCTCTCATTCCAGAGATATGCGGTTAGGCCATGCTAAATTGACCCTTAGTGTCAGGGCGATTAGCAGGGTATTTGCATAAGGGTATGGGGATAGGGCTTGTGTGGGATTGTGATTGGTATGGGGATAGAACATAAGAACATAAGAAATAGGAGCAGGAGTAGGCCATCTGGCCCTTCGAGCCTGCCCCGCCATTCAATAAGATCATGGCTGATCTGTCGTGACTCAGCTCCACCTTCCCGCCCTCTCCCCATAACCCTTAATCCCTTCTCTTATCAAAAACCCATCAACCCGTTTCTTAAAAATATTTAGCGAGGCAGCCTCCACCACTTCAACGGGCAGAGAATTCCAGAGATTCACCACCCTTTGAGTGAAGAAGTTCCTCCTCAACTCTGTTCTAAACCGCCCCCCCTTTATCTTGAGGCTGTGCCCCCTAGTCCTACTGTCTTTTTTGAGCGGGAAGAGTCTCTCCACCTCTATCCTATCCATCCCATTCATCATCTTATACGTCTCAGTGAGATCTCCCCTCATTCTTCTAAACTCTAACGAGTACAAGCCTAGTTTATTCAGCCTCTCCTCATAGCTCAATCCCCTCAACTCCGGTATCAGCCTAGTAAACCTCCTCTGCACTCCCTCCAGGGCCAAAATATCCTTGCGCAGGTGCGGCGCCCAAAACTGCACACAGTACTCCAGCTGCGGCCTCACCAATGCCCTGTACAGCTGCAGCAAGACCTCCCTACTTTTATATTCAATCCCCCTCGCTATGAAGGGCCCGGGTGGGATTGTGATTGGTGCAGACCCGATGGGCTGAATGGCCTCCTTCTGCACTGTAGGGATTCCATGATTCTATGTTACAGGTTCGAAAGCCAGATGCAGTCAAACCAATCAGTTACCCATTCCTCCCACTGTCTGAAAGATGTGCTGGTTAGAACATAGAACATAGAACATAGAACATAGAACATAGAACATTACAGCGCAGAACAGGCCCTTCGGCCCATGATGTTGCGCCAACCAGTTTTTTAAAAAAAAAACACTGACCCACTAATCTAAACCAATCCCTTTTCGTCCATAAACCTATCCACAGATCTCTTAATCGCCCCCAAACTAGGCGCATTTACAACCTCAGCAGGCAGGGCATTCCAATCCCTCACCATCCTCTGGGTAAAGAACCTACCCCTGACATCTGTCCTATAACTACCCCCCCTTAATTTAAAGCCATGCCCCCTCGTGCTAGATTTCTCCATCCGAGGAAAAAGGCTATCACTGTCCACCCTATCTAAACCTCTAATCATCTTATATGTTTCAATAAGGTCCCCTCTTAGCCGCCTTCTTTCCAGCGAAAACAACCCCAAATCCCTCAGCCTCTCCTCATAGGACCTCCCCTCCATACCAGGCAACATCCTGGTAAACCTCCTCTGCACCCTCTCCAAAGCCTCCACATCCTTCCTGTAATGTGGGGACCAGAACTGCACACAGTACTCCAAGTGCGGCCGTACCAGAGTTGTGTACAGTTGCAACATGACGCTGCGACTCTTAAATTCAATCCCCCCTACCAATAAACGCCAAGACACCGTATGCCTTCTTAACAACCTTATCTACTTGACTCCCAACTTTCAGGCATCTATGTTAGGGTGCTAAATTCTCCCTCAGTGTAACCCGAACAGTGTGGCAACAAGGGGATTTCCACAGTAACTTCATTGGGGTGTTAATATGAGCCGACTTGTGACTAATAAATAAACTTTAACTCCCTCTTGACACGGAGAGGCAAAGACAAATGGTGATTTCAATGGAAAGGAAATTTGCATTTCTTTCACAATTAATTTTTAAAATGGTAATTTAAGTGGCAGTTGCTGCCTTATAAATACTCTGCTGTGAGGATCTGTTGGGGGAGATCTCTAAGGTCTCGACATAAACATTTGCCACTTTATAAAGCGACACACAATCTGTTAACAGAGTGCACCGAGGCACTGCCCTTTGGGTTAGCGCACCCATCCCAGCAGTGTGGTGGCCACCTTTGAGGGGGTTTAGCTGAATCAAAGCACATCCCACTCCGAGCTCGGCCTCGTCCAACTTCCAGCAATGTTCTCCTGCTGGGGCGAGACTTCCTCCTGGATCTAATGAGACGCTGGGAGATTCAATGGTCGGGTGCGGAATGCACAATAATGCTTCCCGAAAAATGTTAATGCTGTCCTCCCACAGATTTTGCAGCTTTGTGCATCTTCACACTCTGCAGAGCAGGTCAATCTAGATCATCAGCATTGAGAATATTTATCACATCCAGTGGGGGATTCGGATTTGTTTCCCTGGCAAAGTGATGTTTGACTGACTAATAATTTTAATTGCTACACTCCGGTTATACAATTTAAGTGAAAGAGAAAATATAGGCTAATTGGAATTGGATAGCTCTTTCAAAGAGCTAGAACCCTACAGTGCAGAAACAGGCCCTTCGGCCCATCGAGTCTGCACCGAACACAATCCCACCCAGACCCTATCCCCATATCCCTGCACATTTACCTGCTAATCCCTCTAAGCTACACATCCCAGGACACTAAGGGGCAATTTTAAGCATAGCCAATGAACCTAACCCGCACATCTTTGGACTGTGGGAGGAAACCGGAGCACCCGGAGAAAACCCACGCAGACACGAGGAGAATGTGCAAACTCCACACAGGCAGTGACCCGAGCCGGGAATCGAACCCAGGACCCTGGAGCTGTGAAGCAACAGTGCTAACCACTGTGCTACCGTGCCGCCCTAAACCCTGGCTCGACTCTGATAGGCTGAATTGCCTCCTTGTGTGCTCTATCATTGTTCGATTCTATTTTTTCACCTGGCTTTGGGCTCTGTATTTGAGCTGTAAGTGCTGGGGAGCGAACGCAGTGCAATCCTGATGTTTTGACCTGGATTTTATGGGAGGGTTGGCACTGCAGTTCACAGCATGGTGACACAGTGGCGAGCATTGCTACGTCACTGCGCCGGGGACTGGGGTTTAATTCCGACATTGGGTGACTGCGTGGAGTCTGCATGTTCTCCCCATGTCTGCATGGGTTTCCTCCGGGTGCTCCGATTTCCTCCCACACTCCAAAGATGTGCGGGTTAGATTGATTGACCTGGCTAAATTGTCCTTTAGTGTCCCGAGATGTGTAGGTTTGGGGGATTAGTGGGGTAAATGTGTGGGATTACGGGGCCTGGGTCTGGCTCTGACAGAGAGTCGGTGCAGATGGGCTGAGAGGCTCCTTCTACACTGTAGAGATTCTCTGGTTTACAGCATTCACCCATTTGGAATGGGCTGTACCCCATTCCCATGTAGCACCTTGTGTGTGGTACATGGAACGTAGACATCAGCAAGTTGCTGTCCAACTTTCCCACTCCTTCAGGAACTTGGCTACACCTCTATCTAACTCAGAGATTCAGCATTTAAACATGCAGACTTTCTTTTCCTTTGTACTTAACAGATATTAAACTCACACCAGAGCTTGACCATTCTCATTAAAGCAGCTTCTTAATGGTGTGATATTCATGGGATGTGGGCATCTCGAGGCCAGTATTTATTGTCCATCCCTAATTGCCCCTTGAAAAGATGATGGTGAACCACTGTAGTGGTGTTAGCACACCCACAGTGTTGTTAAGGAAAGAGTTCCAGGATTTTGACCCAATAACGGTGATACACTTTTTATTCATTTATGGGACTTAGCCATAAGAACATAAGACCATAAGAAATAGGAGCAGGAGTAGGCCATCTAGCCCTTCGAGCCTGCCCCGCCATTCAATAAGATCATGGCTGATCTGTCGTGGCTCAGTTCCACCTTCTCGCCCTCTCCCCATAACCCTTAATCCCCTCTCTTATCAAAAACCCATCAACCCGCTTCTTAAAAATATTTAGCGAGGCAGCCTCCACCACTTCAACGGGCAGAGAATTCCAGAGATTCACCACCCTTTGAGTGAGGAAGTTCCTCCTCAACTCTGTTCTAAACCACCTCCCCTTTATCTTGAGGCTGTGCCCTCTAGTCCTACTGTCTTTTTTGAGCGGGAAGAGTCTCTCCACCTCTATCCTATCCATCCCATTCATCATCTTATACGTCTCAATGAGATCTCCCCTCATTCTTCTAAATTCTAACGAGTACAAGCCTAGTTCATTCAGCCTCTCCTCATAGTTCAACCCCCTCATATCCCTAGTTAAGTGACTTGCTCAGCCATTCTCAGACAGCAGTTGAGATCAACCACATTGCTGTGGGCTTAAATGGGTTTTGCCGACAATGGTCGTTATGGTCATTCTTAATTCCAAATATTTTTTACTGAATTCAAATTCCACTAGCTGCTGTGGTGGGATTTGAACCCAGGTCCCCAGAACATTAGTTGGATTTCATGGGGATTAATAGCGATAATACCATTAGGTCATCGCCTCCCCATGTATTCCCAAAGGTGGTGTAAGACCTGAATGGGAGCTTGGAGGTGGTGGTGTTCCTGTGCTCTCCTAGTTGGCGGTTTCTTAGGATTTGGAACTGCAACAAATCTTGTGGATGGTACACATTGCTGACACTATTTGTCAGTGGTGGAGGTTGCTAAGTGGATGATAGGGTGAAGATCAGATGAACTGCTTTGTCCTGGATGGTTTTTGAGTGTTGTTGGAACTGCACCCATCCAGGCAATTGGAGAGTATTCCATCACACTCCTGACTTGTGCCTTGTAGATGGTGGACGGGATTTGGGAGTCAGGAGGTGAGTAATGCCCTGCAGGGTTCCCAGTCTTTGACTTGCTCTTGTTGCCAAAGTATTTACTTAGCTTGTCTGATTCAGTTTCTGGTCAATGGTAACCTCCAGGATGTTGATAGTGGGGGATTCAGTGTTGGTAAGGCCATTGAATGTTAAAGGGTAGAACATAGAAAGAAACAGAAAAACTACAGCACAAACAGGCCCTTCGGCCCACAAGTTGCGCTGAACATATCCCTATCTACTAGGCTTACCTATAACCCTCTATCTCACTGAGTCTTATGTACTTATCCAAAAGTCTCTTAAAAAATCTTATCAAATTTGCCTCCACCACCACTGCCGGCAGCCGATTCCACTCACTCACCATCCTCTGAGTGAAAAACTTATCCCTGACATCTCCTCTGTACCTGCTCCCCAGCACCTTAAATCTGTGTCCTCTCGTAGCGACCATTTCAGCCCGGGGAAATAGCCTCTGAGAGTCCACCCTATCTATTCCTCTCAACATCTTATAAACCTCTATCAGGTCGCCTCTCAACCTTCGTCTCTCCAGGGAAAAGAGTCCCAGCTCCCTCAACCTAACTTCATAAGGCATGCCTCCCAGTCCAGGCAACATCCTTGTAAATCTCCTCTGTACCCTTTCAATAGCTTCTACGTCTTTCCTATAGTGAGGCGACCAGAACTGCGCACAGTACTCCAAGTGGGGCCTGACAAGGGTCTTATAAAGTTGCAGCATTACCTCCCGACTCCTAAACTCAATCCCTCGATTAATGAAGGCCAGTACACCATACGCCTTCTTGACCACCTCCTCCACCTGCGAGGCCGATTTAAGAGTCCTGTGGACCCGGACCCCAAGATCCTTCTGCTCTTCAACACTACTAAGACTCCTGCCCTTGATAGTGTACTCGTTCATCCTGATGGTTCTGCCAAAATGGACGACTACACATTTATCCACGTTGAAGTCCATCTGCTACTTCTCCGCCCAGTCCTGCATCCTATCTATGTCCTGCTGCAACTTTTGACATCCTTTCAGACCATCCACAACACCACCGACCTTCGTGTCATCAGCGAACTTGCTAACCCATCCCTCCACTTCCTCATCCAGGTCATTTATGAAAATGACAAATAGCAATATATCACCACAAATTGGTGTTTTCAAGTTGGGACATCCTTGTAGTTAACATCAACCGGGTTCATGACACTTGAAACTTGTGTAGTACAACTGCTAAGTCACCAGCTCAAGCCTGAAGGCTGTCCAGATCTTGTTGCATGCGGAGCTTGCAGGTGCAGCAGGTGGTCAGGAAGGCGAATGGGATGCTGGCCTTCATAGCGAGGGGGATTGAATATAAAAGTAGGGAGGTCTTGCTGCAGCTGTATAGGGCATTGGTGAGGCCGCAGCTGGAGTACTGTGTGCAGTTTTGGGTGCCGCACCTGCGCAAAGATATTTTGGCCTTGGAGGGAGTGCAGAGGAGGTTTACTAGGCTGATACCGGAGTTGAGGGGGTTGAGCTATGAGGAGAGGCTGAATAAACTAGGCTTGTACTCGTTAGAGTTTAGAAGAATGAGGGGAGATCTCGACGTTTAAGATGATGAATGGGATGGATAGGATAGAGGTGGAGAGACTCTTCCCGCTCAAAAAAGACAGTAGGACTAGGGGGCACAGCCTCAAGATAAAAGGGGGGGCGGTTTAGAACGGAGTTGAGGAGGAACTTCTTCACTTAAAGGGTGGTGAATCTCTGGAATTCTCTGCCCGTTGAAGTGGTGGAGGCTGCCTCACTAAATATTTTTAAGACGCGGGTTGATGGGTTTTTGATAAGAGAGGGGATTAAGGGTTATGGGGAGAGGGCGGGAAGGTGGAACTGAGCCACTTCAGATCAGCCATGATCTTATTGAATGGCGGGGCAGGCTCGAAGGGCTAGATGGCCTACTCCTTCTCCTATTTCTTATGTTCTTATGAGTTCATTAGGTGAGAAGGTGCAAATGAAACTGAACATTGGGCAGTCATCAGTCAACATCCCTACTGCTAACCTAATGATGGAGGGAAGGTCATTGAGAAAGTATAGGAAGCTGGTTGGGTTGAGGGCATTATCCTGAGGATACTTCTGAGCTTGTAGTTTGTCTTAAACAATAACGATAACCTTTCTTTGTCGCAGGCATGAATCCAGGTGATGGTGCGTGACGCTGTCACTGGCCCAGTAATCCAGAGGCCCAGGCTTTGGGGACTGGGTTCGAATCCCACCATAGCAGCTAATGAAATTTGAATTCAATAAAAGTCTGGAATTAAAAGTCTAATAATGACCATGAAACCCAGGTGGCCTTTAGGGAAGGAGATCTGCCATCTGTCTCTGGCCTACATGTGACTCCAGCAATATGGCTGACTCTTAAATGCCATCTGAAATGGCCCAGAAAGCTACACAGTTCAAGGCCAACTAGGGATGGCCAATAAATAGATGAGTTTCCCATTGACTCCAGTTTTGCTCGGGTTCCTTCATGCCATATTCTGTAAAATGCGACCTTGATATCAAGGGCAGTCACTCTCTCCTCACCTCTGGAATTCAGGTTTTTTTTATCCGTGTTATCAAGGCTGTAATGAGGTCAAGAACTGAGAGGCTCTGGCTGAGCCCAAACTGAGTCTCAGTGAAAAGGTTACTGCTGAGGAGGATGGATGAGATCCTAAATGAATATTTTGCAACAGTATTTACTGTTGAGAAAAGTGTGGATGTTAGGGAACTTGGGGAATTCAACACTGATGTCTTGAGGAGTGTACATATTATAGAAAAGGAGGAGCTGGAAGTCTTGAAGTGTTGAAGTGTATCCCAGGACATTATAGGAGGCGCGGGAGGAAATTACGGGTCCCCTAGCAGAGATATTTGAAATATTGATAGCCATGAGTGAGGTGCCTGAAGATTGGAGGGAGGCAAATGTTGTGCCTTTGTTTAAAAAGGGCTGCAGGGGAAAAGCCTTGGAACTACCGCCCAATACGCTTAATGCCTCTCGTGGGTGAGTTGTTAGAAGATATTCTGAGAGACAGGCATGGACTGATTAGGGACAGTCAGCATTGCTTTACGGGCTGAGGTAACTGATTGGACACAAACTGTCTCGACGACAGAAGACAGAGGGTTGTTGTAGAGGCTTGCTTTGTTCAAACAGGAGGCCTGTGACCAGGGATCGGTGCTGGATCCACTGTCATTTGTTATTTACACTAATGATTTGGATGAAAATTTAAGAGGCATGGTTAGTAAGTTTGCAGATGACGTCAAGATAGCCAGTGACCATTATTTGGACTGAGTTATTGCAAGCTTAAATTAACAACAAAAAAGAACAAAGAACAACACAGCACGGGAAACAGGCCCTTCGGCCCAACGAGCCCGCGCCGCCATTTTAACACTGTGAGTTCCCTCTTCCACCCGTGACCCCTTGTCTACGCTTATGGCACTCCACATCGGAAACCAGATTGAGGGGAGACTAATTTAGGGACAATTTGTTACACCAATCAGCCTAAGAGCACATCTTTGGGGTGCGGGAGGAAACCGGAGCACCCGGAGGAAACCCACGCAAGCACGGGGAGAATGCGCAAACTCCCCACAGACACCGGCCCAAATCCATGTATCTTCAGAGCAATCAGTGATAGTCACTGAGCTGTCGTGTTGCCCAGTATCTGGTCCAGTTTAAGTGTACACTAACGCTTAAAAGTAAAACAAGTGAACCTGAAAATATGTTGGAAAGTCCATAGGAATCAATAGATTCCCAGGGACGTCCCAAGGCTCTTAATTGTGGTCAATTCTCAGCTAAGCCTTGTCTCTTTGTTATGAGAGGCCTCCTGGCAGCTGAGTGTGAAAGATTACTGATTTATTCTGAGCTACAGTAAAACCATTCCAGTGGCAACCTAACTTTATGGTTACTGGACCATTGAACAACATAGAACCCTACAGTGCAGAAACAGGCCCTTCGGCCCAGCGAGTCTGCACCAAACACAATCCCACCCAGACCCTATCCCCATATCCCTACACATTTTACCTGCTAATCCCTCTAACCTACACATCCCAGGACACTAAGGGGCAATTTTAGCATAGCCAATGAACCATCTCGAGGGCATCATGACAGCTCAGAGACTATCTCTGTTGCTGTGCGGACACATGGATTTGGGCCTGTGTCCGTGGGAGTTTGCGCGTTCTCCCCGTGGTTGCGTGGGTTTCCTCTGGGTGCTCCGGTTTCCTCCCACATCCCAAAAATGTGCTTTTAGGCTGATTGATTGGGTAACAAATTGTCCCTATATTGGACCTCCCTGATCCTCACACATTAGGCATAGACTAAAATCATGAATAGGTCACACACAGTGAGCACGTGA
>CM075737.1:56926475-57123602 GCA_037974335.1 Prionace glauca
TCACGTGCTCACTGTGTATCCCATTCGCCTTCCTGACCACCTGCTGCACCTGCAAGCTGGGTTTTTGCGACTCATGCACAAGGACCCCGAGGTCCCTCTGCACCGTCGCCTGCTGCAGTTTTTCGCCATGTAAGTAATAGTCCTTACTACCATTCCTCCCACCAAAGTGGACCACCTCACACTTGCCAACATTAAATTCCATTTGCCATTTCCTGGCCCATTCGCCCAGCCAGAGGGGAGGGGGAGGAGGGGGGACGAGGGGAGGGGGGGAGCAGCGAGGGGGGGGGGAGAGTGGAGGGGGGGTGGGGGTGGGATGGGGGGGGGGAGAGGGGAGGGGGGTGGGGGTGGGGGGTGGGATGGGGGGGGGGGGAGAGGGGAGGGGGGTGGGGGTGGGATGGGGGGGGGCGAGGGGAGGGGGGGGGCGAGGGGAGGGGGGGGGGGAGAGGGGAGGGGGGGTGGGGGGTGGGATGGGGGGGCGAGGGGAGGGGGGGCGAGGGGAGGGGGGGGGCGAGGGGAGGGGGGGGGGCGAGGGGAGGGGGGGGGCGAGGGGAGGGGGGGGCGAGGGGAGGGGGGGGGCGAGGGGAGGGGGGGGGCGAGGGGAGGGGGGGGCGAGGGGAGGGGGGGGGCGAGGGGAGGGGGGGGGCGAGGGGAGGGGGGGGCGAGGGGAGGGGGGGGGCGAGGGGAGGGGGGGGGCGAGGGGAGGGGGGGGGCGAGGGGAGGGGGGGGGCGAGGGGAGGGGGGGGGGGCGAGGGGAGGGGGGGGGCGAGGGGAGGGGGGGGGGCGAGGGGAGGGGGGGGGGCGAGGGGAGGGGGGGGGCGAGGGGAGTGGGGGGAGGGGGGGCGAGGGGAGGGGGGGGGCGAGGGGAGGGGGGGGGGCGAGGGGAGGGGGGGGAGGGGAGGGGGGGGGCGAGGGGGGGCGAGGGGAGGGGGGGCGAGGGAGGGGGGGGGCGAGGGGGGGGCGAGGGGAGGGGGGGGCGAGGGGAGGTGGGGCGAGGGGAGGGGGGGGGGCGAGGGGAGGGGGGGGGAGGCGAGGGGGCCTCAAAGATTCATCTGAGATCAGGGGCATCCTTTGAAAATCAATGCCCTGATCACCAGTGAGCTGGGCTTGCTGGCATCTTTAGGCCCTGACTCCCTGAGTCACGGCACAGATTAGCCCACCCCCTCCCCAAAGAAATGACTAAATGAGGCAGAGAAAGATCAACTGAATGCGAGGTGGGTCCATTCAAAAGTCTGACAGCAGCAGGGAAGAAGCTGTTCTTGAGTCAAGATTATCCCAACTGACCCTCTGGGGGGAATCGCACTGGCTTTCCCATTGGAGATGATACTTAGTTAATCTTGTTGAGAATTGCACCCATGTGGGGACTCCCCATCATGTTCAGATTGAAGTCCAGCGCTGTCAAACATTGAAGGAACTAGAAAGGAACTGTCAAACTAGAAGGAAGACACACACTCACTTTGGCCTCTCTGCACAGCCAAGCAGATCTCTCCCTCTCCCTCTCCCTCTCCCAGCTTGAGGTCTGGGATGGTCCATCACCCATTGCATCCTGCGACCCAGCGCCAGGTGAATTTACCCAGTCGCAAAAATAAATGTGTTGTCCTGTCAGTGGCCTTTCTGCTTTCCAAACAGGCTCCAAATAAAAGCCGGTGAGGGGCTGGGGAAAGGGACGTGTTTGGTTTTGGAAGCGATGTTGAGGTGGGACTGTAAAAGAGTTATCGACCCCTGTATCTCACACAGCCCATCGCTTCAAACACAGGCCCTAATATTATTAATAGCTTTTTGCATGACGTTAGCTGTTAAAATAATTACACTTGGCACAGAGTAAAATTGTTGTGTATTGAAAACTGCTTTATAAAAACAAGAATGACTGAGGTGGGTGTTCTCAAATGGCTTTTCAATTTAATGTAATAAATATTACACACATTAATTTGACAACATTTCTCAAACACATGATGAATTTGCGTCTTCTCGTTAATTGCAGCCTCTCTTTGTTGACCTGGTCTATGCTTCTTAATTCATCCAGCAGATAGATACGGGCGGCACGGTAGCACAGTGGGTTAGCGCTGCTGCTTCACAGCTCCAGGGTCCTGGGTTCGATTCCCGGCTCGGGTCTGTGCGGAGTTTGCACATTCTCCTCGTGTCTGCGTGGGTTTCCTCAAACAGTCCAAAAGATGTGCGGGTTAGGTTGATTGGCCGTGCTAAGAAATTGCCCCTGAGTGTCCAGGGATGGGTAGGTTAGAGGGGTTAGTGGATGTAGGGATATGGGGCTCGGGCCTGGGTGGGATTGTGCTGGGTGCAGACTCGATGGGCCAAAAGGCCTCATTCTGCACTGTTCTATGATCTATTGGATAGAACAGGGGATCATATGCAATGATTTTATTGTGATGTTTGTTAGCATTCATTACTTACTGAGCCTTACTCTACTCTGATGGTACATCAGGCTCTTTTGTTACATTCTCTTAATTTTCAGTCACGCGTGGCTTTTCTTTTGAGAACAGAAGCAACATTCTGAAATGCCTGCACACCCATACAGAGAAGCTTTCGAAAACCTGGCAGCGAGAGCCGGTGGGTGAATTTGCAAAAACGTAGCCCAATTACTTGCAAGGGATGAATGCCTTAGGAAAGTTGTTAAATCTGCAGCTGTTAGAGCTATTTCTGGTCGTAATTACCTGGTAATTGGTCCGTGTAACCATTAGGGTGATACCTCGCAGTGTCGTGCGCACAGCCGGTGTCTCTGCCTCAAGGTTTTCGAAATCAAAGCTGAAAGACCGCAAAATGAAGAGATTGCCGAATCTCTTCTGTTCTGAGGATTGAAGTCAGAGGCAGCACAGCAGTTAGCGCTGCTGCCTCGCGACATCCAGGTTCAATTCTGACCTCGGGTCGCTGTCTGTGTGGAGTTTGCAGCTCTCCCTTTTTTTTGTCTGCGTGGGTTTCCTCCGGGTGCTCCGGTTTCCTCCCACTGTCCAAAGGTGTGCAGGTTAGGTGGATTAACCGTGCTAAAATTGTCCGTTAGTATCCCAAAATGTGTACGTTGGATTTGGATTTGATTTATTATTGTCACGCATATCGGGATAAAGTGAAGAGTATTGTTTCTTGTGCGCTATACTAACAAAGCACTGTGTTCATAGGTAGAAGGGAAGGAGAGAGAAAATGTAGTGTTACGGTCACAGCGAGGGTGCAGAGAAAGATCAACTTAACGTAAGGTGGGTCCATTCAAAAGTCTGACAGCAGCAGGGAAGAAGCTGTTCTTGGGTCGTTTGGTATGTGACCTCAGATTTTTATTCCCGGTGAAAGATAGTATGTCTGGGGTGTATGGGTTAAACATAGAACATAGAACATTACAGCGCAGAACAGGCCCTTCGGCCCACGATGTTGTGCCGATCAGTTACAAAAACAATGACCCACTAGCCTATACCAATCCCTTTTCGCCCATAAACCTATCTACAGATCTCTTAAACGCCCCCAAACTAGGCGCATCTACAACTGCAGCAGGCAGGGCATTCCAATCCCTCACCACCCTCTGGGTAAAGAACCTACCCCTGACATACGTCCTGTAGCTACCCCCCCCTTAATTTAAAGCCGTGCCCCCTCGTGCTAGCTTTCTCCATCCGAGGAAAAAGCCTATCACTGTCCCCACCCTATCTAAACCTCTAATCATCTTATATGTTTCAATAAGATCCCCTCTTAGCCGCCTTCTTTCCATGGTAAATGTGTGGGGTTACATGGATAGCATGGGGGAACGGGCCTGGGTCAGATACTCTGCCAGAGAGTCGGTATAAAGTGGATGGGCCAAATGGCCTCTTCAGCACTGTCGGGATTCTATCACTGGGGGATGTTAGACAAAAGTTTAAAGACTTGCCCTCCAAAGTACAAAAACTGGTGACCTTGCGTATGAGATGTGTCTCAGTGTATATGTGGATGTAGCTACTGGTACTGAGACAAATTTCTTCATTCGCAACATATCGAATATTGTTCACATGAACACCTTAACTCCTTAGGTGCCAGCCCTGGTTTGGTTGGTGCTCAGCAGATCCGGGGGGGGGGTTCAGAGTGATTACACAAGAACACAAGAATGTTGTGCCCCTCAGGCCTGCTCATTTAATAAGATCCATGTCTGATCTGACTGCAGCCTCAACTCCACTTTCCTGCCCCCTCCCCTATCAATCAAATATCGATCTAACTCCACCTTCATCATAATAAGAACATAAGAAATAGGAGCAGGAGTAGGCCATCTAGCCCTTCGAGCCTGCCCCGCCATTCAATAAGATTATGGCTGATCTGAAGTGGATCAGTTCCACTTTCCCGCTCTCTCCCCATAACCCTTAATTCCCCTGTCTATCAGAAACCTATCTACCCGTGACTTAAATATATTCAGCGAGGTAGCCTCCACCACTTCAATGGGCAGAGAATTCCAGAGACTCACCACCCTTTGAGTGAAGAAGTTCCTCCTCAACTCTGTTCTAAACTGCCCCCCCTCCCCCTTATTGTGAGGCTGTGCTGTCCTTTCTAAGTGGGAAGAATCTCTCTACCTCTACCCTATCCATCCCCTTCATTACCTTATCATGTTCAATGTCCACTGCCCTCAGGAAGAGAGAACGGCCCCTGAGAGAATAAAATTCTCCTTGTCCCAGTCTTAAATCTTTAGACCATGTCCTTTAGTTCTGTGATCTTTCACTGACCTTAGTGCTACCAATGCACCTTGAGGTGATCTCCTGTCTTGGGACCATTATCACATCCAATGTGTCTCTGGCCTGTGAATGAGTGAGAATGACATGGGCTGGGTTGCGTTTCCATCAGACCTTGTGCAAGTGGTGGTCGAGCTTTTCCTAAGATTTCCTGAAGGATTACACCATTATCCATGTTGGATTATCTCCAAACCAAGCGACAAACATGTGCCACTCAGAAGAAATCTTCCGCAAATACCAATGCCATTTAGTATAGATGAGAAAAGCCCAGAACAGCCTGGAAAATCCTGTCAGTCTCCCTCGGTGGATTTGCCAGGTTGCTGAGAAATAAGTTGAGGACCCAGTTGTGTCAGGTCTTTGTAATGTCAAAAGTTCCCTGTAAGGGGTGGAACTTCAGTCTGCTCCTCATAATCCAAATTGGGGGGGGGGGGTAGGGACAAAGGAGGGGAGCCATAACTTCCCACTCCTGGTCCTTGGGTGGATTCAGGAATATCTGCCATACACTGGGGAGAGGGTTTGTAATGACCTCAGTGTGGCCCATTAGATGGGCCTCTTGGAGTATGAGCTCCCTGATTGAGGTAATTTATATACACCAGTACACCTTAAATTGATCTCCTAGATCATGGTCCCAAAACTGGAGATCATTTCACGGTGCATTAAGGTCAGTGAAAGGTCACAGAACTGGAGGACTTAGTTTAAAGATTTAAGGCTGATGTAAAGAACAAAAACAGCCCAGGAAATGGCCCAACAAGCCCGCGCCCCCATTTTAACATTACCAGTTCCCCCCCCCCTCCACCCATGACCCTTATCTAGGCTTATGGCATTCCACATTGAGGGAAACTAATTTAGGGACAATTTATTACCCCCAATCAGCCTAATAGCAAATCTTTGGGGTGTGGGAGGAAACCGGAGCACCCGGAGAAAACCCACGCAGGCACGGGGAGAATGTGCAAACTCCCACAGACACCGACCCAAATCCATGTGTCTGCACAGCAAACAGTGATAGTCACTGAGCTGTCGTGTTGCCCAGTATCTGGTCCAGTTTAAGCATACACAAACGACATGAAGCGCTAGGCTATTCTCGAACATCCAAGAGCAGCCCTAGTACGACCCATCGCATGTATGCCCCTCGTTGGGCAACAAGGCGGACCGACTTAAAACCTGTGAATTAAAAGAGAAAAACATTAGTATGATTCCACATCCTTTTACATTACCAGGGGCGTCCCAATGCTAATGAACCTTATTTAAAACAATCTCCTATATCCCTCCATCTCCAACCCACTCATGTGCCTGTTTAAGTTACTCTTAAACAACTCCAGCGTGCCTGCCTCCACCACCTTACTTGGCAGAGCATCCCATACCCCCACGACCCTCTGTGTGAAAAACCTCCCTCTAATATCTGTGTTATACCTCTCGCTCCTGACACTCCAGATTCTGACTTGGGACCTGAAACACTCTTTGGAGTGCAGATAAGATTGTAAATAAAAGAAATCTGGTGAAAGGACACTGGCCTCTGAGGAGTTATTTCAGGGTCGTGACAATTCTAGTCAAGTCCCTGGATAATAGGCAATGGCAACCCAATAACAACAACTTGCGTTTTTATAGCACATTTAAAGCAGTAACAAATCCTAAGGCACAAAGATATCAACAAAAACCATTCCTGGAGTGACGACAAAAAGTCTTGTTAAAAGGATAGGAGCATCTCAAAGGCAAAGAGCATTGGGGAAGAAACTATTGGGCAGCTGAACATAAGTCACGAGTGAGGGGGTTCATTAACGTTAGGGATGCACAAGAGGTCACATGTGGAGAGACCTTGGAGAGAGCTGTCGATCCGGAGAAGGCATGATGTGGGTATGCCGGCGTTGGACTGGCGTAAACACAGTAAAAAGTCTGACAACACCAGGTTTTAGTCCGACCGATTTATTTGATAATATTCTCACAAGCTTTCGGGGTTAGTCCCTTCGTCAGGTGAATGTAGAGTTCTGGCCTCAGACAGAGCATATAAAGCACAGACAGTTTAGAGATTGCTGATTAGAATGCGAATCCTTACACCTAACCTGCTGTTCAAGTCTTAAAGTGGCTGATAATGTGTGTGGAAGGAGCACTGATCACAGTTTAAAGAGATGTGTATTGTCTCCAGACAGTACAGTAAGTGAGGTTTTGCAAACCCAGGCAAGTCATGGGGGTTACAGATAGTGCGACATGAACCCAAGATCCCTGTTGAGACCGTCCTCATGTGTGCGGAACTTTGCTATCAGTCTCTGTTCAGCGACTCTGCGCTGTCGTGTGTCGTGAAGGCCGCCTTGGAGAATGCTTACCCGAAGGTCAGAGGCTGAATGTCCATGACCACTGAAGTGTTCGCCAACAGGAAGGGAACAGTCTTGCCTGGTGATTGTCGTAGCGTCATTGTGTTTGTAACTGGTCGGCGCAACATCGTGGGCCGAAGGGCCTGTTCTGCGCTGTTATGTTCTATGTTCTATTGGCACCATGCCGACTTGACAGTGCCCACTGGATATCATAACTATACCTGAGGTAGTGCCAAGGAGGTGGGGCTTGAGGTGAGGGTGTGGTTATTATTGGGAGGGGGGGCTCTGATGAAGGGTCATCTAGACTCGAAACATTGGCTGTATTCTCTGATCTTTGGGTAAACGTTCTCCAAGGCAAATCTTCATGACAGCGTAGAGTCATTGAACAGAGACTGATAGCCAAGTTCCGCACACGAGGACGGTCTCAACTGGAATCCTGGGTTCATGTCGCACTATCTGTAACCCCCGTGACTTGCCTGGGTTTGCAAAACCTCACTTACTGTACTGTCTGGAGACAATACACATCTCTTTAAACTGTGCTTAACCCTCTCTCCACTCACATTGTCTGTACCTTTAGGACTTGATTACCTTTAAGGACTTGCATTCCAACTATTATTTTATAAATTGAGTTTGTATCTTTATATGCCCCATTCGTGGGCGGAAATCCCACTCACCTGATGAAGGGGCAGCGCTCCAAAAGCTAGTGGTATGTGCTACCAGATAAACCTGTTGGACTTTAATCTGATGTGTTGAGACATCTTACTGTGTTTAATGCCGGCATCTCCACATTTATTCCCTCCCCACAGATGCTGTCAGACCTACTTAGATTTCCCAGCATTTTGTGTTTTGATTCCAGGTTCCAGCATCCGCAGGATTTTGAATGAACTCAGCTCACAATAAACTCAGTCCAGGAGATTTGCTCAGATAGATATGAAAATACAGGCGTAAATATTGCATTGGGATTGCAATTTCATCATTTTCTACACTTGGACAGGACTGGCCTATCATCCTGCTGGTATGAAGTGTAACTCACGGAGATGGGTCTTTTTTTCTCTCTGATTGCTGTAGGTCATCAGTGCTTCACCCCAAAGTATCAGAAGCAAGATGGAGATGTACAAGAAGGTCTGGCAGAGCCACGGACTCCAGCTCACTGACGATATCACCAGCATTGACTTCCTCACCACCTCGGGTAAGAAAGGTACTTCTCCTGTTGGAATTAATGATGTGACTGCTTGATGCTGGCTTTTGTCCAATCACTCCAATTTGATCTGGCACAGTCAAATTCCTAAAAGCTTGCCAGCTGCAGTGGAGTCGTACATAGTGAGTTAAAGGTTCTGCTGTTGTTTGATAGGATTAGGCAGTGTGCCTAAGCCTCAATGGCAACAATATCAAACACAACTCACCTTTTATCTTCCCCCTTCTTTCAGCTTTACTTGAGGTCTTCACAATGTTGGTTGATCAGCCTTCTCCCTGGCCTCCTGTCGGTCACCTGTTCCTCTTTCCGAGCCCACTGTGCCTAAACCTCTAGCCAAAGTTTCTTTCTATCCTGGTCTTGGGTCTTCTCCTGGGCAGTCCCAACTCCTTCACTCACCTCACCACATTTCCCCTCTGTCTTTGCAACTCCTCAGCTACTTGTTCTGATGCTCCCATTACGTGCATTTTATATTGGGTCTTGGGTGCAGTGAAACAGGTCAATGTTTCACAAGGAGTGTTTTCCAAAACGTTGACGCAGCCAGTTATCGGGGAAAGTGGTTTGGTCAAAGAGATTAGAGCATCACCTTCAGCCAAAGATGCAGTGCAATACATTATCTTGTCAGCTTGTTTGTCTCTGTGGTAGGTTGACTAGTGTGTCTATCAGTAGCCAGTGCAGTGTGGAAATTGGACAAGCTTTTTGTAAGTTAACAATGGCCAGTCAGAGGTGACTGGATGCCTTGTCTGGAACTCTAGGTTTCTCCCAGTTTGAGAAATGAGTTTCTTGTTGAAACATCTGAGTCCCAGACAGAACCTGACTTCACTGACAGCTCTGGCTCACTGATCTGTGCTGTCAACTTTACAATGTTTATTCACACAATGTTACAAAGAACAAAGAACAATCCAGCACGGGAAACAGGCCCTTCGGCCCAACGAGCCCGCGCCGCCACATCACCCTGCACCTATTCTACCCTGCATGTCTACGAATGGAACCCTACTCAGTCCGATTCAGGAAGAAATAGTGTCAATTTGGTAAAAACCGATTAGCCTGAGAGCACATCTTTGGGGTGTGGGAGGAAACCGGAGCGCCCGGAGGAAACCCACGCAACCACAGGGAGAATGCGCAAACTCCCACAGACACAGGCCCAAATCCATGTGCCTGCACAGCCAGCAGTGCTAGTCACTGAGCTGTTGCGGCGCCCATCTACCGGTCCAGGATCAAGCACACACACCGACATGAAGTTCTAGGCCACTCCTGGAACTTCCAAGAGCAGCCCAGGCACGACCCGCCGTGTGAATGCCCCTCGTTTGACACGAGGTGGACCTCCACCTGTGGAATAAAGTCAAAAATATTAATCTTACAGCCTGCCTTTCCGGTGTCTCCCGAGGTTTAACCCTATTTAATATCCCCTACCATATCCCTCCATTCTTGATTTGAAGGGCTTGCCATTTCTAACAATACATTAAAGGATCTGGATGATTAATACTTTTATTGCCACATCGTGAGGTGAGTTTCTTTATCATTATGGGGGAAAAAAATTGAACAGATTACCTTTTGTACGGTTTATTTTCAAACACAATCATACTGTCATAAAAGGGTTTGTTAGTTCTCTACTGCATATGGGGGCATGAATGTGTCTGCTGTATCTCAGCTTGGGGAGCCATAGGGAGTAGTGGAGGGGCGTAGCCTGGGAAAGGTTCATGGGGGAACCATGTAGTGATGGGGGACGCGGGGCCAGATTTTGGAGGCATGACGGAGACATTTTGAATTCTTCTTTTTAAATGATCTCCTCGTGCAGACCTGGGTCCGTGACCCTAGCCCGACTCCATTGCAGAGGAGTGGGAGTTTTCTGCCTCTGTGATAGAGGAGCTGGCCATAGAACGTAGAATAGTACAGACCCTTCGGCCCTCAATGTTGTGCCAAGCCATGTCCAACCCCAAGACCAAGCTATCCCACTCCATCATTCTGGAGTGACCAGTCATGGTGAGGAGATGCCTACGTTGGACTGGGGTACATAGAACCCTACAGTGCAGAAACAGGCCCTTCGGCCCATCGAGTCTGCACCGAACACAATCCCACCCAGACCCTATCCCCATATCCCTACACATTTACCTGCTAATCCCTCTAACCTACACATCCCAGGACACTAAGGGGCAATTTTAGCATAGCCAATGAACCTAACCTGCACATCTTTGGACTGTGGGAGGAAACCGGAGCACCCGGAGAAAATCCACGCAGACACGAGGAGAATGTGCAAACTCCACACAGGCAGTGACCCGAGCCGGGAATCGAACCCAGGACCCTGGAGCTGTGAAGCAGCAGTGCTAACCCACTGTGCTACCGTGCCGGTAAACACAGTAAGAAGTCTCACAACACCAGGTTAAAGTCCGACAGGTTTATTTGTAGTAAACACCACTAACTTTCGCGGCTTTGCCCCTTCATCACCTAACGAAGGACAAAAACCCCGAAAGCTAGTGGCGTTCACTATCAAATAAACCTGCTGGACTTTAACCTGGTGTTGTGATACCTCTTGCCATCTTGGTTGTACCAGATGTGAACATTTGACCCTCACCCCGAGAGTCATACAGCCCCGGAACAGGGTTGGCAATCCCAGAATTGGGACCTACCCCCATTCTTAAAGGGCACGTGGGTCATCCCAGCTTGGCGAAAACCCAAACCCAATCTTTCGATGGACGGAAAGACTGTCTTACTGAAGACATTGTGATCTCACTGTCAGTTGGATGAGTGCTTTATTTTCTCATTGTTATCAACAATTATCATTGGCTACACCGTTGGACTGGAAAGGCAGACAAAGACTCGATTTAACATCTCGTTCAAAATGTGACACTTCTGATGCCTTACAAAGCCAACTTGATAAATTGTATGTGGAGTCTTAGCTGCTGAGAGTGAGCTCAATGTTGTGATGTGCAATGTATCCTGGAAGGTTGAGGCACCATGTTAGACATGTTAACACATACATACCACATGCGTGCGCGCGTGCACACACACACACGCACCATAGACAGACTGTGCGCACATGCGCACGGGTATACACACCCCTTACATTGTGTTATCACAGGACGGTTCAGGAGATGAAATATCCTGCATTCTAAATTTCCACACTGAATAAGAACATAAGAAATAGGAGCAGGAGTAGGCCATCTGGCCCTTCGAGCCTGCCCCGCCATTTAATAAGATCATGGCTGATCTGTCGTGACTCAGCTCCACCTTCCCGCCCTCTCCCCATAACCCTTAATCCCTTCTCTTATCAAAAACCCATCAACCCGTTTCTTAAATATATTTAGCGAGGCAGCCTCCACCACTTCAACGGGCAGAGAATTCCAGAGATTCACCACCCTTTGAGTGAAGAAGTTCCTCCTCAACTCCGTTCTAAACCGCCCCCCCCCCTTTATCTTGAGGCTGTGCCCCCTAGTCCTACTGTCTTTTTTGAGCGGGAAGAGTCTCTCCACCTCTATCCTATCCATCCCATTCATCATCGTATACGTCTCAATGAGATCTCCCCTCATTCTTTTGATAGATAATGATGGAGTAAATAAGAATGGGGGATATCGGAGAGTGACTGCAGTGCCAGGAAGCAGCAGTCTCTCATTGGAACCGAAACTCTTCAACTGGCGATGTGGAGAAATCTGCCCAGATAAATGTAATCCTCCCAGAGGGATTTGGACAAGAGAACACTTTGCCAGTGACGGGGGGGAAATGACTGTGACAGGGCAGGGGATTAGAAGCAAGAGGGGGTGGGGGGGCAGAATCAGAATTGAAGTGCTGGGGCCTTTTATGATTATTTTTAAATGTTCTGTCTACTGTGGTCTAATGAGCAATCTGTGGCCACGCTATCACGAAACGCAGAGGTACATAAACCTGAAGACATCTCATTTTGTGGCTTTAATACATTAAATTCAGCGTGAGGCTCCAATTGCACTCATTCCACTGCCCGGGGTTCTGCTGTCAAAGCTGTTTTATTGTAATGTGCTCACGGAGCTGAGGACAATCAATATGATTTAAAAATTCACAGTTGCAATAACTTACGGCATTTTTTTGGTGTCAGTTCCTTCTCCTTGGCGCTTAAAAGATTTATAATTTGGCAAAGTATTGCCGTGGATGGAAATGAAAAGTGACTCAATCTCGGGCTTTAAGCATTTAACAAAAAAGCTTATGTTAGATTGCCCTCATTAAATCGCCAAGATTTGTTTACACCATATTCCTCAGTTGTTTATCAAGGCAGTGCACGGCATGAGTGGATTTTCAGAGTGCTTTGTTAATTGGATCTCAAGCCAGGTAGTGAAGTTTGAATTGCGACAGTAATCCTTTTCTTGATATTAGGTTTATTTACAGAACACACTATTACATATGCCTCCCTCCCACCTCCCAACGCCCAGAGTCCTAGAAAGCTCTCCTACTTCCACCCTCTTCCAACAGTTGAAACAGTGAATGGGTAGACAGTCAAATGATTAACTCCTTAGAGGGAAAAGGGCTTTTTTTAATACGCTTCCAAACAAAAAAAGAACAAAGTTAATTGATAAACTTTCACCGCTCCTTGAAGGAATCCCGCAACAAAAGCCAAAGATGGAACCTTTCCCATTTTCTTTCCGGGTGCTGTGTGATTTGATTTGACTTATTATTGTCACATGTAGACAGTGAAAAGTATTGTTTCTTGCACGCTTATACAGACAAAGCATACCATTCATAGAGAAGGAAAGGAGAGAGTGCAGAATGTAGTGTTACAGTTATAGCTAGGGTGTAGAGAAAGATCAGCTTAATGCAAGGTAGATCCACTCAAAAGTTTGATAGGAGCAGGGAAGAAGCTGTTCTTGAGTTGGTTGGTACATGACCTCAGGCTTATGTATCTTTTTCCTGATGGAAGAAAGTATGTCCAGGGTACTAGATTACGCTGGCTGCTTTTCCGAGGCAGTGGGAAGTGTAGACAGAATCAGTGGGTGGGAGATTGCTTTGAGTGATGGACTGGGCTTTGTTTACAATCCTTTGTAATTCCTTGCGGTCTTGGGCAGAGCAGGAGCCCAGACCAAGCTGTGATACAACCAATAAGAATGCTTTCTATGGTGCATCTGTAAAAGCTGGTGAGAGTTAGACCATAAGACATAGGAGCAGAATTAGGCCACTCAGCCCATTAAGTCTGCTTCGCCACTCACTCGAGGCTGATAATTTTCTCATCCCCATTCTCCTGCCTTTTCCCCATAACCCCTGATCCCCTTATTAATCAAGAATGTATCTATCTCTGTCTTAAAGACACTCAGTGACCCGGCCTCCACAACCTCTGCAGTAATGAGTTCCTCAGATCCACCACTCTCTGGCTGAAGAAATTCCTCCTCATCTCTGTTTTAAAGGATCGTCCCTTTAGCCTGAGGTTGTGCCCTTTGGTTCTAGTTTTTCTTACTAGTGGAAACATCCTCTCCACGTCCCCTCTATCCAGTGTCCTGTAAGTTTCAATAAGATCCCCCCCCCCCTCGTCCATCTAAACTCCAACGAGTACAGATCCAGAGTCCTCAACTGTTCCTCATTACGACAAGCTCTTCATTCCAAGGATCATTCTTGTGAATCTCCTGGACCTTTTTCAAGGCCAGCACATCCTTCCTGAGATACGGAGCCCAAAACTGCTCACAATACTCCAAATGGGGTCTGACCAGAGCCTTACACAGCCTCAGAAGTACATCGCTGCTCTTATATTCTCATATCCTGAAAAAGACCCTTTAGTCCCACTCTCTGCCTTCTCCAATCAGCCTCTCCTCTATCCATGCCATGATCTTACTCTTAACACCATGGGCTCTTAACTTATTTAACAGTGTCCAATGCGGCACCTTGTCAAAGGCCTTCTGGAAATCTAAATAAATCACATCCACAGGTTCTCCTTTATCTAACTTCCTTGTTACCTCCTCAAAGAACTCTAACAGATTTGTCAGACATGATTTCCCCTTGACGATTCAGTCCTATTTTATCATGCACTTCCGAGTACTTTGCAATCTTGTATTTAATCATGGATTCTAATCATGGACTCGAAAATCTTGCCAATGACCAAAGTCAAGCTAATTGACGTATAATTTCCTATCTGCTGCCTCCCTCCCTTCTTAAACAGCAGCGTTACATTCGCTACTTTCCAGTCCTCTGGTACCCTCTCTGCCATAATGCGGAGATGCCAGCATTGGACTGGAGTAAAAAGTTCCACAACACCAGGTAAAAGTCCAACAGGTTTAATTGGTAGCAAAAGCCACTAGCTTTTGGAGCTCTTATTACCCCTTCGTCAGATGAGTAGGAGTTCGACAAAGGGGCAACAAGTGCTCTGAAAGCTAATGGCTTTCCCTTTCCAATCAATTCTGGCCAGCTCCTCTCTCATATCTTTGTAGCTACCTTTATTTAACTGTAATATCATTACATCTGATTCCAGCTTCTCCCCCTCAAACTGCAGGGAAAATTCTACCATATTGTGGTCACTGCTCCCTAAGGGTTCATTCACCTAAAGTTCCCTAATCAATCCTGCCTCATTACACATCATGATGTGGGTACGCCGGCGTTGGACTGGCGTAAACAGAGTAAAAAGTCTGACAACACCAGGTTTTAGTCCAACCGATTTATTTGATAATATTCTCACAAGCTTTCGGGGTTAGCCCCTTCGTCAGGTGAATGGAAAGTTCTGGCCTCAGACAGAGCATATAAAGCACAGACAGTTTAGAGATTACTGATTGATGTCTGGAGACAATACACATCTTTTTAAACTGTGATCAGTGCTCCTTCCACTCACATTATCAGCCACTTCAGGTCTTGAACAGCAGGTTAGGTGTAAAGATTCGCATTCTAATCAGTAATCTCTAAACTGTCTGTGTTTTATATGCTCTGTCTGAGGCCAGAACTCTCCATTCACCTGACGAAGGGGCTAACCCCGAAAGCTTGTGAGTATATTATCAAATAAATAGGTTGGACTAAAACCTGGTGTTGTCAGACTTTTTACTGTCATTACACATCACCAAGAGTGGCAGAGTGGTTAGCACTGCTGCCTCACAGCGCCAGGGACCCGAGTTCGATTCCCAGCTTGGGTCACTGTCTGTGAGGAGTCTGCACATTCTCCCCGTGTCTGCGTGGGTTTCCTCTGGGTGTTCCGGTTTCTTCCCACAGTCCGAAAGTTGTGCGGGTTAGATGCATTGGCTGTGCTAAGTTCTCTGTGTGCATCCGAACAGGCACCAGAGAGTGGTAACCAGGGGATTTTCACAGTAACTTCATTGCAGTGTTAATGTAAACCTATTGGTGACACTAACAAATAAACTTTATTTGTCTTTCACAAAGCGCTGAGACACTGATGTACTGTGTACTTCCTCCTGGTCATCAGTAATGTTCCTGTCCCTGCTGTAGTATTCCAAATGAGGGGGGAGAAGGAGAACTGTACAATCTGAGAGGCTCCACCTGCAAAATGGTGAAGACAGATTTGATTGCAATATTCAAAACATTAAATACTCGGAGGGGGAGGAAATACCAAGATGGAGGAACAGAGTGAGACCAATTAGATAGTTCTTTCAAAAGACAGGCAAAGGCACAATGGACTAAATGGTCTCCTTTTTTCCTGTGGTGTGGCATCACTGGTTGGGCCAGCATTAAGAACATAAGAAATAGGAGCAGGAGTAGGCCATCTAGCCCTTCGAGCCTGCCCCGCCATTCAATAAGATCATGGCTGATCTGTCGTGGATCAGTTCCACTTTCCTGCTTTCTCCCCATAACCCTTAATTCCCTTGTCTATCAGAAACCTATCTACCCCGTGTCTTAAATATATTTAGCGAGGCAGCCTCCACCACTTCAACAGCATTTATTGTCCATCTCTAAGGACACTTAAGAGTCAACCACGTTGCTGTGGGTCTGGAGTCACATGTAGGCCAGACCGGGTAAGGACGGCAGATTTCCTTCCCTAAAGGACATTAATGAACCAGATGGGTTTTTCAGACAATCGATAATGGTTTCATGGTTATTATTAGAAATTTTAATTCCAGATTTTTTTTTTTGTTGAATTCTAATTTTACCATCTGCTGTGGTGGGATTTGAACCCAGGTCCCCAGTGCTTTACCCTGAGTCTCTGGATAATTCGTCCCCCAGCCTCCCACATTATACTTTTTGATTCTAAGCTTTTTCCGTTCTATTCTAACTCTGGAGGGGTATGTCATAAAATATGTCGGAGAGTCACCTACACCTGTAGAGATCAGTCTCTGGGTCTGGGATTGCCAATCCTCCATCCAGTCGATGGAAAATAAAAACCGCAAAGAGGCAGGTCCCACAATGTGACCACCACCGCTGGCACTCACTGGCCAGTACCGGGGGGGTCAGTGTCTGGCCAGTACCAGGGGGTCAGTGTCTGGCCAGTACCAGGGGGGGTCAGTGTCTGGTCAGTACCAGAGGGGGTCAGTGTCTGGTCAGTACCAGGGGGGGTCAGTGTCTGGTCAGTAACAGGGGGGGTCAGTGTCTGGTCAGTAACAGGGGGGGTCAGTGTCTGGTCAGTAACAGGGGGGGTCAGTGTCTGGTCAGTAACGGGGGGGGGGGGACAGTGTCTGGTCAGTAACAGGGGGTCAGTGTCTGGCCAGTGCCAGTGGAGCAGTGCCCAGGTGTGACCCGCATCCCCTGAGGGATGCAGTGACCTGAGATCCTCTGGTGGATTCTGTTTACCAGCTGCACAACCCAGAAGAACTATTATGAGGGCACACCGACATGAATAGATAATGTGTAGGGACCCAATCAGAAACTCAAAGTAGATTATAAAGCCAGGCTGAACGCCAACTATTTTGTATTTTGGCATTAGGATAAGATGTTTCAATCCAGACTGCTCAGACAATGTGATTCTACTGACAAACCAGGGAGCTTTTATCAAAACAAACTGTATTTAACAACACAGTTTAACTATAACAAATGTATTTGCTTAACTGCTAACAATTAAACAATTCTTAAACAAAACAAGATATGGTTCTTAACTGCTAAACAATCGCTATGAGATCCAATTAAAACAGTATTCATCATAAAGAGTATTCCCCTCTTTAAAATTAGTTAGCAAAATATAGGCATACTTGCTATGACTGAGGTTGCCAGACTTGGAGCTTTCAGGAAGCCTACAGAGAGAGAGAGAGAAACAGATGTTGCTTTCTTCAGACAGTAACTATTTGTATTTTAAAGTGAAACTGAAATGAAACTATTTCCTGCAGACTTAGCTCTCCCATTAAGCACGTGACTCTCTCCCTGTCAATCAACCAAATCCATTCTGAAATCCTGGGGAGCCTAAGTAAACACAAATGTATTAGCTCTGATTAAACAAATACTCCTGGTCTATAATGAGGACTTATAATATGTTCCCAGCTACTAATTCAATAGTTTCCCTTGCCAAATTGGCAGCCTGGAAAACAGATCTGAATTTAAATATATCCCTTACAAGAAAATGTTATAAATATATTACTTAAAGGCACAATATCCCAAATGTAACAGAGAGGAATTGTCAGGCATAGAGGCCTGAAAAGCAGATGGTAATTTTTCCTAATGTGGATTGAATGTCAGGATTTCCATTGCTTCAGTGGTGAGGGTGGTTAGAATAGCGTTACACCTTTACATCTCTGTGAAACACAATTTTGGCCTCTCACAGCATTTTCTGCTCCTTACCTCAATTATTCCAACCAACAAATATAGAACATTACAGCGCAGAACAGGCCCTTCGGCCCACGATGTTGCGCCGACCAGTTACAAAAACAATGACCCACTAGCCTAAACCAATCCCTTTTCGTCCATAAACCTATCCACAGATCTCTTAAAGGAGTGGAAAACCCTTCCCCCACCCCAGTCTCCCCCACACACCGGAAAACAACCCCTCAGCATTCATAAGAACATAAAAACTAGGAGCAGGAGTAGGCCATCCAAATGGATACAAGCACAATTTATCCAGCCATTCTTCAGATACAACTCCTTCTTCTCAGGAATGAGTGGAGTGAACCTTCTCTACGCTGCTCCTAATGGCAATTATATCCTTTCTTCAACGAGACCAAAACTAGGCATGTCATCCAGATGTGGTCTCACCGATGCTCAGTCCAGCTATCGTAAAGCATCTCTTCTGTACCATTCCCCTTGCAATAAACAGCAACATTTTATTTGCCTTCCTAATCCCTTACTGTTTCAATATATTAACGTTTTCCTGATTCATGTACAAGGACACCCAGATCCCTCTGTATCTCAATCTCTTGCCACTTAAATAGTGTACTGCTATTGTATTCATACTGCCCATGTGAACAGGTTCACATCTTCCCACATTATGCTCCATTGGCCACATTTTTTGTCCGTTTGCTTACCTGTTGACCTCGCGCGAACGTGCTGGTAAAATTCCAGCCTCACGTCCGTTGAAACGCGGCAGTCGATTACGTACAAAGCAAGCTCTCGCAAAGAGCAGTATGAAAGTGAGCAGACAATCTGTTTTTTTTTTCTGCTTGACGTTTGAGGAGTAGTTATTGAGCGTGACGCCGGCAATAACTCCCCGGCTCCCTGAATTATAGAATTAGTGCCACGGGATCTTTTACAACCACCCTAGAGATCTGGCAGCACTTCTAACAGTAGACTGAAGCGTCATCCAGGATTAGTGCAGCGAGTGAGACCAGGACGAGCAGAATCGAGCAAAAAATACTGCCCACTGAGTCATGGCTGACATCACATTCGATAAGTGATAGAGTAAATAGATCGGATCTAATTTCCTGTGGCGAGATATTGAAATGGTCTATAAATATTTCACTGTGTGGTTTGGGCTGATCTGATTAACGTGTCTTCTTGTAATTCACTGAAGATATTTTGATTCACCCTTTACAGAAATGTTACTGCTGTGCTCCTTTCCGCCTGGTCATGCTTGAAAATTGGTGAAAGCCAATGAATTTTTAAAAGGTTTGACAGGGAAGGCCAGAGGGGTACTCTGGCAACATTGACAGTCACCGTGTATTTCCAATGCACCAGCTTTGCCATGAATGGCAAAAAGCCCAAGTCACTTACGCAATCGGATGGACAGCTGTATCGAGGGAACAGGATGACTGAAAAGTCCAAACAAACAAGTAATTCTGAGTCCCATTGGTCTTTGGAACGTCCATTGACTTTCAAACATAAGAACATAAGAAATAGGAGCAGGAGTAGGCCATCTAGCCCTTCGAGCCTGCCCCGCCATTCAATAAGATCATGGCCGATCTGAAGTGGATCAGTTCCACTTTCCCACTTTCTCCCCTTAATTCCCTTGTCTATCAGAAACCTATCTACCCGTGACTTAAATATATTTAGCGAGGTAGCCTCCACCACTTCAACGGGCAGAGAATTCCAAAGATTCACCACCCTTTGAGTGAAGAAGTTTCTCTCAACTCCGTTCTACACTGCGCCCACCCCCCCCCCCCCCCTTATCTTGAGGCTGTGCCCTCTAGTCCTGTTCTCCTTTCTAAGCGGGAAGAATCTCTCTACCTCTACCCTATCCATCCCCTTCATCGGCTAATACGTCTCTATAAGATCCCCCCCTCATCCTTCTAAACTCCAACAAGTACAAGCCCAGTCTATTCAGCCTCTCCTCATAGTTCAACCCCCTCAACTCCAGTATCAGCCTAATGAACCTCCTCTGCACTTCCTCCAAGGCCAAAATATCTTTGCGCAGGTGCGGCGCCCAAAACTGCACACAGTACTCCAGCTGTGGCCTCACCAGTGCCCTATACAGCTCAGCAAGACCTCCCTACTTTTATATTCAATCCCCCTCGCTATGAAGGCCAGCATCCCATTTGCCTTCCTGACCACCTGCTGCACCTGCAGGCTGGGTTTTTGCGACTCATGCACAAGGACCCCCAGGTCCCTCTGCACCGTAGCACGCTGCAGTTTTTCGCCCTTTGGACAGGAAGTTTTGGTCTTGCCCTAGCAAGGCCCATTAAAATTTCACCCACTCTGTGGAAGCTTCTCGATTGAGTATAAAAGTCAAACAGCTAGTTTCTCAAAGATCGGGTAATAAAAAAAATTCCTGGAAATACTCAGCAAAGAACAAAGAACAACACAGCACGGGAAACAGGCCCTTCAGCCCAACGAGCCCGCGCCGCCATTTTAACATTGAGTGCCCTCCTCTACCCATGACCTTTGTCTACGCCTATTGGGGAAGATTGAGGGGAGACTAATTTAGGGACAATTTGTTACACCAATCAGCTTAACAGCACATCTTTGGGGTGTGGGAGGAAACCGGAGCACCCGGAGAAAACCCACGCAAGCACGGGGAGAATATGCAAACTCCCACAGACACCGGCCCAAATCCATGTATCTGCACAGCAAACAGTCCCGTGGAGGGACTGTCTACAGAGTCTCTGTGGGTGGAAGTTAGGAACAGCAAAGGATCGATAACTTTGCTGGGTGTTTTCTATAGGCCGCCCAATAGTGACAGGGAAGTTGAGGTACAGATAGGGAAACAGATCCTAGAGAGATGTAGTAATAACAGAGTTGTAGTGACGGGAGACCTTAATTTCCCAAACATCGACTGGAATATCCCTAGGGTAAGGGGTTTGGATGGGGAGGAGTTTGTTAGGTGTGTTCAGGAAGGTTTCCTGACACAGTACGTGGATAAGCCTATGAGGGGAGAGGCTGTATTTGACCTGGTACTGGCGAATGAACCAGGACAGGTGTCGAATCTCTCGGTGGGAGAGCATCTTGGGGATGGAGATCATAATTCAATCTCCTTCACGATAGCATTGGAAAGAGATAGGATCAGGCAGGCTAGGAAGGTGTTTGTCTAGAGTAAGGGGAAATATGAAGACATCAGGCAGATAATTGGACGAATAAACTGGAAGGAGGCGTTCTTGGGGAAAAGTACAGAAGGAAGGTGGCGGATATTCAAGGAATGTTTGACTGGAGCTCTGCACGATAACGTTCCGATGAGACACGGAGGTTTTGGTAGGGCGCGGGAATCGCGGTGTACGAAGGTTGTGGTGAACCTAGTCAGGAAGAAAGGAAAGGTGTATAAAAGGTTCAGGGAGCTAGGAGATGGTAAGGATCTAGTGGAGCAGAAGGCTTGTAGAAAGGAGCTTAAAAAGGAAATTAGGAGAGCCAGGATAGCGTAGGTTAGAGGGATTAGTGGGTATAATATGTAGGGATATGGGGGTAGGGCCTGGGTGGGATTGTGTTCGGTACAGACTCGATGGGCCGAAGGGCCTCTTTCTGCACTGTAGTGTTTCTATGATGATTCTGTCGGATTCTCTGAATTCATTGAACGCAATAACTATTGTGTCAACCTTGTTAGGCACTAGGTATCGTTGGAGTATGGTATCTAAGCATAAACCCCACCACAGAGACCGTCAATCCCATTGAGATATGTTGGCTACCGCTGAATAGGGCCATAGATATTCTGGGAGTGTGTGTGATCTTTATGAAGGAAGAAAATCTTGCATTTATGTTGCACCTTTTGTGACCCCAGGACAACCCGGGTAAATGAAAGAAACAGGCTATATGACATTCACATCTGCTCCTGACCCTGCAGGAACACTTATACTGCCGCTTCAGTTATCTGGCTTCTGCAAGGTGGGCAGGGTTAAAATCAACCTCACTCTATTTTCTGAGAAGTATATGGCCTTCGAAGTTGAGCTAATCTGTTTGAAATTGCTTCAGTACAATGCGATGCTGAACTTTAACAGGAGGGTAAATGGTAAGAGTCTTTATGGATTTTTAGCGCACTGCTGTCAAATTGTCCGGTGGCTATAAATACACGACTGTCTCCTGGAAAGGTTCGAACATCTTGTTTGACAGGTCAAGAACCCGTTCACCCAATTAATTAAGGTTTCTGCAAACGAACACGCAGCACAGTGCTCTGAAACAGTGCACCAGGTAGATTCCAGCCTCTCTCCTCCCATTGTATTTTCTCCCTTCAACTCAGCAGGAAAAACAAAGGTTCAAAAAGACAAGGATAATATAATGAATTATACATGTCCTAATCAACCTTTGCTTTGCCTTCTGAAGTTTATGTATTCAGTTCAGTATTGTGTTAAATATTCAAGAACGCTATTGATCTTTCTTATTTTCTTTAGTATGAATCATAAGGAATGAATAACATTGAGATTAACTGCTGTGACTATGATAGTCAAGTTTCCAATCAAAGAATTTGGTACTAAATGGTTCCCCAAAACAGGACATCTGACTTCCGCCTAAATAATGATTTGTTTGGCCTGGTGTTCCCTCTTTACTGCCTCCCTACCTCTGTCATGATGTGGGTATGCTGGCGTTGGACTGGCGTAAACACAGTAAAAAGTCTGACAACACCAGGTTTTAGTCCAACCGATTTATTTGATAATATTCTCACAAGCAAGCAAGCTTTCGAGGTTACCCTCTTCACCTGACGAAGAGGGTAACCTCGAAAGCTTGCTTGCTTGTGAGAATATTATCAAATAAATCGGTTGGACTAAAACCTGGTGTTGTCAGACTTTTTACTGTCCCTACCTTTGTGCCAGAAGCTCCAGGTTCAAGCCTCAGTTAATGTTTTGGTGACCCGGGGTTTGACGGTAGATGATAACGTTTGAATTCCATAAAAAAGTATCCGGAATTAAGAACCTGCTGATGACCATGAAACCAGTCGATTGTCTGCTATCTCCTGATCCACTGTCTCCACAGGGTGATGAGGTCTTGTTCGAGGGAGCTAGGTCAATGCAGATTCTTAACCACGCCAATTTTTGTCACTGTGGCCGTTGTTGCTGAAACCCATTCTGTAGCCTCGGAGTTCTGACACCCAAGGTAGTCATGTAATGTAGCTGATTGTCTACTTTCTGCTCCACGACCATTGGTACTGCTCTCAGAGATGTGGAGATGCCGGCGTTGGACTGGGGTAAATGCAGTAAGAAGTCTCACAACACCGGGTTAAAGTCCAACAGGTTTATTTGATGGTAAACCCACAAGGTTTTGGGGTTTGCCCCTTCGTCAGGTGAGTGAGGTGATGTAGGGGCAAACCCTTGAAGGCCTTATGAGGAAAGGCTGAGGAACTTGAGGTTGTTTTCGTTAGAGAGAAGAAGGTTGAGGGGTGACCCAGTTGAGGCATACAAGATGATCAGAGGGTTAGATAGGGTGGATAGTGAGAGCCGTTTTCCTCGGATGGTGACGGCTAACACGAGGGGATGTGGCTTTAAATTAAGGGGTGGTAATTATAGGACGGATGTCAGAGGTAGGTTCTTTACTCAGAGGGTAGTAAGGGTGTGGAATGCCCTGCCTGCAGCAGTTGTGGACTCGCCAACTTTAAGGGCATTCAAATGGTCAGTGGATAGGCATATGGATAACATTGGAATAGTTTAGGTTAGAGGGTCATTAGATTGGTTCCACTGGTCGGCGCAACATCGAGGGCCGAAGGGCCTGTACTGCGCTGGAATGTTCTATGTTCTAACCCCAAAATCTTGTGGGTCTACTATCAAATAAACCTGTTGGACTTTAACCTGGTGTGAGACTTCTTACACTGCTCTCAGAGCACAGAGTGCCGGAGGGAGTGAATGATTGAGTCGCCTATTATATAGCTTAGCAATGACATCACGGTTGAAATGGTCTCTGTACCTCTGGGGCTTGGGGTTACAGTGCATACAGAAGTGAATGAGCAAAGCTGCCCCAAAGCCCGAGTAAAGATTTTATGTTTGGCCGACTGTATGGAACTTGAAATTTCCCTGTGTGCCGTGGAGGGTTGCTACACCTTCAATGTGGACTGTCTGTCCAACGTAAGCTGGACTCTGATGCAGCACGTGGGTCTATTTCCTGTAAACCTTGGCTGGATAATACATCATCCTTTGCTCCAGTGTCAGTCTTAACTGCTGATTGTGTTGAGAGTGGTGAAGATCTCACCCTTTCCTGTAACGGTGTCAACGCTACCTGCTTTTGTTGAACTTCAATTCGTTGCGGCGGCACGGTAGCACAGTGGGTTAGCACTGCTGCTTCACAGCTCCAGGGTCCTGGGTTCGATTCCCGGCTCGGGTCACTGCCTGTGTGGAGTTTGCACATTCTCCTCGTGTCTGCGTGGGTTTTCTCCGGGTGCTCCGGTTTCCTCCCACAGTCCAAAGATGTGCGGGTTAGGTTCATTGGCTATGCTAAAATTGCCCTTTAGTGTCCTGGGATGTGTAGGTTAGAGGGATTAGCAGGTAAAATGTGTAGGGATATGGTGATAGGGTCTGGGTGGGATTGTGTTCGGTGCAGACTCGATGGGCCGAAGGGCCTGTTTCTGCACTGTAGGGTTCTATGGTTGCCCTTCCTGATTCCCTCTATACCTGGGGGATCAAACGACTGCCGTGTCGCTAGTGGCAGTGGAGGGTTGCTGTGCTTTGGACCTGCAGCGTTTAGTAAAAGTGGTTCCGGTTCCCCACACTTGTTGCATCTTTTACCATCCGCGGAACGAGCTTCATCGGGGTGGGTGCTGGATGGGCTGTCGGAGCTGGTGCCTCTTGTCCTGCAAACTCCTCAGTTTCCCACCTGAAATCTCCATTTCATTTCTCAAACTGTTTGCTTAGCTTACGGATATCGGTGGCTGCCTGTAAACCCCTTTTCTCACAGCAGCAACTGCTTCCAGACTCGATCAGTATATATTCTACAAACCACTCCATCCCTGATTTAGATCTTCAGTGAGTTCAGAATGCAGACGTCTTTGCCAATATTTTTATGGAAGCCCATATGAGATTGTATTGGTTCACAAGGATTATATATTTTTTTACTGGGAGACAGATGTTCTTGAACCATGTCAAGATTATCTCAGGGTCTCTTTCCTCCTGTGGTCTCGAAAACAAACTACTGGAATACCTCAACAGCCTCGGGGCCCGTGGGGTTGAATATGGAATAAGCCTGTATCTTTTTCAGCTTAGTAAAAAGTCTGACAACACCAGGTTTTAGTCCAACCTATTTATTTGATAATATACTCACAAGCTTTCGGGGTTAGCCCCTTCGTCAGGTGAATGGAGAGTTCTGGCCTCAGACAGAGCATATAAAGCACAGACAGTTTAGAGATTACTGATTAGAACGCGAATCCTTACACCTAACCTCCTGTTCAAGACCTGAAGTGGCTGATAATGTGAGTGGAAGGAGCACTGATCACAGTTTAAAGAGATGTGTATTGTCTCCAGACAGTACAGTAAGTGAGGTTTAGCAAACCCAGGCAAGTCACGGGGGTTACAGATAGTGCGACATGAACCCAAGATCCCTGTTGAGACCGTCCTCATGTGTGCGGAACTTGGCTATCAGTCTCTGTTCAGCGACTCTGCGCTGTCGTGTGTCATGAAGGCCGCCTTGGAGAATGCTTACCCAAAGGTCAGAGGCTGAATGCCCGTGACCACTGAAGTGTTCGCCAACAGGAAGGGAACAGTCTTGCCTGGTGACTGTCGAGCGATGTTCATTCATCCGTTGTCGTAGCGTCTGCATGGTCTCCCCAGTGTACCATGCTTCGGGACATCCTTTCTTGCAACGTATCAGGTAGACAATGTTGGCCGAGTTGCAAGAGTATTTACCATGTACCTGGTGGATGGTGTTCTCACGTGTGATGATGGTATCCATGTCGATGGTCCGGCATGTCTTGCAGAGGTTGCTGTGACAGGTTTGTGTGGTATTGTGGTCACTGTTCTCCTGAAGGCTGGGTAGTTTGCTGCGAACATTGGTCTGTTTGAGGTTGTGTGGTTGTCTGAAAGCAAGAAGTGGGGGTGTGGGAATAGCCCTAGCGAGATGTTCGTCTTCATCAATGATGTGTTGAAGACTCCGGAGAAGATGTCGTAGCTTCTCCGCTCCGGGGAAGTACTGGACGACGAAGGGTACTCTGTCCATTGTGTCCTGTGTTTGCCTTCTGAGGAGATCGGTGCGGTTTTTCGCTGTGGCACATCGGAACTGCCGATCTATGAGTCGAGCACCATATCCTGTTCTTATGAGGGCATCTTTCAGGGTCTGGAGGTGTCTGTCACGATCCTCCTCATCTGAGCAAATCCTGTGTATACGGAGGGCTTGTCCGTAGGGAATAGCTTCTTTAACATGTTTAGGGTGGAAACTGGAGAAGTGGAGCATTGTGAGATTGTCTGTGGGTTTGCGGTACAGTGAGGTGCTAAGGTGACCGTCCTTAATGGAGATAAGTGTGTCCAAGAATGCAACTGATTCTGGGGAATAGTCCATGGTGAGTCTGATGGTGGGGTGGAATTTGTTGATATCATCATACAGTTGTTTCAGTGATTGTTCACCATGAGGCCAAAGGAAGAAAATGTCATCGATTACTGATTAGTGTAAGGATTCGCATTCTAATCAGTCATCTCTAAACTGTCTGTGCTTTATATGCTCTGTCTGAGGCCAGAACTCTCCATTCACCTGACGAAGGGGCTAACCCCGAAAGCTTGTGAGAATATTATCAAATAAATCGGTTGGACTAAAACCTGGTGTTGTCAGACTTTTTAACCCCTATTGTAGCCAGATTCAGGGGAGAATAGTGTAGGGTCAATTTGTTACACCAATCAGCCTAAGAGCACATCTTTGGGGTGTGGGAGGAAACCGGAGCACCCGGAGAAAACCCACGCAAGCACGGGGAGAATGCGCAAACTCCCACAGACACCGGCCCAAATCCATGTATCTGCACAGCAATCAGTGATAGTCACTGAGCTGTCGTGGTGCCCATCTGCTGGTCCAGGTTTAAGCATACACTAACGACGCGAAGTACTAGGCCACTCTCGAAACATCCAAGAGCAGCCCACGCATGACCCACCGTGTGTATGCCCCTCGTTTGACAACAAGGTGGACCGACGCACCTGTGGATTAAAAGAGAGAAACGCTAACATGTAGTATTACAATCGTAGAATCCCTACAGTGCACAAGGAGACCATTCAGCCCATGGAGTCCGGAGCGGCCACAATCCCATCCAGGCCCTATTCCCGTGAACTGTGACAGATTTGAACAGGCGCCTGGGAGTGTATTTTGTGGGACTAATGATTGTAAAGTGAGATGGTGCTGATTAAGGTGGGGCCCAGCCATTGAGTGATTTACTCTCTGAAAGTCGTCCGTTTCGGCCACCCCAACACACCGATAACCTGCAACCATAACCTGCAATCCAGTGTTCTCTCGTTCTCCTACATCAGCTTGTATCCTGCCCTGAGTTACAGACTGGCCCGTGGGAAGGTAACATGGTCCCAGCTCTGGCTGTGCGACAGGCCATTTACTGGGTATGAATGAGGATGACGTACTCACTCCGAGAGGCTGCAGCAAGTAAATGAATGTCACATTAACAGTAATGAAAGGATGGCAACGGCTCCCAGGACGAACTAACCATTAAAATCATTTATTGATAGCATTTTTAACGAGAGAGAGAGATTCACTGGGAATTCTCTGTGTCAGCTGCAGAAAGGCTGGCATCCAAACAGGAGGAGATTCTGGGATTCCGTTTAATTTATGCTCCTTCCAGTAGAATATCGGAGCTCTCGATCCTTTCAAATTTCTTTTTAATGTATCTTCCCCTTTGGGAAATAGTGCACAGTGGTTAGCACTGCTGCCTCACAGCGACCAGGTACAATTCCCAGCTTGGGTCACTGTCTGTGCAGAGTCTGCACATTCTCCCCGTGTCACCCAGTTTGATTTCACTGTGCCATCACGGCCAAACAGACCCGATTTGGTTTTAAAAAGAACTTGCATTTATATTGTACATTATCAACATGCACGCTTACCACCAGTTTATAATAGTCAGTTTAGCTTGTAACAATTTACACTGATTTATTCCGATTTGACATGATATACCTTCACACATTTGGACCCATTCTCTGTAAACCGGGTTGCCTTCGGGTGTTCCAGTTTCCTCCCACAGTCCAAAAGATGAACAAAGAACAAAGAACAAAGAACAATCCAGCATGGGAAACAGGCCCTTCGGCCCAACGAGCCCGCGCCGCCACATCACCCTGCACCTATTCTACCCTGCGTGTCTATGAATGGAACCCTACTCAGTCCGATTCAGGGAAGAAATAGTGTCAATTTGGTAAAAACCGATTAGCCTGAGAGCACATTTTTGGGGTGTGGGAGGAAACCGGAGCACCCGGAGGAAACCCACGCAACCACAGGGAGAATGCGCAAACTCCCACAGACACAGGCCCAAATCCATGTGCCTGCACAGCCAGCAGTGCTAGTCACTGAGCTGTTGCGGCGCCCATCTACCGGTCCAGGATCAAGCACACACACCGACATGAAGTACTAGGCCACTCCTGGAACTTCCAAGAGCAGCCCAGGCACGACCCGCCGTGTGAATGCCCCTCGTTTGACACGAGGTGGACCTCCACCTGTGGAATAAAGTCAAAAATATTAATCTTACAGCCTGCCTTTCCGGTGTCTCCCGAGGTTTAACCCTATTTAATATCCCCTACCATATCCCTCCATTCTCGTTTCACTCATGTGCCTATCTAACTGCATCTTAAATGAGTCCAATGTTCCTGCCTCCACCACCCTACTCGGTAGCGCGTTCCAGACCCCTACAACTCTGTGCTGGTTAGGTGCAGTGAAGCAGGTGCTGGATTGTGGCATCCAGGGGATTTTCACAGTAACTTCACTGTAATGTTAATGTAAGCCAACTTGCGACACTAATAAATAAATTCAGATTTAAACTACGTGATGTGGAGATGCCAGCGTTGCATTGGGGTGGGCACAGTAAAAAAAAAAAATCTCTGAACACCGGGTTAAAGTCCAGGTTTATTTGGAATCACGAGCTTTCAGAGCAAAGCTCCTTCATCAGATGAGTCTTATTAAACTTTGAGGATTCCCGAGCTGACATTCAGCCAGCTGAACCATGTAATAGACGTGGTCAGCAAGTCCTGGCATTAGAATTGAACACAGTAAAAAGTCTGACAACACCAGGTTTTAGTCCAACCTACTTATTTGTTAATATACTCACAAGCTTTCGGGGTTAGCCCCTTCGTCGGTTGAATGGTGTTGTCAGACTTTTTACTGTGTTTACGCCAGTCCAACGCCGGCATACCCACATCATTAGAATTGAACACAGGAGACGTTCTGTAGGTATCTCTGTGCTGCAAGCCCTCCTATCTTTATATAAATAATAGCCATTTGATTACAACTAGTGATTGATATGCGGGAGCTGTGGATCAGTCAGGTGGCACAGTGTCTGCTGAGCCACAACACTCCAGGTTCCTGTCCCACTCCAGGATGGGACGGACATAAGAAGGGGTGATCACGACACAGCCAAACAGGTTGAGAATCAGCCTGTCAATCCATCTGAAGCTTCTTCACTTCTCCCCAAAAATGAATACGAACGCAGACCGAGAAAATCATCAGTGTGGAAGGACCATTTTGGCAAGTGGGGATCCAGTGCATCAGAGGCCCAGTTTGGGATATTTTGGAATTCCGTACTCTGACAATCTTCTTGGCCTGATAAAAAATTAATCAAAATTTAATCCTCCAGCACTGTTCGATTGGACCATCTGCAGAGTAAGGCTGAATAATTCTTAGTCGGATAATTATGGAACTACCTGGAGTCTGCCAGGGTCACTCAACTCCTGACCTCGCTGCGACCTTGGTCCAAAAGTGGGCAAAAGAACTGAATTCCGGAGGTGAGGTGAGAGTCTGCCTTTGATATCAAGGCAGTGTTTGACCCAGTATGGCTTCAAGGAATCCTAGCAAAACTGGAATCAGTGGCTATGGGTGAGAAAGCTCTCCACTGACTGGAGGCATACCTGGTACACAGGAAGATGGCTGTGGAGGTTGGAGATCTATCAGCTCAGCTCAGGACATCTCTGCAGAAGTCCCTCAGGGTAGCGTCCTAAGGCCCAACCATCTTCAGCTGTTTCGTCAATGACCTTCCTTTCAAATAAGTTCAGAAGTGTGATTAGTTGTGGATGGGTGCACAGTGTTCAGCATCATTCACATGTTGGCTAGCGCTGCTGCCTCACAGTGCCAGGGACTCGGGTTCAATTCTGGTCTCAGATGAATGTCTGTCTGGAGTTTGCACATTCTCCCCATATCCGCATGGGTTTCCCCCAGATGCTCCGGTTTCCTCCCACAGTAAGAAGTCTCTCAATACTAGCCCAACAGGTTTATTTGACAGTACAAGCTTTTGGAGCACTGCCCCTTCACCAGGTGACTGGGAGTTGTGTTCACAAACAGGGTGTATAAAGACACAAACTCAATTTACAAAATAATGGTTGGAATGCAAGTCTTTACAGGTAATCAAGTCTAAAAGGTACAGACAATGTGAATGGAGAGAGGGTTAAGCACAGATTAAAGAGATGTGTACGGTACGGGCGGCACGGTAGCACAGTGGTTAGCACTGCTGCTTCACAGCTCCAGGGTCCTGGGTTCGATTCCCGGCTCGGGTCACTGTCTGTGTGGAGTTTGCACATTCTCCTCGTGTCTGCGTGGGTTTTCTCCGGGTGCTCCGGTTTCCTCCCACAGTCCAAAGATGTGCGGGTTAGGTTCATTGGCTATGCTAAAATTGCCCCTTAGTGTCCTGGAATGTGTAGGTTAGAGGGATTAGTAGGTAAATGTGTGGGGATAGGGTCTGGGTGGGATTGTGTTCGGTGCAGACTCGATGGGCCGAAGGGCCTGTTTCTGCACTGTAGGGTTCTATGTATGGGTTCTATGTATTGTCTCCAGACAGGAGAGTTACTGAGATTTTGCAAGTCGTGGGGGTTACAGATAGTGTGACATGAACCCAAGATCCCACTCAGGTCAACCTATAACACAGACTACGCTGAGAGTCTTTGCCATTGCACCTCTCTCACACTCCTCCATAGACTAACCAGCTCTACAACAAAGGGCACAGCTTAGAAACCAAGATAGAGTCCATATTCTCAACTCGTGCTCAGGACCAGCTGTGAAACACAGCCAAGCAGACGAGACAATGGAACTATGCCATCTACGTGCAAGATCAGGAAACTTGAGAAACTCAGCAACCAAGCATCCCCTGGAACCACAGTAGAAAGCAGTGCCACCACAGGGAGGTCCATTGTCAACTTGTCGGACTACACATTTCAACCAGATGAAATTGAAGTTCTCAGCCGAGCGCTCAATTTCTGCCCCACCACCAAAATGGACCCCATCAGTCTCGCAGCAGACACAGAGGAATTCATCAGGCAAATAAGGCTTCAGGAGAATGAGGGAAGCATCGAGCGGACTCCTTCAGAAGGCCGCTACCCTCAACTCAACATGTGTGCCCAAGCCATCAGGAGGTGCGTCAACGCCAGATTCATAAGCCGCACTCACAAGACATCCCTGAATATCATCCGAGCACAACACAACGCCATCCACGCTCTCAAGACCAATTGTCATCAAACGAGCAGACAAAGGAGGGGCCATCGTCATACTGAACAGAATGGATTATTGTAAAGAAGTGTACCGACAACTGAACAACAAGGAACACTACAGACAGTTACCCGCAGATCCGACCAAAGAACACACTCGTCAACTCAACAATCTGATCAAGACCTTTTGATCCGGACCTTCAGAGCACCCTCCGTGCTCTCATCCCACATACTCCCCATGTTGGAGATCTCTACTGCCTCCTAAAGGTACAATAGACAAATACACCCAGCCGTCTCATCGTATCGGGCAATGGGACCCTGTGCGAGAACCTCTCCGGCTATGTCGAGGGCATCCTGAAATCTATTGTACAAAGAATCCACAGCTTCAGTTGTGTACAGAATTCCTACGGAAACTCAGCACACATGGAGCAGTTAAACCAGGGACACTCCTCGTCACAATGGATGTCTCGGCGCTCTACACCAACATCCCCCACAACGATGGCATTGCTGCGACTGCCTCAGTACTCAATACCGACAACTGCCAATCTCCAGATGCAATTTTACAATTCATTGCCTTCATCCTGGACCACAATGTCTTTACCTTCAACAACCAGTTCTTCATCCAGACACACAGAACAGCCATGGGGACCAAATTCACACCTCAGTATGCCAACATCTTCATTGCACAGGTTCAAACAAGACCTCTTCACCACACAGGACCTTTAACTGGTGCTATACACTAGATACATCGATGACATTTTCTTCCTTTGGCCTCATGGTGAACAATCACTGAAACAACTATATGACGATATCAACAAGTCCCATCCCACCCTCAGACTAACCATGGACTACTCTCCGGAATAGGTTACATTCTTGGGCACACGCATCTCCATCAAGGACGGTCACCTCAGCACCTCACTGTACCACAAGCCCACAGATAACCTCACGATGCTCCACTTCTCCAGCTTCCACCCTAAACACGTTAAAGAAGCCATCCCCTACGGACAAGCCCTTCGTATCCACAGGATCTGCTCAGATGAGGAGGATCGCAACAGACACCTCCAGACCCTGAACAACACCCTCATAAGAAAAGGATATGGCGCTCAACTCATTGATTGACAGTCCAACGTTCCACAACGAGAAACAAAGAACAACACAGCACGGGAAACAGGCCCTTAGACCCAACGAGCCCGCGTTGCCATTTTAACATTGTCCTTTTCCTCTTCCACCCTTTACCCGTGTCTATGCTCATGGCGCCCACATCCAGTACTTCCCCGGAGCGGAGAAGCTACATCTTCTCCGGAGCCTTCAACATGTCATCGATGAAGACAAACATCTCGCCAAGGCCATCCCCACACCCCCACTTCTTGCCTTCAAACAACCGCACAACCTCAAACAGACCATTGTTCGCAACAAACTACCCAGCCTTCAGGAGAACAGTGACCACAATACCACACAACCCTGTCACAGCAACCTCTACAAGATGTGCCAGATCATCGACATGGATACCATCATCACACGTGAGAACAGCATCCACCAGGTACACGGTACATACTTGTGCGACTCGGCCAACATTGTCTACCTGATACGCTGCAGGAAAGGATGTCCTGAGGCATGGTACACTGGGGAGACCATGCAGACGTTATGACAACAAATGAATGAACATTGCTCGACAATCACCAGCAGGCATGTTCCCTTCCAGACGGGAAACACTCCTGACATCTGACCCACTGACATCTCCCTAACATTTAAGAAGCAATTTAACATGGCCAATCAAACTAACCTGCATCTTTGGATTGTGGGAGGAAACTGGAGAACCTGTAGGAAACCCATGCAGACATAGGGAGAATGTGCAAACTCCGCACAGGCAGTGACCCGAGCTGGGAATCGAATCTGGGATCCCTGGTAGTGTGAGGCAGCAGTGCTGACTACTGTACCACCGCGCCACCCCCGATAATTGAGTAAGAAAAGAATGCAGGGGACTTGAAGTAAGAGGGAGTAGGATTCATTCATAAATGAATGAATTGGGTGGCACAGTGGTTAGCACTGCTGCTTCACAGCTCCAGGGTCCTGGGTTCGATTCCCGGCTCGGGTCACTGTCCGTGTGGAGTTTGCACATTCTCCTCGTGTCTGCGTGGGTTTTCTCCGGGTGCTCAGGTTTCCTCTCATAGTCCAAAGATGTGCGGGGTTAGGTTGATTGGCCGTGCTAAGAAATTGTCCCTCAGTGTCCAGGGATGTGTAGGTTAGAGGGATTAGTGGATATAAAATGTAAGGATATGGGGGTAGGGCCTGGGTGGGATTGTGTTTGGTGCAGACTCGATGGGCCGAAGGGCCTCTTTCTGCACTGTAGGGTTCCATGATTGGTTCTTCGAAATGTTTCAAGGAGCTAGCACAGGCACAATTGGGCTGAATGGCCTCCTTCTGTGCTGTACATTTCTACAATGTTGTGACAATGCACGTGAAGCAGGTAAATGAATTTTCGACATGGAAATTGAGATTGCATAGAGACTTTGACTCAAGAAATGGAATAGTCACACTCGTTTTGTAGGCAGCCCATGTTAAGATACCCTTTCCGAGCCTTTCCTTCTGGCAGGGTGGCTCAGCGGGGGGGGTAACGTGAAGGAAACAGTCAGGAGGCTGATGGACTGAATGTTTCGCTGCATTATTATGGCATGTCATGTTGTGGCAACAACCTGTGCTTTAGGTGTAAGAGAAGAGAGCAAGATATTTCATTCTGTGTGTGTGTGTTAGCCAGGCAGATTGAGTTACTGGAGTTGCTGTGCAGTGAGATGGAACAAGATTTGATCGATGTCTGATTATACAGATCTCTCTCTCTGTAAATTGTACGGATTGTGTGGATGGGCTGAGCTCCTGTAGCAATACTTGAGCTAGTTAGAGTGTTCCCTGTTCTACAAAAATAGAATCATAATTTCATAGAATGGTTACAACGCAGGAGTCCATTTGGTCTGTAGTGGGTTCTCTTCAAGGCCAATTCAGCATTGCTCCACCCCTTCCTTTTAGCACTGCAATCTTTTTCCCTTCAGGTACTTATCCAATTTCCTCTTGAAAACCATGATTGACCCTATCTCCACCACACCCTTAGACAGTGTGTTCCCAATCCTAACCGCTTCTGCATAACAATATTTTTCCTGATGTTGCCAATGGTTCTTTACCCATCATTTTAACTCAGTGTCTGCTGTGTTGTATTATCTGTAAACAGTGGAGAAATATTCAGATGGGAACTAATATGTTTGATCTAAGTGTTCCGGGGAGCCATATTTCAAAGCTGTGCTGGAGACTGACGTGATATTGATAGAACCAGATTTAACCCAGTCCTGTAATTGCATCAGGCAGCATGGCAACAATTACACCTTCCTCATATTTCCAAGATGAGAGTGAGTATTATGATGTGCGGGTTAGGTTCATTGGCTATGCTAAAATTGCCCCTTAGTGTCCTGGGATGTGTAGGTTAGAGGGATTAGCAGGTAAAATGTGTAGGGATATGGGGATAGGGTCTGGGTGGGATTGTGTTCGGTGCAGACTCGATGGGCCGAAGGGCCTGTTTCTGCACTGTAGGGTTCTATGCCCGTTGAAGTGGTGGAGGCTGCCTCGCTAAATATTTTTAAGAAACGGGTTGATGGGTTTTTGATAAGAGAAGGGATTAAGGGTTATGGGGAGAGGGCGGGAAGGTGGAGCTGAGTCACGACAGATCAGCCATGATCTTATTGAATGGCGGGGCAGGCTCGAAGGGCCAGATGGCCTACTCCTGCTCCTATTTCTTATGTTCTTATGTTCTTATGTTCTATGGTTCTATTAACAACATTTAGCAACCAAAGAGCACACTAATTCTCCACCGCTCCTGCAATGGGTACTGGTTCTTCCAATCTGTACAGACCCCTCACAATTTCAGAACCCCTTGATCAGATCGTAGAATTTAATCATAGAATCCCGACTGTGCAGAGGGAGGCCATTTGGCCCATCAAGTCTGCACCGAGCGCAATCCCACCCAGGTTACCTCAGTGTATCCGGACAATGTCTTGGTCGTAGGATCTTTGGAATGCGAACACCTAGCAGAACTCGTAGAGGTCTCACACCGATTCTTGGAGTTTGGGGTACACCTGAAAAGGGAAAAATGTGTCTTCCAGGCAAGTGCCCTGCCCTATTTGGGTTATTGGGTGGAAGGTGAGGGCTTTCATCTGGTGAAGGACAAGGTGAGCACCATTAAGGAGGCGCTAACTCCAAGGAACCTCACGGAATTGACATCCTTCCTGAGGTTATTGAGTTGTTATGGTAAATGTATTCTGAATTTGGCTTTTTGATTGGCCCGCTTGCCTACCCCACTATGGAAACAGCAGAGGTGGGTCTTGAGGGGTGATACAGGTGGAGGCTTTCAACAGTGTTTTATCCTCTCACTTATTGGCCTCTTTTGACCCCAAAAATGTTCTCACCCTGAACTGTGATGCCTCCTCTGTTGGGCTTGCCCAATAAAGAAGGAGCAGCGGAGAGGTTGGGGGAGGTGTAAAACATGCTGACTCCACTCCGGGCCGGCAGTTGAAGGACCCGGGGTTGACCTGTAGCCGCAGAAATAGTACTTTGAGCGCCTTGTAAGTAACAGCCATAAGAACATAAGAAATAGGAGCAGGAGTAGGCCATCTAGCCCTTCGAGCCTGCCCCGCCATTCAATAAGATCATGGCTGATCTGTCGTGGCTCAGTTCCACTTTCCCGCCCTCTCCCCATAACCCTTAATCCCCTCTCTTATCAAAAACTCATCAACCCGTTTCTTAAAAATATTTAGCGAGGCAGCCTCCACCACTTCAACGGGCAGAAAATTCCAGAGATTCACCACCCTTTGAGTGAAGAAGTTCCTCCTCAACTCCGTTCTAAACCGCCCCCCCCCCTTTATCTTGAGGCTGTGCCCTCTAGTCCTACAGTCCTTTCTGAGCGGGAAGAGCCTCTCCACCTCTATCCTATCCATCCCATTCATCATCTTATACGTCTCAATGAGATCTCCCCTCATTCTTCTAAACTCTAACGAGTACAAGCCTAGTTTATTCGGCCTCTCCTCATAGCTCAATCCCCTCAACTCCGGTATCAGCCTAGTAAACCTCCTCTGCACTCCCTCCAAGGCCAAAATATCCTTGCGTAAGTGCGGCGACCAAAACTGCACACAGTACTCCAGCTGCGGCCTCACCAGTGCCCTATACAGCTGCAGCAAGACCTCCCTACTTTTATATTCAATTCCCCTCGCTATGAAGGCCAGCATCCCATTTGCCTTCCTGACCACCTGCTGCACCTGCAAGCTGGGTTTTTGCGACTCATGCACAAGGACCCCGAGGTCCCTCTGCACCGTCACCTGCTGCAGGTTTATTGGTGGCCTCAGTGAGGTTATTGCATGGATGAATATTTCAAACGAGGTATTGTCGATATCGGCCAGTGAGCAGATGCATACTCACTCCAGTTAATCTTGGGCACAATTCCATTGTAGTTAACTATTCCTCATCTAGACTTAACCTGTCACTAATCAAAGATGCAATCTGTACCTGTTGGCTTATCAGGAATCATGGATTTTTGTTTGGATGGAGTGACAGATCTCTCCATTCAGATTGATGGGGGGGATGTGATCAGCTATAGGGAAACATTTCTGGTTTCCTGGCACTTTTCCAAAGTGTGCTCTCTCCATCAGGACTGTTGCTAAGAGACAAAGTACAAGAATGTTTGTGAAGGTTTGTGAAGGTCAACATGAGGAATAAAGTTGGGCAAAAAAAATTGCTTAGTTGAGTTTCAGTGGAGTGATACTGTTTGTTCTACCCTATCCATCATGGAGACTACAGATTTCTGGCTTTGCGAGATTAGAACATAGAACATTCCAGCGCAGTACAGGCCCTTCGGCCCTCGATGTTGCACCGACCAGTGGAACCAATCTAATGACCCTCTAACCTAAACTATTCCAATGTTATCCATATGCCTATCCACTGACCATTTGAACGCCCTTAAAGTTGGCGAGTCCACAACTGCTGCAGGCAGGGCATTCCACGCCCTTACTACCCTCTGAGTAAAGAACCCACTTCTGACACCCATCCTCTAATTACCACCCCTCAATTTAAAGTTATGTCCCCTCGTGTTAGCCATCACCATCCGAGGAAAAAGGCTCTCACTGTCCACCCTATCTAACCCTCTGATCATCTTGTATGCCTCAATTAGGCATACCTCGTAACCTTCTTCTCTCTAACAAAAATAACCTCAAGTCCCTCAGCCTTTCCTCATAAGACCTTCCCACCATACCAGGCAACATCCTGGTAAACCTCCTCTGCACCCTTTCCAATGCCTCCACATCTTTCTTATAATGCGGCGACCAGAACTGTACGCAATACTCCAAGTGCGGCCGCACCAGAGTTTTGTATATTATCCACCATGGCCCTCCCATTGCTGAAAATCTCCATCCCTGCTTTACTCACCTCAGGATTCTGTTATTCTAATATCCACCACCGCCCCCCCCATTACCATAAACTCCAACATACTCCAAACTCAACTATCAATTTCCTACGCTATCTGTTAATTTAATACCACTTGTCCATTAACCCCACCATCACTAGTGCCTGTGTTCATTTCCAGTCTTAGGTGGATTGGCCTTGCTAAATTGCCCCACAAGGTGGTATGGCACAGTGGTTAGGCTGCCTCACAACTCCAAGGACAATGGTTTGATTCCCAGCTTGGGTCACTCTCTCTGTGGAATTTGTACTTTCTCCCCGTGTCTGCATGGATTTCCTCTGGGTTTAATTCTGGCCTTGGCTGACTGTCTGTGTGAAGTTTGCATGATCTTCCCATGTCAGCATGGGTTTCCTCAGTTGCTCTGGTTTCCTCCCATACTCCAAAGATGTGCGTATTGGGTTGATTGGCCATGCTGAATTGCCCCTGCATCAGGGAGATTAACAGGGCAAATACATGGAACTATGGGGGATAGGGCCTGGGTGGGATTGTTGTCAGTGCAGGTTCAATGGGCCAAATGGTATTTTCCTGAACTTTCGGGACTCTATGATTCAATGAGATCATCATTACACAGAAAGCTAAACTGTAAGATGAGCCCATTGATAAGCCACACCCATAGAGTAGGAAATGACATCTGCCATCCCAACATGCATCATGGCAATCCAAACATAGGAGGAAAAACAGAATGCGCTCTATAGACGCACTGTGAGTTCATTCACTGAAAGGAATGGGATAAACCAATGACCATTGATAACACCGGATCGGGAAGTTAAGAAGGAGAACCAAAAAAGAGAATTAACATTAACTGACTAAACACCAGAATGACTATATCCAAAACAACCCTCTATTCATCAAGATTTATCCAATAGAACAGAGTCTACCATTCCTCCAACTCTTGTAGAGACAATATCTGGAAATGATATAAAGCCTCCAGACCTCCTGAATCTGTAAAACCACAGGGAGGAACTTCTTCACTCAAAGCATTTTAGCAAGGCGTTTGATAAGGTTCACCATGGTAGGCTTCTGCAGAAAATGCAGATGTATGGGATTGAGGGTGATTTAGGTAATTGGATCAGGAATTGGCTAGCGGATAGGAGACAGAGGGTGGTGGTTGATGGGAAATATTCGTCATGGAGTTCGGTTACAAGTGGTGTGCCTCAGGGATCTGTTTTGGGGCCACTGCTGTTTGTAATTTTTATTAATGATCTGGATGAGGGTATAGTTGGGTGGATTAGTAAGTTTGCTGATGACACCAAAGTCGGAGGTGTGGTAGATTGTGAGGAAGGGTGTCATAGTTTGCAGGATGACTTAGAAAGGTTGCGGAGCTGGGCTGAGAGGTGGCGGATGGAGTTTAATGTGGAGAAGTGTGAGGTAATTCATTTCGGTAGGAATAACAGATGTGTTGAGTATAGGGCTAACGGGAGGACTTTGAATAGTGTGGAGGAGCAGAGGGATCTAGGTGTATGTGTACATAGATCCCTGAAAGTTGGGAATCAAGTAGATAAGGTTGTTAAGAAGGCATACGGAGTCTTGGCATTTATTGGTAGGGGGATTGAATTTAGGAGTCGCAGCATCATGATGCAACTGTACACAACTCTGGTGCGGCCACACTTGGTGTTTTGTGTGCAGTTCTGGTCCCCACATTACAGGAAGGATGTAGAGGCTTTGGAAAGAGTGCAGAGGAGGTTTACCAGGATGTTGCCTGGTATGGAGGGGAGATCCTATGAGGAGAGACTGAGAGATTTGGGGTTGTTTTCGCTGGAAAGAAGGCGGCTAAGAGGGGATCTCATTGAAACATATAAGATGATTAGAGGTTTAGACAGGGTAGATAGTGATAGCCTTTTTCCTAGGATGGAGAAAGCTAGCACGAGGGGGCACGTTTTTAAATTAAGGGGGGTTAGTTATAGGACAGATGTCAGGGGTAGGTTCTTTACCCAGAGGGTGGTGAGGGACTGGAATGCTCTGCCAGCTGCAGTTGTAAATGCACCTAGTTTGGGGGCGTTTAAGAGATCTGTGGATAGGTTTAAGGATGAAAAGGGATTGGTTTAGGCTAGTGGGTCATTGTTTTGTAACTGGTCGGCGCAACATCGTGGGCCGAAAGGCCTGTTCTGCACTGTAATGTTCTATGTTCTATGTTCTAAAGGGTGGTGAATCTCTGGTATTCTCTGCCCGTTGAAGTGGTGGAGGCTGCCTCGCTAAATATTTTTAAGACGCGGGTTGGGTTTTTGATAAGAGAGGAGATTAAGGGTTATGGGGAGAGGGCGGGAAGGTGGAGCTGAGCCACGACAGATCAGCCATGATCTTATTGAATGGCGGGGCAGGCTCGAAGGGCCAGATGGCCTACTCCTGCTCCTATTTCTTATGTTCTTATGACTTGAAGGTGGGGTGGGGGTGAAGGGGTATTTGAGGAAATATAGATACATTGGGTAAAGACTTGAGGACAAGAGTCTGTTTAGGAAGGCTTCATGTGGGAGTGGGTACAATATCTTCCACATTATGAACATGACCTAAATCTAGAGGGAAATCTTGTTTTGGACAGAGATGTGTATAGAGACAAGCATGGATATAGCTCTCTATCTTATACTGTATATATGAATGTACAGTAAGAGGTCTAACAACTCCAGGTTAAAGTCCTACAGTTTTATCTGGAATCATGAGCTTTTATGCTCCTTCTTTAGGTGAGTGAAGACGTAGGTTCACAAACACGGCATATATAGACAAAGACACAATTGCAAGATATTTATAGATTGAATGTGGAGAATGTTTGGAATGTGAGTCTTTGTAGGTAATCAAGTCTTTACAGATAGTGCAAGTGGAGAGAGGGGTAATCATAGATCAAAGAGGTCTGAATTGTCTCATAAATCATAGAATCATACAGTGCAGAAGACCATTCAGCCCATCATGGGCGGCACAGTAGCACAGTGGGTTAGCACCTCTGCTTCACAGCTCCAGGGACCTGGGTTCGATTCCTGGCTTGGGTCACTGTCTGTGTAGAGTTTGCACATTCTCCTCGTGTCTGTGTGGGTTTCCTCCGGGTGCTCCGGTTTCCTCCCACAGTCCAAAGACGTGCGGGTTAGGTTGATTGGCTGTGCTAAAATTGCCCCTTAGTGTCCTGAGATGCATAGGTTAGAGGGATTAGCGGGTAAAATATGTAGGGATATGGGGATTGTGGTCAGTGCAGACTCAGTGGGCTAATATTAATATTAATGACTATATACTCATTAATGACTCATTAATGTCATTAATGACTATATCTCATTGTACTGTAGGGTTGCTATGAGTTTCTATCAAGTCTGCACCAACCACAATCCCTCCCAGTTCTTATCCCCATGACCCCATGTATTTACCCTAGCTAGTCGAGGAGGGTGTGGAGAGTCTACAGAAGGATCTAGATAGGCTGGGCGAATGGGCCAGGAAATGGCAAATGGAATTTAATATTGGCAAGTGCGAGGTGGTCCACTTTGGTAGGAATAAAGGTAGGAAGGACTATTACTTACGTGGCGAAAAACTGCAGCAGGCGACGGTGCAGAGGGACCTCGGGGTCCTTGTGCATGAGTCGCAAAAACACAGCTTGCAGGTGCAGCAGGTGGTCAGGAAGGCGAATGGGATGCTGGCCTTCATAGCGAGGGGGATTGAATATAAAAGTAGTGAGGTCTTGCTGCGGCTGTACAGGGCATTGGTGAGGCTGCAGCTGGAGTACTGTGTGCAGTTTTGGGCACCGTACTTACGCAAGGATATTTTGGCCTTGGAGGGAGTGCAGAGGAGGTTCACTAGGCTGATGCCGGAGTTGAGGGGGTTGAGCTATGAGGAGAGGCTGAATAAACTAGGCTTGTACTCATTAGAGTTTAGAAGAATGAGGGGAGATCTCATTGAGACGTATAAGATGATGAATGGGATGGATAGGATAGAGGTGGAGAGACTCTTCCCGCTCAGAAAGGATAGCAGGACTAAAGGGCACAGCCTCAAGATAAAGGGGGGCGGTTTAGAACAGAGTTGAGGAGGAACTTCTTCACTTAAAGGGTGGTGAATCTCTGGAATTCTCTGCCCGTTGAAGTGGTGGAGGCTGCCTCGCTAAATATATTTAAGACGCGGGTTGATGGGTTTTTGATAAGAGAGGGGATTAAGGGTTATGGGGAGAGGGCCGGAATGTGGAACTGAGACACAACAGATCAGCCATGATCTTATTGAATGGCGGGGCAGGCTCGAAGGGCTAGATGGCCTACTCCTGCTCCTATTTCTTATGTTCTTATGTCTCCCTGACACTAATGGACAATTTAACATGAGCAATCCACCTAACCCGCACACCTTTGGACTCAAGCCAGGGCAGTTGTCTCAAGCCAGGACTTCTCCACGTCTCTGAACGGAGTTATTAATATTAATAAACACTTCCAGTTAAACTGTGCAAGACTCCGAGCATTCTCGTGAGATCTACCAAATTACAGCCACCTTACAACATATATCACAGGGACAGAAGCCACTTCTCAATCTCCCATTAATGCAGCCAGACATGGCAGAGAACGCAGCACGAGTTGGTCGTGATATTACCAGCTTATAGCACGAACACCACCACGACTGATAGCAATGGTCGAGGGGTTGAATTGACTCTCGATGCCTGGAAGAGAACAATAAAACATCAACGTCATTCCGCTCTACTCTGATCTTGCACGCTGGGATGTTCTTTCCGTTATTCCTCTTGTGTTTGACTTTTCGATGACGTCACTGAAGCACAGTTTTCCCATTGTTACAGAAATTCAGTAATCCACCACCATTGACTGTCCGGCCTGTGCTAAACCTCTCACTGAATGGCCCGCTTCCACTGTTTCTCTTGGCTTTGCAGAAATATTTACCCAGCACAGGATCAGGTGTTCGAAGGGCGTGCACTCCAATTAAAATGAAAAGGAGGTTCTTCAAGATGTTCTGCTTGAAGATGTCAACTCGCTCTGTCACCGAGGTTCCACCAATCTTAATCTGCAAATTCAGAAGAGGGTCGATTGAATGCGGCTAATCTATCAGACACGGCAGGGACGTGAAGGCAGAATAACAGCAGTATTTGAGGCATATTTCTCTTCATAGGTGGTCCCTCGGAATCGAGAATGACTAACAATGAGTTGTCAATTGATTTGAGGAGTGCAATGTGCGCCCTACAGTCTGCGTCATGGGTGGGGCAGTTGGCTATTGGAAGGGTGAGTGGCTGGGGTATCCGGGTTTCCTTGTGCTCTTGATGTTTGACTTCAGCTTGCTCAGGGCAACAGAAGCCGAGGTGTTCCCTCCCGAATGTTTTACCTCCATTTCGAGCTGTCTCACGCCAGGGATTCTCAGATATCGGTGAGGATGTTGCACTTTTTCAGACTGTGGGATCTGACTCTGAGATCAAAGATCTGGTCTCTCCCAGCCTTAAGTCTATCCAAAGGTGCCACAGTGGGTTAGCACTGCTGCTTCACAGCGCTACGGGCCCAGGTTCAATTCCAGCCTCGGGTCACTGCCTGTGCAGAGTTTGCACATTCTCCCCGTGTCGGTGTGGGTTTCCTCCGGTTGCTCCGGTTTCCCCCCCGCAGTCTGAAAGAGTGAGAGATTTTGAAGGTGTCCTTGATCTTCGCCTTCCTTCCGGGTCTCACTTGCCTCGTCGAAGTTATTATTATTCATTGAGGTCTTTGTGAGACAGGTGTCTACATCAGACCTAAACATTGGAGCAAGAAAGGACCATTCGGTCCATCAAACCTGCCTAGCCTTTCAATAGAGGGAGATGATGATATCGTGGTGATGTTATTGGAGGCTAATGTTGTGGGAGCATGGGTACAAATCAGTTAATGCTTTTAAGAACAAAGAACAACACAGCACGGGAAACAGGCCCTTCGGCCCAACGAGCCCGCGCCGCCGTCCCATAGTCAGTGACCTATTCATGACTCTAGTCTATGCCTAATGTGCGAGGATCAGGGAGGTCCAATATAGGGACAATTTGTTACCCAATCAATCAGCCTAAAAGCACATTTTTGGGATGTGGGAGGAAACCGGAGCACCCGGAGGAAACCCACGCAACCACGGGGAGAACGCGCAAACTCCCACGGACACAGGCCCAAATCCATGTGTCCGCACAGCAACAGAGATAGCCTCTGAGCTGTCATGATGCCCTCGAGATGGTCCAGTTTAAGCACACCAACGACATGAAGCAGTAGGCAACTCCCGAAGCAATATCCAAGAGCAGCCCACCACAACCTGCTGCCCGCATGCCCCTTGCTGGACTTAAGTGCCTGTGGATAAAAATTTCATTATTAAAGTCTCTATATCCCTGGCAGTAAGTACAGAATTAGTAAATGATCTACTGCTTTGTCCCGTTGGTAATGTAAATTATATAGTTGTACCTCTCGCTGCCCAGTAGATACATTAAGTTAGGGTGTGCGCTTTTAGGCTATGCCTTTATCATTTATGGGGCACCTTGTCACTGGGTACCTGTTACCTTGAATTATTTTTCTTCATCAAAGACCAGAGAATACAACACCCTCCTTTCACATCGAAAGAAAACTACCCAAAGTGCTTTGTGAAGGTATGATGGCATTGGGATAACAGTCTTTGGAATTCTCTATCCCATAGGCTTTTACATGCTCCATATCTTAAAAGGGTTAAAGTTTATTTAATTAGGCTTACATTAACACTGCAATGAAGCTATAGTGAAAATCCCCTAGTTGCCACACTCTGGCACCTGTTCAGGTACAATGAGGGAGAATTTGGCACGGCCAATTCGCCTAACCAGCACGTCTTTCACTCTGTGGGAGGAAACTAGAGCACCTGGAGGAAACCCACGCAGACATGGAGAGAATGTGCAAAATCTGCACAGACAGTGATCTGAGGCTGGAATTGAACCTGGGTCCCTGGCACTGTGAAGCAGCAGCACTGTGCTACCTTTGGTGAGACAGATCTTTGATCTCAGAATTGAGGGTTATGGGGAGCTGGCGGGAAAATGGAGTTGAAAGCCAAACTCAGTCATGATTGGATCCGCAGTGGGGATAGAACCATAGAATCCCTACAATGCAGAAGGAGGCCATTCAGCTCATCAAGTCTGCACTGACCATAATCCTACCCAGGCCCGATCCCCATCACTCCATACATTTACCTGAGCGAGTCCCCCTGACACTAAGGGACAATTTAGCATGGCCAATTCACCCAACCAGCACATCTTTGGACAATGGGAGGAAACTGAAGCACCCGGAGGAAACCTACATGGGTGGATGTATGTGTTGCTGACAAGGTAGTTATTTGTTGGCTATCCCTAATTGTCCTTGAGAGCAGTTTAGAATCAAGCCCGTTGCCATGGATCAGGAGTCATATGTAGGCCAAATTTCCTTTCCTAAAAGATTTAGTGAACCAGTTGGGTTTTTACAACAAAGTTTCATAACTATCATTACTGAGATTAGCTTTCAATTAGCTGGTTAGGTGCATTGACCATGCTAAGTTCTCCCTCAGTGTATCTGAACAGGCGCTGGAGTGTGGCAACTAGGGGATTTTCACAGTAACTTCATTGCAGTGTTAATGTAAGCCTAATTAAATAAACTTTAACCCTTTTAAGGTATGGAGCATCTAAAAGCCTGTGGGATAGAGAATTCCAAAGACTGTTATCCCAATGCCATCATACCTTCACGAAGCACTTTGGGTAGTTTTCTTTCGATGTGAAAGGAGGGTGTTGTATTCTCTGGTCTTTGATGAAGAAAAATAATTCAAGGTAACAGGTACCCAGTGACAAGGTGCCCCATAAATGATAAAGGCACACACCCTAATTTAATGTATCTACTAGGCAGCGAGAGGTACAACTATATAATTTACATTACCAACGGGACAAAGCAGTATTAAAATAGATCACTTATTATTCTGCACTTACTGCCAGGTAAAAGCATTGACTGATTTCATTAAAAAATTGTTTGATAGTCTCCAGCAGTCGATGAGAACTCACTCTGATCTTCCAGTGTGTTCGGCGCCTGGAAACATTAGGAGCAGAAAGAGGCCATCCAATCTCTCAAACTTGTGTGTGTTATAATGACATAAAAGTGTTGCAAAGTTGAGTAGAGTAATTGTAGACGAAAAGTAGAAAGTTAGAATTTGGTGTTTGTAAAACTGTGAAATGCTAGAACAGAAAACATTGTGAGGTCCCTTTAAAAGGTGGTGCTTTTAGATGTTTAAAAAAAAATGCAAGTGCACAGAGAGCCCAAAGTGAAACATTGATATCAAAAGGCCAAGCAGCAGTTTTTACATGATGGCAGGTTTTTGAATTTAGCCAATCGGTTTTAATCAGACACTTAGACACCAAAAACCTATTAAATTTAAATCTGATGGTTTCGACAATCTAGAACCAATCCTATTGTGGGAAATTTTGGTATGCCATCAGAGGTATAAAAGAGGGAGGCAATGGGACAAAAGGAGAGAGCAATTGCCACCTGCCAGAGATAATAGCTCTAGAGAGAGTGGGAGAGACAAGTGCTGGCTCTCTTAGCTTCAACTAAGAGAAAGCATGATCTAGATCACAAAGTTATCAAAGAAGAAAGAAGTTCCAGACAGAAGAATTAACAGAAGGCCCAGAATATTCCGAAAGACACAAACCCGGTTGTAATTTAGAGAATGACTGAATTCTATTTTTGTTAATGAGTGGGAATTGTATTTATTTAAACTGCATACCATTAGATTCTTGTTTTATTTGGCAATAGTTAACAGAAGGGATTTATTTGGTTTGTTAATAGTTTAGTTAATTGGTTCACTGTTAGATAAATAAGTTGCTCTGTACTGATTTTAGAGAACGTGCGAGGGATTTATTTTGTATTGTATTTAACCAGTAGAAGTCACTGAAGTGCAGGCCACACCACTTACACACCTTTTTACAGAGTGTAGAGTGAGGTTACTAGAGTGGGGGAACGGCAAATTGGGTGTCTTGGTGTCAGTTCTCAGAGGGGGAATCACGTCTCCTTTGTAACAAAAAAGGCACCAATCCTTCATAAGAGATTGTGTGTAAATACGTTGTATGTTCAGTTATTAAGGACAGACACATGTTGCCTTGCAAGCATGGCATCACTTGAAGGGAAGTGTGTCATGTGATTCAGCCTTGGTTTCACTTTGGCCCGGAGGAGGAGACGGTGCACACAGCTCTGGTGTCTTCACGCTTTCAAGATTTATCTGCCTGCTCTCAGTAAATGAGCCCTCATGTGTTTGCACAATCCCTGTGATTGATAAATGCCTTTTCTATCATTCCACCACAACATGGTGTACACCAGTGGCTCCTTCTAAACGATGTTGTGCTTGGCCTGACAGCACAGGGGTACTTTTACCATTTATCAGCTTTTTACCATTTATATAGATGATCTGGAGGAGGGAACCGAGTGTATGGTGTCGAAATTTGCTGATGACACCAAGATTGGGGGAAAGGCAAATTGTGAGGAGGGTGTGGAGAGTCTGCAGAAGGATCTAGATAGGCTGGGCGAATGGGCCAGGAAATGGCAAATGGAATTTAATGTTGGCAAGTGTGAGGTGGTCCACTTTGGTAGGAGGAATGGTAGGAAGGACTATTACTTACATGGCGAAAAACTGCAGCAGGCGACGGTGCAGAGGGACCTCGGGGTCCTTGTGCATGAGTCGCAAAAACCCAGCTTGCAGGTGCAGCAGGTGGTCAGGAAGGCAAATGGGATGCTGGCCTTCATAGCGAGGGGGATTGAATATAAAAGTAGGGAGGTCTTGCTGCAGCTGTATAGGGCATTGGTGAGGCCGCAGCTGGAGTACTGTGTGCAGTTTTGGTCGCCGCACTTACGCAAGGATATTTTGGCCTTGGAGGGAGTGCAGAGGAGGTTTACTAGGCTGATACCGGAGTTGAGGGGGTTGAGCTATGAGGAGAGGTTGAATGAACTAGGCTTGTACTCGTTGGAGTTTAGAAGAATGAGGGGAGATCTCATTGAGACGTATAAGATGATGAATGGGATGGATAGGATAGAGGTGGAGAGACTCTTCCCGCTCAAAAAAGACAGTAGGACTAGGGGGCACAGCCTCAAGATAAAGGGGGGGCATTTTAGAACGGAGTTGAGGAGGAACTTCTTCACTCAAAGGGTGAATCTCTGGAATTCTCTACCCGTTGAAGTGGTGGAGGCTGCCTCGCTAAATATTTTTAAGAAGCGGGTTGATGGGTTTTTGATAAGAGAAGGGATTAAGGGTTATGGGGAGAGGGCCGGAATGTGGAACTGAGCCACGACAGATCAGCCATGATCTTATTGAATGGCGGGGCAGGCTCGAGGGGCTGGATGGCCTACTCCTGCTCCTATTTCTTATGTTCTTATGTTCTTATGTACTACATGGTGACCAGCCTGAGATTGAGTATTGGTTTGAGACAACCCTCGATATTCCGGTCAGCAGGAGTTGAAGAAACAGTCCCAGTACAGCGCTCACAATGAGCTGGTAAACTGGGGGGGTGGGGGGAGGAGGGGGGGGTGAGATTGCAGTGCACGGTCTATCCATTCAGTTGCAAGAACTAATGTTGGGTTCACTCATTTGGCAAAGGCGATTGACCAGGGCATGTGCTGGATCGATAACAAGCAAGGGAGAGTCAAACGAACAACCAAAGTCTGGGCCAGAGATACAACTGTGAACACGTGGATAGAAAGTGTGAAGATGCCAGAACTGTGTTCCTCCTATAGCCCAAAGTGAAATTGAGGCTGCATCACATGACACACTTCCCTTCAAGTGATGTCATGCTGCTATGCATATTACAACTGAGCCTGCTCTCCTATGCAGTGATTATATATCAGTCTATGAATTAGGACTCTGGGCTGCTGATGGATGATCTGATCTCCTGCATACCCCCAATAACTTTTCACCCCTATAGTAATCAAGTAACAATCCATTGCTGCCTTAGAAATGTTGAAAGACTCTGATCCCACTGCCTTCTGAGGAAGAGAGTTCCAAAAACCCAGCCCTCAAAGAGAACAAAAAAACTCCTCATCTGTCTTAAATGAGTAACCCCTTATTTTTACACTGGTTCTCGATTCTTCCACAAGAGGAAACATCCTCTCCACATCCACCATCACAATTCCCTTCAGGATTTAATGGTTTCAAAAATTTCACCCCTTGCTTCCTCTTCTGTAGTCCAAATAAGGAAGGAGATGCTGCATCATTATTATGAGGAGAACCTCAAAAGTAATTATCTTTGGCTCGTTACCTGAGCAACATGCAAATTGGCATAGGGCAAATAGGATCAGAGAAATTAATTATGCGGCTCTAAGACTGGTGTGGGCAAAATGGTTCCAGTTCATGGAGTACTGGGGAAAGTAACATTGCGATGGTCCTATAACTGAAAGACACAGAGGGTGGTGCTTCTAGTGTCTTGCATCAGAGAAGAGGAGAAGGAGGTAGACTAAATATTGGGGGGCAAGGGATCAAATCTGGGAAGATGTGAGAAACCAAAGAGTAGAGACAAGGCAAGAGAGAAAGGCACGTGGGATGTGGGAGACTACAACGGGAAGGGGCAGACAAGACAAATCAGCAGATAGAACATAGAAAAACTGCACCACGAACAGGCCCTTCAGCCCACAAGTTGCGCTAATCATATCTCTACCTACTAGGCTTACCTATAACCCTCAATCCTTTTTAAGTCCCATGTGCTCATCCAGAAGTCTCTTAAAAGACCCCATTGAATTTGCCTCCACGCACCCTAAGGCTAAACGTTACAAAAATAATGAAAGGACAAAACTAAATGCTCTGGGCAGGGTTTTCCCAGTGGGTGGGTGTTGGCGAGAATATAGCAGGAAATCAAATTCACGGGGTGTGAATTTACAGCGGGATTTACACTGGTACCTGCCACGGTGGGTTAGAAAACCTACCAGGGAGTGGTGTGAACCTCGTTTACACCCTCCTCGTGGGCTGCAGGTAAAGGTCTAACCTGCCCATGCCAGTGGGAATTCATGTGCGTGGTACGCAGAAGTCAGGATTCACCTGAACAATGCCTGGGGCTGCCTCTGGAGTTCAGAATGGAGGCTACACACAAGACTGGACCCTGGAAGGTCACAGCTCTGGGTTGGTGGGGGGGGGGGGTGGGGATAAGAACATAAGAACATAAGAAATAGGAGCAGGAGTAGGCCATCTGGCCCCGCGAGCCTGCCCCGCCATTCAATAAGATCATGGCTGATCTGTCGTGACTCAGTTCCACATTCCCGCCCTCTCCCCATAACCATTAATCCCTTCTCTTATCAAAAACCCATCAACCCGTTTCTTAAATATATTTAGCGAGGCAGCCTCCACCACTTCAACGGGCAGAGAATTCCAGAGATTCACCACCCTTTGAGTGAAGAAGTTCCTCCTCAACTCTGTTCTAAACCGCCCCCCCTTTATCTTGAGGCTGTGCCCCCTAGTCCTACTGTCTTTTTTGAGCAGGTGGACCCTCCAGATCCATTGCCCTGGAGGGGACCCAGTCATCCGGCCTCAGAATGTCCCCTGAGATCGATCTTCACTTTCAGAAGATCCATCTTCTTTCTCCAACAGTGGGTCAGTGATGTCTTTTCAATATGGTGCTGGGATGCAACAGCGCACCATCAGATCTCCCTCACCATGAAAGTAAGGTGCAATAAACCCAGATGCAAATGAATGAGCTGGAACATTTGGTGTGCTACTGGTTTGAGACAAGCCCATGCAGGTCCTCAATTCTTAAAGACCCTGATTAAAAAAACAGCCACAAAGACTAGGCTTGGACTCGTTAGAGTTTAGAAGAATGAGGGGAGATCTCATTGAGACGTATAAGATGATGAATGGGATGGATAGGATAGAGGTGAAGAGACTCTTCCCGCTCAGAAAGGACAGTAGGACTAGGGGGCACAGCCTCAAGATAAAGGGGGGGCGGTTTAGAACGGAGTTGAGGAGGAACTTCTTCACTCAAAGGGTGGTGAATCTCTGGAATTCTCTGCCCGTTGAAGTGGTGGAGGCTGCCTCGCTAAATATTTTTAAGACGCGGGTTGATGGGTTTTTGATAAGAGAAGGGATTAAGGGTTATGGGGAGAGGGCGGGAAGGTGGAACTGAGCCACGACAGATCAGCCATGATCTTATTGAATGGCGGGACAGGCTCGAAGGGCCAGATGGCCTACTCCTGCTCCTATTTCTTATGTAAGTCTAGATGTTTTGCCTCCTGTTTCATTGGGTTGTGAATCAGAGTGCAACAACTCACCATATCTTTAAAGAGCTATCCAATAAAATTCCATCCTCTGCCTTTACTCAACAGATTTGGATTTTGTTCTCTTTTGTGTAGAAAAACATACAAAATAGGAGCAGGAATAGACCATTCTGCTCCTCGAGCCTAGTCCACCATTCAATAAAATCATAACTGACTCTATCTAAACTGCAATCACACACTGCTCCAGAATCCCTCAATTCTCTTTGCATCCAAATATCCATCAATCTCAGTCTTGAACCATAGACTCCCTACAGCGAATAAGAATTCGGCCCATCAAGTCTCAACCAACTCTTGAATGTACTCAATAATGAAGCGTTCGCCATCCTCTGGGGTAGAGAATTGTGAAGATGGATAGTGAAGCCCTCTCTCTGAATCCAATTCCCTGATGAAAGTTATTATTGGATCTGCTTCCGCCATCGGCAATGGATTCCATCTCACACAACAACTAACACCCCCCCCCCCACACAAACAATCCACACAGAATCCCTACAGTGCAGGTGGAGACCATTGAGCCCATCAAGCCGGTACCAATAACAATCCCACTTGGACCTTACCCTTGTAACCTCACGTATTTACCCTGACGCTAAGGGGCAATTTCTTAGCACAGCCAATCAACCTAACCCGCACATCTTTGGACTGTGGGAGGAAACCAATGCGCCCGGAGGAAACCCACGCAGATATGGGGAGAACATGCAAACTACACACACACACACACACACACACACACACACACACACACACAGTGCCCCAAGCCGGGAATCGAACCCAGGTCCCTGGCACTGAGAGGCAACTGTGCTAACCACTGTACCACCATGCGCCCCCATGGCAGCATAGACGCCATTCACTTGGATAGCCAGTATTTGTCTCAACCAGAATAGAAACTGTAGGAATATGGAAAGGCCATTCAGCCCCTTGGATGTGTTCTGCCATTCTGTTCATGGATAATTTGCCCCACAAACCTCGTTCACGTCACCATGGCTCTCTGCCAAGCCCAGATTCACTGCTAACCCCTCAAAAGCACCTTCAACAGTCCTCTGAGTTAATGAGCCTCCCACCCACTTCCGTACACTCTGCTACCGTTCTGTCTTTCAGGCAAAGTTCATCTAAAATATTACAAGACTGCAAATTCAAATGCAGCACTTTTCAATTCTTCTTGCGAGGGGGGGGGGGGGGGAGGGCGAGAGAGGAAACAAGCCTTTTAAATAAAATCCTCAGTAGGGTGAATAAATAAAGGAACTAATAAATAAAAGTGGATCATAAAGTTAAAGCATTGTTACAAGCACCTACTGAGTCAGTAAATGTAATTTAAAACCCGGACTGCTTACCTCATATTGTGTCTGATAGGAGGGAACATGTTGTAATTCAGTCTGAAAATGATTTTGAAAGACTTTCAAATTCCATTTTTTGATCACAAAAATTAAGTCCATTCTGATGGGAGCCTTTGTCCACTTAAGTGAAACCAAAACTAAGTGATGATATTCAAGTTGATGAGTTCTTCTGCTCTCCTGTGAGGCTTTGGTGAAGAACACAGAAGACGTGACACCAAAATCCTCCTTCCTGGGGGATATTTATAGAATTACTTTGCTTCCTCTCTGGAATGGAGCCACTTTCTCCTTCTCCAGGCACACGGAGGCAATTCTGATATTTAATTAAGCGGCACGTGACACATTTTCAAAAAACAAAGGGAGTCGTGCCGATACTAGAGGGGGTGAGATATAAACTGCGGACAGTGGGGGAGTTGTTGCATGTGACTTATACAGCTATACAGATCTTGGCACGCTTTGCTGCTCCTTATGAGTTGTGTTTCGTTCACCCACAGCTGCCGTGACTGTCATTATTCCCAGGAACTTTCTATCTCTCCATCTGACTGTACTCCTTGGCTCAAGGTTGCAGTGAACGCAAGACTTCAGAGACTTAATGCCCACAATTGTCTCACTGTGAGACACTTCCAAAGGGTTTCTGATCATCACGTTTAGGCATCGTCTCCATCCCTGAAATGCTCGACCCTGCTAAATGTTACGGAGGTAATTATTATGCAGTGGCAGCTGAAATTTGGAATCCCACTGAAATGTGTGGGCAAACATGGATTTTAATATCTTCCCTCAGCACTCTTCCACCCTGCTTTTTACATTGCGTTTTCAACAGATAGATAGGCTATTCAATCCAACAGACCAATGACTACCTGAATGGTTGTAAATTGGGAGAGGGACCTGGGTGTCCTTGTGACACCAGTCACTGACAGTAAGCGTGCAGGTGCAGCAGGCGATAAAGAAGGCAAATGGCATGTTGGCTTTCATTGCGAGAGGTTTCGAGTACAGTAGCAGGGGTGTGTTGTTGCAATTCTGATGTTGAGATGCTGGCGTTGGACTGGGGTAACCAGTCCAACCCTATATCCTCAGACTGTGAACCGCTGGTTCTGGACTCCCCCACCATCTCCCTGTCTCGTCCTGTGAGAATTTTATAAGTCTCTATGAGATCTCCCCCCCCTCATTCGTCTGAACTCCAGGGAAAACAATCCTAACCTAGTCAACCTCTCCTCATACCTCAGTCCTGCCATCCCCGGAATCAGCCTGGTAAACCTTCGCTTCACTCCCTCGAGAGCAAGAACATTCTTCCTCAGAAAAGGAGGCCAAAACTGCTCACAATACTCTAGGTGTGGCCTCACCAAGGCCCTGTATAATTGCAACAACAGTAAGAAGTCTCACAACACCAGGTTAAAGTCCAACCTTCCACACACCTGACGTATGAGATAATGAAGGGGATGGATAGGGTAGAGGTAGAGAGATTCTTCCTGCTTAGAAAGGATAGCAGGACTAGAGGGCACAGCCTCAAGATAAGGGGGGTGCAGTTTAGATCGGAACTGAGGAGGAACTTCTTCACTCAAAGGGTGGTGAATCTCTGGAATTCTCTGCCCGTTGAAGTGGTGGAGGCTACCTCACTGCATATATTTAAGTCACGGGTAGATAGGTTTCTGATAGACAGGGGAATTAAGGGTTATGGGGAGAAAGTGGGAAAGTGGAACTGATCCACTTCAGATCAGCCATGATCTTATTGAATGGCGGGGCAGGCTCGAGGGGCTAGATGGCCTACTCCTGCTCCTATTTCTTATGTTCTTATGACGAAGGAACGTTTCCAAAAGCTTGTGGGTTTACTATCAAATAAACCTGTTGGACTTTAACCTGGTGTTGTGAGACTTCTTACTGTTGTTGCAATTATACAGGGCCTTAGTGAGGCCACACCTAGAGTATTGTGTGTAGTTTTGGCCTCCTTTTCTGAGGAAGAATGTTCTTGCTCTCGAGGGAGTGAAGCGAAGGTTTACCAGGCTGATTCCGGGGATGGCAGGACTGAGGTATGAGGAGAGGTTGACTAGGTTAGGATTGTTTTCCCTGGAGTTCAGACGAATGAGGGGGGGGAGATCTCATAGAGACTTATAAAATTCTCACAGGACGAGACAGGGAGATGATGGGGGAGTCCAGAACCAGCGGTTTACAGTCTGAGGATGTAGGGTAGACCATTTAGGACGGAGGCAAGGAGACATTTCTTCACCCAAAGAGTGGTGAGCCTGTGGAATTCATTCCCACAGGAAGTAGTTGATGCCAAAACATTGAATGTATTCAAGAGGCGGTTGGATATAGCACTTGGGGCGAATGGGGTCAAAGATTATGGGGGGAAAGCAGGATTAGGCTATTGAAATGGACGATCAGCCATGATCGTGATGAATGATAGACCAGGCTCAACGGGCTGAATGGTCTTCTCCTGCTCCTATCTTCTATGTTTCCATGTTTCTACATTTCTATTCTGGTGTCTACACTCCAATCATCACACCTCATTAGTCCCTCTCTGCCCATCTCCTCTGTTCCCTCATGTACCTCCCATTAAATACATCTCCGCTCTTCCACGTGTTCCTTACTCTAACCGCACTCCGGTTGAGGAAGATTCTCCTGAATTCCTCCTTGGGTTTATCTTTGGCCTTTGGCTCGGTGGCCTTGTGGCGCAGTCAGTAGTATCTCTGCTTCTGAGCCAAAAGCCCTGAGTTTGAGCCTCACCCCAAAAGCTGGCAGTCATAATGCAGTCAAACAGGTTGAAAGTCAATCCTTCCAACACAAAATAGGAAAGATTCCTGATCAATCTTGGGGTAGAAAGAAATGGGAGCCTCTGCCATTACCATCCAGGGCTATAGACTACCTCATACTAGTGCATGTTGCCACAGCAACTCAGACTTCCTGAGCTCTTAACACATCACCAATTTATTGATGGCCCTTTTGTTCTGAGGTCCTCACAAGTGGCGAAACCTTACTGACTCTACCAAACCCTCTCGTCATTTTGAACACCTTAATTAAGTCACACCGTTGAACTTTCTCCTTCCTGAAGAGAGGAGCCAACACTCCTGTTCTTTTGACACTTACATAAGATCATAAGAAATAGGAGCAGGAGTCGGCCATCTGGCCCTTCGAGCCTGCCCCGCCATTCAATAAGGTCATGGCTGATCTGTCGTGACTCAGCTCCACCTTCCCGCCCTCTCCCCATAACCCTTAATCCCCTCTCTTATCAAAAACCCATCAACCCGTTTCTTAAAAATATTTAGCGAGGCAGCCTCCACCACTTCAACTGGTAGAGAATTCCAGAGATTCACCACCCTTTGAGTGAAGAAGTTCCTCCTCAACTCTGTTCTAAACTGCCCCCCCCTTTATCTTGAGGCTGTGCCCCCTAGTCCTACTGTCTTTTTTGAGCGGGAAGAGTCTCTCCACCTCTATCCTATCCATCCCATTCATCATCTTATACGTCTCAATGAGATCTCCCCTCATTCTTCTAAACTCTAACGAGTACAAGCCTAGTTTATTCAGCCTCTCCTCATAGCTCAACCCCCTCAACTCCGGTATCAGCCTAGTAAACCTCCTCTGCACTCCCTCCAAGGCCAAAATATCTTTGCGCAGGTGCGGCGACCAAAACTGCACACAGTACTCCAGCTGCGGCCTCACCAATGCCCTATACAGCTGCAGCAAGACCTCCCTACTTTTATATTCAATCCCCCTCGCTATGAAGGCCAGCATCCCATTCGCCTTCCTGACCACCTCCTGCACCTGCAAGCTGGGTTTTTGCGACTCGTGCACAAGGACCCCGAGGTCCCTCTGCACCGTCGCCTGCTGCAGTTTTTCGCCATGTAAGTAATAGTCCTTCCTACCATTCCTCCTACCAAAGTGGACCACCTCACACTTGCCAACATTAAATTCCGTTTGCCATTTCCTGGCCCATTCGCCCAGCCTATCTAGATCCTTCTGCAGACTCTCCACACCCTCCACACAATTTGCCTTTCCCCCAATCTTGGTGTCATCAGCAAATTTCGACACCCTACACTCGGTTCCCTCCTCCAGATCATCTATATAAATGATAAAAACAGTGCAGGAGATCTAAAGCAGCCAATATAGAAACGGATCAGCTGTGTACTGAACGTTATTCCGAGTGTTTTTGAAAGCTGTCAGCATCCACTTGCAGTTTTATTGGCGTCAGCTCTTTGTGAATGCAGTGTTAAGCCGAAGGTAGTTCCAAAGATTCGCCAGCCTCCGAGAGAGAGAGAACTTCTCAGTATTAATTGGACCATCTCTTATTTTTAAACAGTGACCCTCCAGCAAGAGGAAACACGCTCCCCGCATCCACCTGCTCAGGATCTCAAAGGTTTCACACACAGGCGCCTCTGACTGTACTAATCACAGGCAACACACAACAGCCCATCCAGAATCCGACAGTGCACAAGGAGGCCATTTGGCCCATCACATCTGCACTGACCACAGTCCCATTCAGTCCCTATTCCTGTAACCCCATGCATTTACCCTAACGAGTCCCCCTGACGCTAAGGGGCAATTTAGCACAGTCAATCCACCTAACCCACACATCTTATAGAATCATAGAGCCCTACAGTGCAGAAAGAGGCCCTTCGGCCCATCGAGTCTGCACCGAACACAATCCCACCCAAGGCCCTACCCCCATTTCCCTACGTATTATAATCCCTCGAACCTACACATCCCTGGACACTTAAGGGGCAATTTCTTAGCACGGCCAATCAACCTAACCCCGCACATCTTTGGACTGTGGGAGGAAACCGGAGCACCCGGAGGAAACCCACGCAGACACGGGGAGAATGTGCAAACTCCACACAGACGGTGACCCAAGGAGATCCTGGAGAACAATGTGAAACGTACAGGCATCAGTCAGGCTGTTCTTACATACGCGTTGGAGGGTCGAGGAAATTCCTAGCTCAGAATAACTCAGGCAGAGACGTTTAGAGTCAGGCGTCAGGAGAGTTTATTGTCGTGACATCACGGAGAGTACACCTCAGTCAACACCGAGAGAACTCTGAATTTTTTGAACAAACCTGCGCTATTTTTATACAGTGAAATAAACAACTCTGCAAGCAGGTTACAATACTCCCTATTATCCTTACTATCTCTATTACCCCTTTAATCATTGTCCCATGAATTAAAACTATGGTCCTAGGACTTATCTATAGTGTCCTTGATCTAAATCATCCTACAGTCCTTGTCCCTTGTGATTTACCGTAACTAGATAGGGGAGAAGAATGGTGGTTTATTTTTCTATCCTCCTAAAGGCAGATGGCCCGTTATCTGGCCTTTAGACCTTGAGTGTCTGCTAGGCCCCTGTTTTTCTAACCCTGCCTGCTTCAGCTAGTTCCTTGATTTTCGGTATAACATAGAACCCTACAGTGCAGAAACAGGCCCTTCGGCCCATCGAGTCTGCACCGAACACAATCCCACCCAGACCCTATCCCCATATCCCTACACATTTACCTGCTAATCCCTCTAACCTACACATCCCAGGACACTAAGGGGCAATTTTAGCATAGCCAATGAACCTAACCCGCACATCTTTGGACTGTGGGAGGAAACCGGAGCACCCGGAGAAAACCCACGCAGACACAAGGAGAATGTGCAAACTCCACACAGGCAGTGACCCGAGCCGGGAATCGAACCCAGGACCCTGGAGCTGTGAAGCAGCAGTGCTAACCACTGTGCTACCATAGTATATAGTGAATCATTAACCCTTTAGCTACTGCTGCAGCTTTAGCCCCCTCCTATAGCAAGTCCGTTTAAAACAGACTTACTTTTCTATGCAACCTAATTGCAGTGCAAGGTCTCCTCCACTGAGAGACTGACGGCCCTCTTAGAGAGACACATTTGACAGGCCACCCAGCGGATGCAGGAAATGAGAAGCAACCTTTGCAGGATGGTGGCACAGCGGTTAGCGCTGCTGCCCCACAGCGCCAATGACCCAGGTTCAATTCTGGCCTGAGGTCACTGTCTGTGTAGAGTTTGCATGTTCACCCCGTGTCTGGGTGGGTTTTCTCCCAGTACTCCGGTTTCCCACTGCAGTTCAATGATGTGCTGGTTCGGTGGAATAGCCCTGGTAGACGCAGGCGGTTACAGGGATGGAGGGCATTGCTTCTTATTGAGACGTATAAGATGATGAAGGGGTTGGATGGGGTAGAGGTGGAGAGGTTCTTCCCGCTCAGAAAGGACAGTAGGACTAGAGGGCACAGCCTCAAGATAAGGGGGGGGGGGGGGCGGGGCGTCGCAATTTAGAACGGAGTTGAGGAGGAACTTCTTCACCCAAAGGGTGGTGAATCTCTGGAATTCTCTGCCCGTTGAAGTGGTGGAGGCTGCCTCGCTAAATATTTTTAAGAAGCGGGTAGATAGGTTTTTGGTAGGCAAGGGAATTAAGGGTTATGGGGAGAAAGTGGAACTGAGCCACTTCAGATCAGCCATGATCTTATTGAATGGCGGGGCAGGCTCGAAGGGCTAGATGGCCGACTCCTGCTCCTATTTCTTAAGTTCTTATGTTCTTAAGCTGCTCTTCCAGAGAGTTGGTGTAGATCCAAAGGGCCATATACATCCCCTTCTGCACTATAGGGATTCTATGGCTCTAGATCATGGAAAAACTACAGCACAAACAGGCCCTTTGGCCCACAAGTTGCGCCGATCATATCCCTCCCCACTAGGCTTTCCTATAACCCGAAAATCCTATTAAGTCCCATGTACTCATCCAGAAGTCTCTTAAAAGACCCCAGCGAGTTCTCCTCCACCGGCAGCCGATTCCACTCACTCACCACCCTCTGAGTGAAAAACTTACCCCTGACATCACCTCTGTACCTGCCCCCCAGCACCTTAAACCTGTGTCCTCTCGTAGCGACCATTTCAGCCCTGGGAAATAGCCTCCGAGAATCCACCCTATCTATTCCTCTCAACATTTTATAAACTTCTATCAGGTCGCCTCTCAACCTTCGCCTCTCCAGGGAAAAGAGTCCCAGTTCCCTCAACCTATCCTCATAAGGCATGCCTCCCAATCCAGGCAACATCCTTGTAAATCTCCTCAGCATCCTCTCAATAGCTTCCACATCTCTCCTGTAATGAGGCGACCAGAACTGCGCACAGTACTCCAAGTGGGGTCTGACTATAGAACATAGAAAAACTAGGGCACAGAACAGGCTCTGTTCTGTGTTCCATGGTCTCATCCATATCTCTGTTGAGTGATGGGTATGATGTGGGTATGCCGGCGTTGGACTGGCGTAAACACAGTAAAAAGTCTGACAACACCAGGTTTTAGTCCAACCTATTTATTTGATAATATTCTCACAAGCTTTCGGGGTTAGTCCCTTCGTCAGGTGAATGGAGAGTTCTGGCCTCAGACAGAGCATATAAAGCACAGACAGTTTAGAGATGACTGATTAGAATGCGAATCCTTACACTTAACCTGCTGTATCAACGCACTATCTGTAACCCCCGTGACTTGCCTGGGTTTGCAAAACCTCACTTACTGTCCTGTCTGGAGACAATACACATCTCTTTAAACTGTGATCAGTGCTCCTTCCACTCACATTATCAGCCACTTCAGGTCTTGAACAGCAGGTTAGGTGTAAGGATTTGCATTCTAATCAGCAATCTCTAAACTGTCTGTGCTTTATATGCTCTGTCTGAGGCCAGAACTCTCCATTCACCTGACGAAGGGACTAACCCCGAAAACTTGTGAGAATATTATCAAATAAATAGGTTGGACTAAAACCTGGTGTTGTCAGACTTTTCACTGAGTGATGGGTAGGCAGGATGAGACTGAGATGAATGGACCCATTGCCAGATGGTTGATCAGGAGAGGATGGATGGGCCTGGAAAGGGTGAGTTGCGGTATGAAGACTCAAAATGGTCATATTGGCGTCCAATCCTCGAGCCCTGAAGTTACGAGCAGCTCCGATGACTGATGCTTGTACGGAAACATTGACCCTGAGTGTGATAGCCCTCTGGTTGATTCAGGCCGTCACTGACAGTGCTATCTTATGCACAAAAACAGAAAAGGCGCTGGCTATCTCCTCATTAACTGCAGACATGAAGGGGATGATTCTCCCACCCCACTTCCAGCGCTAATACTGTAAACCCAGCAGGGTTGACACTAGCTCCTCACTTTAGGGGAACTATCGGGGTGACCCCGCTGGAGTGAAGGGGGAGGCAAATGGGGTCCCCAAGAAGATCAGGCAGCTTGGGGGAATGGTGCCCCCAACAGTGTCAGCCAGTGCCTGCTGGCATTGGCAAGGGGCAAAACGCCAATGCCCAGGGGACACCATCGGGCACGGGGCAGTGTCAAGGGAGTGGGACCTACGAGAGGGCAGGGTCTGATGGAGAAGGGCCTAGGGAATGATCATTGGGTTGGGGGGGCTCCCGGGACCACTCTGCGCGGGGATCGATGGGCCGAAGGGGAGAGAGGCCAGCGATCATTGTGGGTTGGGGGGTAGGGGGTGAGCCCTACCCAACCCACAATGGGGGGGGGGGGTCTGCCTGCAAGAGGAGGTCGGGGGGGGGAGTGGGGGGGAACTGTAGATCAGGATGCTCCAGAATAATGGGAGTGCTGGAAATAGTCGGGGGCTATGATTAGGGCATGGCGAGGTGGGTAGGGAGGGGTAGGTGGTGCTGCAGGAGTTCCAGGCTGGCCAGCGATTTGAGCTGGCCAGTAAGCAGGAGGCTGACAATTCGGGGCAACTGTGCATGAACAGAATCCCGCTGGATTCAGCCTCCTGGGGTGGGAATAGCCCTCCCCCCCATCCCCCCAACTGCAATCAAATGAAATTCACGCTGTACACTGTAGAAGTCACCAGAGTGTGCGAGATTCTAGTGTGAACTTCCACTGTGTGAATTTCTGCCGTTTTCCTGCAAATTCAACACTGCGAATTATTTTGGGAGAATCACCCCCTAGGAGAGCAGAATAGAGTCACAGCCGGAAATATTTGTACAAATCCACTGCCGAGTGGTCACGTTATCTGAATGTCGAAATGTTGAACGTTTGTGAAGATTTAATTGTCTCATGTGCTCTTTAATGGATTGTTCATTTCTGCACCAGTGAGTTATTACTGGATGATGAGCACTTGCACTGAAGGGCGTGGAAAGGTCCGCCGGCAATGAAGAGTAAATGCTGTCCTTTGAATGATGGAGCCAGTGAGATAGAAAGGATGTTGAGCGAAATGCCTCCCAGGCTGCCTCAGGGAGGAGACGGAAACCTCCCGAGAGCTGCTTACCCACCCCCCCCCAGGACAAATGTCAGCTTAAGAGTGAGTCACGTTTCTCCCTGGCATCAATCCCGCTTAGAAAGGACAGCAGGACGAGAGGGCACAGCCTCAAGATAAGGGGGGGGGGGCGCAGTTTAGATCAGAGTTGAGGAGGAACTTCTTCGCTCAAAGGGTGGTGAATCTCTGGAATTCTCTGCCCATTGAAGTGGTGGAGGCTACCTCGCTGAATATATTTAGATGGGTTTCTGATAGACAGGGGAATTAAGGGTTATGGGGAGAAAGTGGAACTGATCCACTTGAGATCAGCCATGATCTTATTGAATGGCGGGACAGGCTCGAAGGGCTAGATGGCCCACTCCTGCTCCTATTTCCTGTGTTCAATAGCAGCTGCCATTGGAATTTCCAACTGAGTGCCTGGCCTCAAACTTTCTTCCAGCTCATCTTCCACCTCAGGAGATGTGGCAGTTCAATGTGATCGTCATTCTCCAATGCTACTCCCTTCTAGAGCGCTAGCGAGCCGGGTTCAATTCTGGTCTTGGGTGATTGTCAGGGTGGAGTTTTCTCCCACGCTCCAAAGATGTGCGGATTAGATTGATTGGCCATGCTTACTATCGGGGGGTTAGCAGGCTCGATTCTGCACTGTAGAGATTCTCTGAGATTGTAGGAGTTTACCGTGACTCTCCCAGATTTATCCAGGGATCAGAACCTCATTTTAGAAGGCCTTTGGAATGTCAGTCTTTGTAGTGAAGTTCAGTTTCTCTCTGACTTCCTGTTGGGCTTCTATGGAGGCAGCCATGTTTTTGGTGCCGATCCCTGGTCACTCAGTGTTTATTCACAAATGCATCTGGGGATTTTAAACAGCTGAGAGACACCCAGAACTGTCGATAGATGAACAAAGAATGACAACACATTCCTCAAAGAGTCTTTGGCAGTGGTGGAGATGAGGAGGAATTTCTTCTCTCAGGATCTTGGAAGTTCTGTTCCACAGAGACCAGTGGCGGCCGAATTAGATTAGATGTTTGATCTACAAGAGAGCCAATGGTTATGGGAGAGGAAAGTAGAATAATGGCCATGATTATATTGCATGGCAAAGCAGATTCGATGGGCTGAATGGGCTATTCTGGGTCCAATTTTCTATGATGTAGAAAAGATATGAAGGCAAGATTACTCATGAGGAACGTCAGGGGAATAATAAGCTATTAGCAACACTAGTGAAGGAAGGGAAAGTGAACTTGCATCTGCTGAACAATTATGTATTAACCATGCAAATCGGTGTTTGGAAGTACAGAGTTTGAGCATTGATGACGTGGTGATGTTTGCATAAAATGATCTCAGGAGACTCGAGTACAGTATGTTCATTCACTGTTCCAACAAATACTGGGAGAGATCCATATCAGAGAGATTGCCAAAGCAGAACTCTGCCAATCTGCAGAGTTGCAGTATCTTTCTACACTGACAGGCACAAACACAGAGCATTGTTTAGATTCCAAAGCTGACTGTCTATAGGCTTGGGTTAAACAGAAGCCTCGGAGTCCAGGTGGCACACGATTCATAGGCAGGCAATCCAGGTTGGAAGAGAGGGAGGGAGAGAGACAAACCCGCAGATGCCTCTGACGTGACTCCTTGGTTTACAGTACATAATACTCAACCTACTGATGTTAGCTTGCTATGTAGTGAAGGTTCAATGCTGTAAAGTTGACTGCTGATGTAAGCATGCAGCAAGTAGTGTCTTTCATTCCAAGAGCATGAATATTGAAGATAAACCCTTCTCATAAAGTCATGTTAGTTTCATTAGTCCCTTTAATAAATGTATTCAATAAATTAATATTAGTTTAATTAGTTTTTAATTCCTAATGGAAAAATTGTTATCCCCTTTACAATTTGGTAATCTTGCAATTTGTCCTGTTGAGTGCAAGATAAAAAGTTTCAACAACATGCGTCCTTTCCAGCAATATTCACCATACATACTTACCTATTACCCATGCTTGGTTTCATCAGTCAGAACGTTGAATACAGGAGCTGGAACGTCTTGTTGAAGTTGTACAAGACATTGATAACGCCACACTTGGAATACTGTGTGCAATTCTGGTCATCCTATTATAAAAAGGCAGCTGAAACAAGCACGTATACTAACCTTACCCTTATATTCTGATTGGATGCATATAGGAGCACTTTTGGACTTCTTTCTTCATTTCTATGTTACATAAAGTTAAATCTCACGGGATCCAGGATGAGGTATCTAAATGGATACAAAATTGGCTTCTGTCGATGGTTGTAGAGGGTTGTTTTTCAAACTGGAGGCCTGTGACGAGCGGTGTGTCAAGGATCAATGCTGGGTCCACTGTTATTTGACATTTATATTAATGATTTGGATAAGAATATAGGGGGCGTGGTTAGTCAGTTTGCAGATGACATTAAGATTGGTGGCATAGTGGACAGTGAAGAAAGTTATCTCCAACTGCAAAGGGATCTTGATCAATTGGGCCAGTGGGTTGACGAATGGCAGATGGAGTTTAATTTAGACAAATGCGAGGTGATGCATTTTGGTAGATTGAACCAAGGCAGGACTTCCTCAGTTAATGGTAGGGTGTAGGGGAGAGCTACAGGACAAAGATCTAGGGGTACATGTTCATAGCTCCTTGAAAGTGGAGTCACAGGTGGACAGAGTGGTGAAGAAGGCATTCGGCATGCTTGGTTTCATCGGTCAGAACATTGAATTACAGGAGCTGGAATGTCTTGTTGAAGTTGTACAAGACATTGGTAAGGCCACACTTGGAATACTGTGTGCAAATCTGCTCACCCCATTATAGAAAGGATTTTATTAAACTAGGAAGAGTGCAGAAGAGATTTACTAGGATGCTACCTGGACTTGGATTGAGTTGTAAGGAGAGGCTTGAGTAGACTGGGACTTCTTTCTCAGGAGCGTAGGAGGCTGAGGGCTGATCTTATAGAAGTCTATAAAATAATGAGGGGTATAGACAAGGTAGATAGTCAACATCTTTTCCCAAGGTAGGGGACTCTAAAACTAGAGGGCATACGAGCAGTCAGTAGTAGTAGAGGTGGGTACAATTTTGTCTTTTAAAAAGCATTTAGTGAGTTACATGGATATGAAGAGTACAGAGGGATATGGGCCAATTGCGGCCCTCAACCGGGATCTTGGGTTCATGTCACACTATCTGTAACCCCCATGACTTGCCTGGGCTTACAAAATCTCACTAACTGTCCTGGCTAGAGACAATACACATCTCTTTAACCTGTGCTCGACCCTCTCTCCACTCACATTGTCTAGAGAACACAGGATTAAGATGAGAGGGGAGAGACACCAAAGTGTCCAGGGGGGCAATTTTTTAACACACAAGTTGATGAGTGTTTGGAATGAGCTACCAGAAGTAGTAGTAGAGGTGGGTACAATTTTATCTTTTAAAAAGCATTTAGATATTTAAGAACATAAGAACATAAGAACATAAGAACATAAGAAATAGGAGCAGGAGTAGGCCATCTGGCCCTTCGAGCCTGCCCCGCCATTCAATAAGATCATGGCTGATCTGTCGTGACTCAGCTCCACCTTCCCGCCCTCTCCCCATAACCCTTAATCCCTTCTCTTATCAAAAACCCATCAACCCGTTTCTTAACAATATTTAGCGAGGCAGCCTCCACCACTTCAACGGGCAGAGAATTCCAGAGATTCACCACCCTTTGAGTGAAGAAGTTCCTCCTCAACTCTGTTCTAAACCGCCCCCCCTTTATCTTGAGGCTGTGCCCCCTAGTCCTACTGTCTTTTTTGAGCGGGAACAGTCTCTCCACCTCTATCCTATCCATCCCATTCATCATCTTATACGTCTCAATGAGATCTCCCCTCATTCTTCTAAACTCTAACGAGTACAAGCCTAGTTTATTCAGCCTCTCCTCATAGCTCAATCCCCTCAACTCCGGTATCAGCCGAGTAAACCTCCTCTGCACTCCCTCCAGGGCCAAAATATCCTTGCGCAGGTGCGGCGCCCAAAACTGCACACAGTACTCCAGCTGCGGCCTCACCAATGCCCTATACAGCTGCAGCAAGACCTCCCTACTTTTATATTCAATCCCCCTCGCTATGAAGGCCAGCATCCCATTCGCCTTCCTGACCACCTGCTGCACCTGCAGGCTGGGTTTTGCGACTCATGCACAAATTTACATGGGTGTAGAGGGATATGGACCAAATGCGGGCAATTGGGATTAGCTTAGGGGTTTTAAAAAAAGGGAGGCATAGACAAGTTGGGCCGAAGGGCCTGTTTCCACGCTGTAAACCTCTATGACTTTATGCCATTTCAGCGGATAAAAAACAAGCCTAACCACCTGATCTCCCAAAATACTTTTTGCAATTTTAGTTCCCAAAAGATCTCTGATCAGACCTTGAGAAGTAACCTTATATTTCACTAAATATCAGCTGGTCAATAACGTGACGAGTTTCATTACAAGTTTGCCCATCCCACCAGGCAAAGTTTGAAAGTTTATTTATCAGTGTCACAAATTAGGCTTACATTAACACTGCAATGAAGTTACTGTGAAGATCTGCTAGTCGGCACACTCCGGTTCGGGTAGACTGAGGGAGAATTTAGCACCTAACCAGCGCGTCTTTCGGACTGCGTGGGAGGAAACCCACGCAGACACGGGGAGAATGTGCAGACAAGCCAGGAATCGAATCCAGGTCCCTGCTGCTGTGAGGCAACAGTGCTAACCACTGTGCCACCAATCAGCCAATTGTAGGCAAAAATGCAGCTGAGCAGAGAAACCCGCCCTGAATAGTAATCCATTCGGACAAGTGACGATTTATAATAGCAAGTGCCCATCTCCATGGTTATCTTCCAACTCTGTTTTGTCTTCAGCATCCCGTTTATAGCTAACACTTTAAAGTTGTGGAAATAGCCCAGCTCCAATGCGAGGGACATAAGAACATAAGAAATAGGAGCAGGAGTAGGCCATCTGGCCCTTCGAGCCTGCCCCGCCATTCAATAAGATCATGACTGATCTGTCGTGACTCAGCTCCACCTTCCCGCCCTCTCCCCATAAGCCTTAATCCCCTCTCTTATCAAAAACCCATCAACCCGTTTCTTAAAAATATTTAGCGAGGCAGCCTCCACCACTTCAACGGGCAGAGAATTCCAGAGATTCACCACCCTTTGAGTGAAGAAGTTCCTCCTCAACTCTGTTCTAAACCGCCCCCCCTTTATCTTGAGGCTGTGCCCCCTAGTCCTACTGTCTTTTTTGAGCGGGAAGAGTCTCTCCACCTCTATCCTATCCATCCCATTCACGTTTTCAGAAATTCTGCCTTTGTGTGAAGCCTCTTCTCTGGGATTTATTTTTCTGCACTGGCTCGCTCAGCTTGACTGGCTGAATGATCAATGGCATTAACAAGCAACAAAGCGAAATTTCTTATCTCCAGGCGTGGAGGGATTTGTCCCTTTTCAACAATTTTATTTTCTTCGCAGAAAACACAATAAAAAAAAAAATCCTTTCATTTTTATGATCAAAGTAAATCCACAGAAATAAAATCTTTAGGTGACTGACAGTCTGTTTAGCACTTGCCACGCTTGTAATCCCTGCCAATTTTCTCTTTCCCAAGGGCCATCGCCTTGTCCCAATTTGTCTCGGTTTCAGAAGAAAGGCAGGATGATGGCTGGCTCTGTGTATCGACAGTGCCATCCATTGACCCAAGTGTTTGCCAGCTGGCTCACAAATCTGATCAAGTGAACTGTCATTTGATATTCTCACCCTTGTATTGGTTATTTTCATTTCCCAAAGTGGGTATTTTTCTTGTCCATGTCTTACTCTGTGAGTGTGCGCGTTGCTTTCTCCCCCCCCTGTATTGTACTGTACAGCAATGTGAGCTCTCTCTGTGCCTCTTCAGTCTCTGTGCGCAGGAGGGATTCACTTTGACTTCGAGCGATGGAATTGCAGATCAATTTTGGCACAGCGACAGACCAATCCCTACAGTGCAGGAGGCTACCGTTCGGCCCATCGAGCCTTCACCGCCAACAATCCCACCCCGTGCCTTTACCCTTCTAATCCCCCGACACCAAAGGGCAATTTAGCACCACCAATCCACCTCACCCGCACATCTTTGGACTGTAGGAGGAAACCGGAGCACCTGGGGGAAACCCACGCAGACACGGGGAGAATGTGCAAACGCTACACAGACTGTGACCCAGGGCCAGTGGGCTGACGAATGGCAGATGGAGTTTAATTTAGACAAATGCGAGGTGATGCATTTTGGTAGATTGAACCAAGGCAGGACTTATTCAGTTAATGGTAGGGGGTTGGAGAGAGTTACAGAACAAAGCGATCTAGGGGTACATGTTCATAGCTCCTTGAAAGTGGAGTCACAGGTGGACAGAGTGGTGAAGAAGGCATTCGACATGTTTGGTTTCATCGGTCAGAACATTGAATACAGAGCTGGAAGGTCTTGTTAAGGTTGTACAAGACATTGGTAAGGCCACACTTGGAATACCGTGTGCAATTTTATTTTAGAAAGGACATTATTAAACTAGAAAGAGTGCAGGAAAGATTTAGTAGGATTCTACCGGGATTTGATGGATTGAGTTATAAGGAGGGGCTGGATAGACTGGCTCTTTTTTGGCTCTTTTTTCTCTGGAGTGTAGGAGGCTGAGGGGTGACCTTATAGCGGTCTACAAAATAATGAGAGGCACAGACAAGGTTGATAGTCAATATCTTTTCCCAAAGGTAGGGGAGTCTAAAACTAGAGGGCACAGGTTTAAGATGAGAGGAGAGAGATATACAAGTGTCAGAGGGGCAATTTTTTAACACACAAGGTGGTGTGTGTTGGGAACAAGCTGCCAGAAATGATGATAGAGGCAGGTACAATTTTATCTTTTAAAAAGCATTTAGATAGTTACATGCGTATGTTGGGTATAGAGGGATAAGGATCTCTGGCGCTGTGAGGCAGCATTGCTAACACCATAAGAACATAAGAAATAGGAGTTGGCCATCTAGCCCTTCGAGCCTGCCTCGCCATTCAATAAGATCATGGCTGATCTGTCGCTGCTCAGTTCCACATTCCCGCCCTCTCCCCATAACCCTTAATCCCCTCTCTTATCAAAAACCCATCAACCCGCGTCTTAAAAATATTTAGCGAGGCAGCCTCCACCACTTCAACGGGCAGAGAATTCCAGAGATTCACCACCCTTTGAGTGAAGAAGTTCCTCCTCAACTCTGTTCTAAACCGCCCCCCCTTTATCTTGAGGCTGTGCCCCCTAGTCCTACTGTCTTTTTTGAGCGGGAACAGTCTCTCCACCTCTATCCTATCCATCCCATTCATCATCTTATACGTCTCAATGAGATCTCCCCTCATTCTTCTAAACTCTAACGAGTACAAGCCCAGTTTATTCAGCCTCTCCTCATAGCTCAATCCCCTCAACTCCGGTATCAGCCTAATAAACCTCCTCTGCACTCCCTCCAGGGCCAAAATATCCTTGCGCAGGTGCGGCGCCCAAAACTGCACACAGTACTCCAGCTGCGGCCTCACCAATGCCCTATACAGCTGTAGCAAGACCTCCCTACTTTTATATTCAATCCCCCTCGCTATGAAGGCCAGCATCCCATTCGCCTTCCTGACCACCTGCTGCACCTGCAAGCTGGGTTTTTGCGATTCATGCACAAGGACCCCGAGGTCCCTCTGCACTGTCGCCTGCTGCAGTTTTTTGCCACATAAGTAATAGTCCTTCCTACCATTCCTCCTACCAAAGTGGACCACCTCACACTTGCCAACATTAAATTCCATTTGCCATTTCGTGGCCCATTCGCCCAGCCTATCTAGATCCTTCTGCAGACTCTCCACACCCTCCTCACAATTTGCCTTTCCCCCAATCTTGGTGTCATCAAGCTGTTCTTGAGTCGGTTGGTACGTGACCTCAGACTTTTGTATCCTTTTCCCGTAGGAAGAAGGTGGAAGAGAGAATGTCCGGGGTGCGTGGGGTCCTTAATTATGCTGGCTGCTTTTTCCAAGGAAACAGGAAGTGTAGACGGAGTCAATGGACGGGAGGCTGGTTTGCGTGATGGATTGGGCTTCATTCATGACTTTTTGTAGTTCCTTGTGGTCTTGGGCAGAGCAGGAACCCATACCAAGCTGTGATACATCCAGAAAGAATACTTTCTATGATGCATCTGTAAAAGTCCAATTTTTACCATTGGAGAAAAGAGTATTGATTGGTTGATAAGTCGACTCCAGTTGAGGCATTGCCATGGAAAAAAACAGCAGGTAATCATTAGCTCCCAAAACTCCTCGTTAATTCAGTAAAAGCGACAAGGCTGGAACATATTCCTTTTGTTTGCGTTTGGTATCATGCAGTCCAACCTGTTTCAGCGCTCGCTGCTGTAATAAATCCCATTCTGGTAAGGTTTGTACCAATGAATACATTACAGGCAGTTTCAGATTTATTTACTCAGTGCGCGCGATGCTCTGCTCCATTTTTCAAAGTTATTCTTGAGCGTTAATCACGTTCTACCTGGTCTGGGTTCACCCAGGCGCTTTGCAAAAAACAGCCAGGCACACAGTCACAACAAAGTCCTTGTATTTACAAAGTGCTGGAGCCAACCCTAAGGGCTGCATCACATCATCAATTAAGTGGTTTTGAAATGCAGTTATGTAAACACAATATGATCCTAGAAATAACCAATTCCGGTCTGGCTGATTAATATTGAGTGAGGATGAGTCATCTCATTCAGAGATGAGGGGGTTGGACGATGAAGAGAGACTGAATAGACTGGGTCTGTACTCGTTGGAGTTTAGAAGGATGAGGGGGGGATCTTATAGAGACGTATAAGATAATGAAGGGGTTGGATAGAACATAGAACACTACAGCACAAACAGGCCCTTCGGCCCACAAGTTGCGCTGATCACTTCTATACCTACTAAGCCATAGACCTATCTATAACCCCCAATCCCATTAGATCCCATATACTGATCCAGAAGTCTTTTAAAAGACCCCAGCGAGTTCGCCTCCACCACCACCGACGGCAGCCGATTCCACTCACTCACCACCCTCTGAGTGAAAAACTTACCCCTGACATCTCCTCTGTACCTGCTCCCCAGCACCTTAAACCTGTGTCCTCTCGTAGCGACCATTTCAGCCCTGGGAAATAGCCTCTGAGAATCCACCCTATCTATTCCTCTCAACATTTTATAAACTTCTATCAGGTCGCCTCTCAACCTTCATCTCTCCAGGGAGAAGAGTCCCAGCTCTCTCAACCTATCTTCATAAGGCATGCCTCCCAACCCAGGCAACATCCTTGGGTAGAGGTAGAGAGATTCTTCCTGCTTAGAAAGGATAGCAGGACTAGAGGGCACTGCCTCAAGATAAAGGGGGTTGAGGAGGAACTTCTTCAGTCAAAGGGTGGTGACTCTCTGGAATTCTCTGCCCGTTGAAGTGGTGCAGGCTGCCTCGCTGAATATATTTAAGTCACGGGTAGATAGGTTTCTGATAGACAGGGGAATTAAGGGTTGTGAGGAGAAAGTGGGAAAGTGGAACTAATCCACATGATCTTATTGAATGGCGGGGCAGGCTAGAAGGGCTAGATGGCCGACTCCTGCTCCTATTTCTTATGTTCTTAGGACCATTGTCCAGGATACAAGGAGGATTTTCTGACCATCATCCAGCAGTTGAGGGTGTCCTTCCCCCTGAATGGGCAAGTGTGTTTGCTGCTTAGTATCTGATCTGTGAAAAGAAGGAGCTCTGAACTTGAGGAACACCTCTATCATTGTCACCCTGGACATTGACTCAGACCATGGACAGCACCCTTGACTATGGACAACTCTTTCAACCATGACCAGCAACCTCCACCATGGACAACACCTCCTAACCATGACCAGAATTGTTCACTATATATGATAATATGTCACCGTGGGTGGCACGGTGGTTAGCGCTGCTGCCTCTCAGTGCCAGGGACCTGGGTTCCATTCCTGATTTAGGTCACTGTCTTGTGCGGAGTCTGCACATTCTTCCCATGTCCGTGTGGGTTTCCTCTGGGTGCTCCAGTTTCCTCCCGCAGTCTGAAAGACGTGCTGGTTAGATGGATTTGCCATGCTAAATTCTCCCTCTGTCTACCCAAACAGGGACCAGAGTGTGGCGATTTGGGGATTTTCACAGTAACTTCATTGCAGTGTTAATGTAACTAATAAATAAACCTCTGACTAATAAATAAATAACAATATTTATGATAAAATAAGGTAGTGAAACCGCAGAAACATTTACATACGCTTTTCAGAAAATGTAAATTAGTTCATTCTGTTCTCCAATCCTTTCCAAATTACTGTCAGAGAAAAGTTGAACAAAGGATTACTTTTCACACTGGCACAAAAGCTTCAACATTTCAACACAAGGATTTGGGTACTCTGAAGCTCCTTACAATTGTGAGCTCTGAAAGATCCACAATTTCTTCAGTTTGTAATGTGATCCAATTTTACCCCAATCTCTGAGTAAACTGTCTTCAGCTGAAATGAATGCCATTAACCATCTGTTTCCCAATCTTCGCACTTGCATGCTACTTAGAAATGTTGATCCAAAAATGCTGGAAAATCTCAACAGGTCTGACAGCATCTGTGGGGAGAGAATAGAGCCAATGTTTCAAGTCGGTATGACTCTTTATCAGAGCTCTTGTATCTATCCCTGGAATGGATTACAAACTCAAATTTGCCAAACCATGTGCTACATTCCCAAAGCTCAAGCTAAGGAACACACTTTCAATAAGTTCAAGACCAAACCACAATCAAGTTTCCTGAAAATGATACACAAGTATAAAACCATTCACCAATCTAGAATAGCACACGCCTGCAAGTAATACATCTAAAACAGCAAAGTGAGTGATATCCACATTGAAAACAAACATAATACAGATTCAGTTGAAGCCGTGTTTCATCTATACATCAAAAAAAAACCTCCTGACACATGTACAGACAAAAAAAGATCCTGTAATCCTTCTCTTAAAAAACAGAACATGCCCAACTGTTGCTATCTGACAGCACTGTGATATTTTGCTCTGGGTCTTTTCGTTAACGGTTTTCTTTACTTCATAACGACTTTACCTCACCCAGGGTTTCTCTTCTGCAGTTCCTTAACAACATTTGCTGTAACTCCACATCCTGCTGCATAATCTCTTTTGTTCCCCTCCTGTCTGTGATTTTAACCCCTCCTTGTTCATTACCAACAATCGCCAAAACGCCAAGAGATGGTGTTCCCTTCACATCCTCCATACTGAATGGAAGATTCATGGTCAGATCCCAATTTACCCCCCCCCCCCCCGAGGGGTTGACCATACGGTTGTGGAGTCATGAGTATCTGAGAAGTTGAAGAGGTAGCTAAAGAGTTAGGTCGATTGGCCATGATAAATTGCTCCTTAGTAGCCAAAGGTGTGTAGTTAGGAGGATTGGTCATGCTAGATTGCTCCTTAGTACCCAAAGGTGTGTAGTTAGGAGGATTGGTCATGCTAGATTGCTCCTTAGTACCCAAAGGTGTGTAGTTAGGAGGATTGGTCATGCTAGATTGCTCCTTAGTACCCAAAGGTGTGTAGTTAGGAGGATTGGTCATGCTAGATTGCTCCTTAGTACCCAAAGGTGTGTAGTTAGGAGGATTGGTCATGCTAGATTGCTCCTTAGTACCCAAAGGTGTGTAGTTAGGAGGATTGGTCATGCTAGATTGCTCCTTAGTACCCAAAGGTGTGTAGTTAGGAGGATTGGTCATGCTAGATTGCTCCTTAGTACCCAAAGGTGTGTAGTTAGGTGGATTGGCCATGATAAATTGCTCCTAAGTATCCAAAGGTGTGTAGTTAGGAGGATTGGTCATGCTAGATTGCTCCTTAGTACCCAAAGGTGTGTAGTTAGGTGGATTGGCCATGATAAATTGCTCCTAAGTATCCAAAGGTGTGTAGTTAGGAGGATTGGTCATGCTAGATTGCTCCTTAGTACCCAAAGGTGTGTAGTTAGGTGGATTGGCCATGATAAATTGCTCCTAAGTATCCAAAGGTGTGTAGTTAGGAGGATTGGTCATGCTAGATTGCTCCTTAGTACCCAAAGGTGTGTAGATTAGATGGGATTAGCCATGGTAAATGTGGGATTACTGGTATAGGGCATGTTGCCACTTAACCATGCAGGTTTGGGACTATGAAATCAAAGATAAAGGGGGTGCAGAGGGAAAGAGTGGCTCACCACCTGTCCCCAAAGTCTCCTTTTCATCTTTTGGAGCTATGGAATGGGTTGAGGTGTATTGGAGATGCTCCTGTCCTCCAAACACAACCTGATTTCACCAGTTTCTCTCTCCTGCTTTGAAAGCTAATGCCACCAGTTTCTTCCCTTCCACTCCCTTCGCAGGTCATTGGGTGGTAAGGGCCCACTCCAGGTATTTTGGCCGCCCGGGTCTCCACCAGTTTCACGTGCTGCAATTTTGATATTTCTCCCTCGAAACTGTAATTCCCGTTCTGTTCATCTCCAAGCTGCTGATCCAGTGTCCGAAGAATTCTGGCCTGAATTTATCTGAAACCTTCAGTTTACTAAGTCCTCCTGAGCCACTCTGAAACTTCTACAAGTTCTTTATCTCTGACTTTAACCTCTTCTCCTGACTTCTGAATTCCCAGCGGCAGATACTGGAAGAAACTTTATGATACCATCCTGGCAGGATTGTAAAATGCACTGTTCAAATGTCCATTGACTTTGGTGGGACAGGAAAAATCCCACTGGCACCAACCACTGCCCACTGTATGGTTTTATGCCTTTTTCTTCTTTGCACTTTTAACTACACAACTTCCACTGAACACTGTCTGTCTCTCCTCATCCTCTTCCCATTGCTTCCTGCCAATCTCATCAACTTTCTAATCCATGTATCAGGAATATAAGACATAGAACATAGAACATTACAGCGCAGAACAGGCCCTTCGGCCCACGATGTTGCGCCGACCAGTTACAAAAACAATGACCCACTAACCTAAACCAATCCCTTTTCGTCCATAAACCTATCTACGGATCTCTTAAACGCTCCCAAACTAGGCGCATTTACAACTGCAGCAGGCAGGGCATTCCAATCCCTCACCACCCTCTGGGTAAAGAACCTACCCCTGACATCCATCCTGTAGCTACCCCCCCTTAATTTAAAGCCATGCCCCCTCGTGCTAGATTTCTCCATCCGAGGAAAAAGTCTATCACTGTCCACCCTATCTAAACCTCTAATCATCTTATATGTTTCAATAAGATCCCCTCTTAGCCGCCTTCTTTCCAACGAAAACAACCCCAAATCTCTCAGTCTCTCCTCATAGGACCTCCCCACCATACCAGGCAACATCCTAGTAAACCTCCTCTGCACCCTCTCCAAAGCCTCCACATCCTTCCTCTAATGTGGGGACCAGAACTGCACACAGTACTCCAAGTGTGGCCGTACCAGAGTAGTGTACAGTTGCAACATGACGCTGCGACTCTTAAATTCAATCCCCCTACCAATAAACGCCAAGACACCGTAAGCCTTCTTAACAATCTTATCTACTTGATTCCCAAATTTCAGGGATCTATGTACACATACACCAAGATCCCTCTGTTCATCCACACTATTCAAAGTCCTCCCCTTAGCCCTATACTCGACACATCTGTTGCTCCTACCGAAGTGAATTACCTCACACTTCTCCGCATTAAATTCCATCCGCCACCTCTCGGCCCAGCTCTGCAACCTATCTAAGTCTCCCTGCAGACTATGACACCCTTCCTCACAATCTATAGGAGCATGAGTTGGCCATCTAGCCCCTCGAGCCTGCCCCGCCATTCAATAAGATCATGGCTGATCTGATAGTGGTTCAGTTCCACTTACCCGCCCATTCCCCATAACCCTAAATTCCCTTATCAATCAGAAATCTATCTATCTGTGTCTTAAACACATTTAACGAGGTAGCCTCCACTGCTTCAATGGGCAGAGAATTCCAAAGATTCACTACCCTCTGGGAGAAGAAGTTCCTCCTCAACTCTGTTCTAAATTGACTCCCCCTTACTTTGAGTCTGTGCCCTCTAGTTCTTGTTTCTTGAGGAATCTCTCTACCTCTACCCTGTCTAGCCCCTTCATTATCTTATATGTCTCTATAAGATCCCCCCTCAGCCTTCTAAACCCCAATGAGTACAGGCCCAATCTACTCAATCTCTCTTCATAAGCCAACCCCCTCATCTCTGGAATCAACCTTGTAAATCTTCTCTGCACTCCCTCCAAAGCCAATATATCCTTTCACAAATAAGGGGACCAAAATTGTACACAGTACTCTTGGTGCGGCCTTTCGAGTACCCTGTACAGTTGCAGCAAGACCTCCTTGCTTTTATACTCCATTTGACAGGCATCATGACAGCTCAGAGGCTATCTCTGTTGCTGTGCGGACACATGGATTTGGGCCTGTGTCCGTGGGAGTTTGCGCGTTCTCCCCGTGGTTGCGTGGGTTTCCTCCGGGTACTCCGGTTTCCTCCCACATCCCAAAAATGTGCTTTTAGGCTGATTGATTGGGTAACAAATTGTCCCTATATTGGACCTCCCTGATCCTCGCACATTAGGCATAGACTAAAATCATGAATAGGTCACTGAGACAATGGGACGGCGGCGCGGGCTCGTTGGGCCGAAGGGCCTGTTTCCCGTGGTGTTTTGTTCTTTGTTCTTTGTTCTTTGTTCTTTGACAGTATTTAATCTAGAACATTCCCTGCTCCTCCCGTTAATTTTTTCTATTCATTCATGAGATGTGGGTATCGTTGGCTGGTCCCTTATTTATTGTCCGTTCCTTGAAGAGTCAGCCAATTGCTATGGATCTGGAACCATATGTAGGCCAGACCAGAAAAGGATGGCAGATTTCCTTCCCTAAATGACCGAAGTGAACGAGATGGGTCTTTACGACAGTCGACAATGGACATCATTAGACTTTTAATGCCAGATTTTCATTGAATTTGAATTTTATATTTTATTATCTGCTGTGGTGGGATTTAAACCCAGGAACAAACCTGAAAGCATTGCTCTGGGTCTCTGGATTACTAATCCAGTGACAATAACACTACATCACTGACTTCCCATGGGTTGCTACCCACTAAACCTTACGACTTAAGAGGTTGTTGATCCCTCGATCTGATGCTCGGGAAACACTCGCTCAAACCAACACTGACTCGATGAAATTCAAAAATGGGGTGACACAGTGGTTAGCACTGCTGTCTCATAGTGCCAGGGACCAGGTTCATTCCAGCATTGGGTCACTGTCTGTGTGGAGTCTGCACATTATTCCCATGTCTGCGTGGGTTTCCTCTGAGTGCTCCGCTTTCCTCCCACAGTCCAAAGATGGTCAGGTTATGTGGATTGGCCATGCTAAATTGCCCTTCAATGTCAGGGGAACTAGCTAGGGTAAATGCTTGGGGTTATGGGGATGGGATCTGGGTGGGATTGTAGTCGGTGCAGACTTGATGGGCCAAATGGCTCTTTCCGCTCTGTAGGATTTTATGATTCTAAAAATATTCAACATGAAGTCTGCGAAATGTTGGACAATGGTTCCTCGAACCAACTGGCTCATAACCAACATTGGAAATATCTGCAAATATCACATCACATCTGATGTAATGATTTCCAAAGGGAAAATCACATCAGGAATATGCTAAACTGCTTTCTTAAGCTACTCCCTTTCTTCTATTCGAAACATAGAGATAGGTTTTAACAACGGCAAAATCAGGTCTTGGTCTTCAACACGCTCTGGCTACATAATCTAACATGAGTGCTCACGCAAATCAAACAGTACAGTTCCTGGAGGAGGGAACCGAGTGCAGGGTGTCGAAATTTGCTGATGACACCAAGATTGGGGGAAAGGCAAATTGTGCGGAGGGTGTGGAGAGTCTGCAGAAGGATCTAGATAGGCTGGGCGAATGGGCCAGGAAATGGCAAATGGAATTTAATGTTGGCAAGTGTGAGGTGGTCCACTTTGGTAGGAGGAATGGTAGGGAAGGACTATTACTTACGTGGCGAAAAACTGCAGCAGGCGACGGTGCAGAGGGACCTCGGGGTCCTTGTGCATGAGTCGCAAAAACCCAGCTTGCAGGTGCAGCAGGTGGTCAGGAAGGCGAATGGGATGCTGGCCTTCATAGCGAGGGGGATTGAATATAAAAGTAGGGAGGTCTTGCTGCAGCTGTATAGGGCATTGGTGAGGCCGCAGCTGGAGTACTGTGTGCAGTTTTGGGCGCCGCACCTGCACAAGGATATTTTGGCCCTGGAGGGAGTGCAGAGGAGGTTTACTAGGCTGATACCAGAGTTGAGGGGATTGAGCTATGAGGAGAGGCTGAATAAACTAGGCTTGTACTCGTTAGAGTTTAGAAGAATGAGGGGAGATCTCATTGAGACGTATAAGATGATGAATGGGATGGATAGGATAGAGGTGGAGAGGCTCTTCCCGCTCAGAAAGGACAGTAGGACTAGGGGGCACAGCCTCAAGATAAAGGGGGGGTGTGGTTTAGAACAGAGTTGAGGAGGAACTTCTTCACTCAAAGGGTGGTGAATCTCTGGAATTCTCTGCCCGTTGAAGTGGTGGAGGCTGCCTCGCTAAATATTTTTAAGAAGCGGGTTGATGGGTTTTTGATAAGAGAGGGGATTAAGGGTTATGGGGAGAGGGCGGGAAGGTGGAACTGAGCCACGATAGATCAGCCATGATCTTATTGAATGGCGGGGCAGGCTCGAAGGGCTGGATGGCCTACTCCTGCTCCTATTTCTTATGTTCTTATGCTCCATACGGTTGATATTGACTCCATGATTCACTGGAAGAACCCAGGTACAATGCTTCACAATTTGAGCATTGCTACAGCAAATTGTGGTTCCCTTATAACATTACAACAATTCTACATTTTGATCACTGCATTCCATGCTCTCTAACACCAAATTACAACACATGAAAAGACACACAATCAGCCCCCATTAGATAGCACCAAGAAGACAAAATCATGACCATCTCTATCTCCCAATGATTCAGTTACCATGGTTATATGGTCCACTTAAACTCTTCAGTCACTTTATTACGATAAACCATGACCAAACAAATAGGGGGCGGCACGGTAGCAGTGTGGTGAGCACTGCCAGTTCACAGCTCCAGGGTCTTGGGTTTGATTCTCGGCTCGGGGTCACTGTCTGTGCGGAGTTTGCACATTCTCCTCGTGTCTGCATGGGTTTCCTCCCACAGTCCAAAAATGTGCGGGTTAGGTTGATTGCCGTGCTAAGAAAAATTGCCCCTTAATGTCCAGGGATGTGTAGGTTGAGGGGATTAGTGGGTACAATATGTAGGGATATGGGGGGGTAGGGCCTGGGTGGGATTGTGTTGGGTGCAGACTCGATGGGCCGAAGGGCCTCTTTCTGCACTGTAGGGTTCTATGATTCGATGAAAAATCTTTAACATGTGATGGTGACCTTCTAATTTTCTTTAGTTGCTCAATCTTACCAGCGTCACTGACCAATCCTGTTTGGAAGAATTGAAAGCTGTTCAGGATGAAACCAGAAACAAGGAGTTACAATGAGACACATGGCTGGAGTCAACTCACATCCCCCAATAACCTGACCAGGGTCTATAGATATTTCCAACCTTTACTGTAAGAACATAACATTGCCTTTCACTCTGACCTCTCACTGTCCACACTTATAGGGGAGGCAGTGTTATTGTCACTGGACTCGTAATCTGGAGACCCAGGGTAATCCTCTGGAGACCTGGGTTTGAAACTCACAGTAAAAAGTCTGACAACACCAGGTTTTAGTCCAACCGATTTATTTGATAATATTCTCACAAGCTTTCGAGGGGACTGCCTCTCCGTCAGGTGAATGGAGAGTTCTGGCCTCAGACAGAGCATATAAAGCACAGACAGTTTAGAGATTGCTGATTAGAATGCGAATCCTTACCCCTAACCTTCTGTTCAAGACCTGAAGTGGCTGATAATGTGAGTGGAAGGAGCACTGATCACAGGTTAGAGAGATGTGTATTGTCTCCAGACAGTACAGTAAGTGAGGTTTTGCAAACCCAGGCAAGTCACGGGGGTTACAGATAGTGCGACATGAACCCAAGATCCCTGTTTGAAACTCACATTTGAAACTCACCACAGCAGATGAAGAAATTTGAGTTCAATAAAAAAAAAAATCTGGAATTAAGAAATCTGATGGCTATGAAACCATTGTGGATTGTTGTAAAAACACGTCTGGTTCACTAATGCCTATTAGGGAAGGAAATCTGCTGTCCTTACCTGGTCTGAGTAGGGTTCCATTCATAGATATGCAGGGTAGAATAGGTGTGGGGTGATGTGGCAGCGCGGGCTCGTTGGGCCGAAGGGCCTGTTTCCCGTGCTGGGTTGTTCTTTGTTCTTTGTTCTTTGTCTGGTCTACCCGTGACTCCAGAGCCACAGAAATGTGAATGATTCTGACTGCCACCAGCTCAGAATCCATTTTTTTTCTGACAACCATTCTGTGACCATTCCTTAACTCTTATTACGCTCTCTGCTTATCTTTCGAGCTAATCCCCTTTTCTATGTTTTTAAATCCCCCCTTCTCTCTCAATCCCTTTTCTCTATTGACCTCTCTCTCTCTCTCTCTCTCTCTCAGTCCCTGACCCACCACACAACTTCATCCCACTAAACCTCAGCAACCCCCATAATGCTAGTAGTCTCTGCTCAGTGTTAATGTTGCTTCCTTCCTTCAGTCGATCCCCAACAGCTCCAGATTTTGCTGCCCTCTCACTGCCTGCTAGGTCCACAAGGCTCAATTTCCTCGCCTGAAGTCTCAATCTGAAGATCATATAACGTACGGGTAAAAATAATGTTGAATCCTGCATGAGAGCGACTAAACTAGGCTTGTACTCGTTAGAGTTTAGAAGAATGAGGGGAGATCTCATTGAAACGTATAAGATGATGGATGGGATGGATAGGATAGAGGTGGAGAGACTCTTCCCGCTCAAAAAAGACAGTAGGACTAGGGGGCACAGCCTCAAGGTAAAGGGGAGGCGGTTTAGAACAGAGTTGAGGAGGAACTTCTTCACTCAAAGGGTGGTGAATCTCTGGAATTCTCTGCCCGATGAAGTGGTGGAGGCTGCCTCGCTAAATATTTTTAAGAAGCGGGTTGATGGGTTTTTGATAAGAGAAGGGATTAAGGGTTATGGGGAGAGGGCGGGAAGATGGAGCTGAGCCACGACAGATCAGCCATGATCTTATTGAATGGCGGGGCAGGCTCGAAGGGCTAGATGGCCTACTCCTGCTCCTATTTCTTATGTTCTTATGTTCTCTCCTCATTCACATTTTTCAGGCTTTCGGTCCCCTCTCTATTTCATTACAATCCTTTTTTCTGTCTCCTCCGTACGTTTCAGAGAGATTTTGTGGCTAGGGTAAAACTGGAATGATAAAGCAAACAATCTGTGTGTCACCCTCTCTATCCCATCTGATGCATATGAGAAATAATAGCAGGATAGTTTTGAAATATGAGCAATTGCCCCTGAGCCCAATGGCTTGCCCAGCCAGTTCAGAGGGCAGTTGAGAGTCAACCGCATTGCCATGGCTCTGGAGTCACATGTAGGCCAGACCAGGTAAGGACGGCAGATTTCCTTCCCTAAAGGACATCAGTGAACCAGATGGATTTTTCCATCAATAGTCATCATTACAGATTTTTATTGAATTCAAGTTTCACCATCTGCTGTGGTGGGATTTGAACCCAGATCCCCAGGACATAAGAAATAGGAGCAAGAGTCGGCTATCTAGCCCCTCGAGCCTGCCCCGCCATTCAATAAGATCATGGCTGATCTGATAGTGGTTCAGTTCCACTTACCTGCCCGCTCCCCATAACCCTTAATTCCCTTATTGGTTAAAAATCTATCTACCTGTGACTCAAACACATTTAACGAGGTAGCCTCCACCACTTCAATGGGCAGAGAATTCCAAAGATTCACTACCCTCTGGGAGAAGAAGTTCCTCCTCAATTCTGTTCTAAATTGACTCCCCCTTGGTTTGAGGCTGTGCCCTTCAGTTCTTGTTTCCATTCCAAGTGGAAATAATCTCTCTGCCTCTACCCTGTCTAGCCCCTTCATTATCTCTTATGTCTCTATAAGATCTCCTCTCAGTCTTCTAAACTCCAATTAGTACAGGCCCAGTCTACTCAATCTCTCCTCATGAGCTAACCCCCTCATCTCTGGCTTTACCCTGGTCTCTGGAATACTTGTCCAGTGACTGTATTACTAGACCAGATGGCCTGAACAATAATCAACAGCATTAGACTGGATTTTTAATTCCAAATTAATTTAATCTAAATTTCACCAGCTCCCCTGGTGGGATTTGAACCCATATCCCCTCCCCAAGCAATAATTTTAGCTTCTCAGTCACTTGTTCACTAGGCTGATACCAGAGATGAGGGGGTTGGACTATGAAGCGAGTCTGGGTCTGTACTCGTTGGAGTTTAGAAGGATGAGGGGGGATCTTATAGAGACGTATAAGATAATGAAGGGGATGGATAGGGTGGAGGTGGAGAGATTCTTCCCGCTTAGAAAGGACAGCAGGACTAGAGGGCACAGCCTCAAGATAAAGGGGGGGACAGTTTAGATTGGAGTTGAGGAGGAACTTCTTCACTCAAGGGGTGGTGAATCTCTGGAATTCTCTGCCCGTTGAAGTGGTGGAGGCTGCCTCGCTGAATACATTTAAGTCACGGATAGATAGGTTTCTGATAGACAGGGGAATTAAGGGTTATGGGGAGAGAGCGGGAAAGTGGAACTGATCCACTTCAGATCAGCCATGATCTTATTGAATGGTGGGGCAGGCTCGAAGGGCTAGATGGCCTACTCCTGCTCCTATTTCTTATGTTCTTATGTTCACCCAAAGACTACAACACAATCACTTTTCCTGATTACTTCCTGTCAGTGCAGCAGAAGGTCTGTGTAAAGCCCGGAGAAATAGCAAGAGAAATTTCCCTAATTCCACCCCATAATCTCCATTTCACATTTTAACCAATTAACATTGACCTTTCTCATAATGGTAGCAGGCAAAGATCATTGGTTAATTTTAAAATTCTTTTCTCCTTTGAGCGTGACCATAAACAAAGTTATTCCCCCCTCTCTCACTCCAACAGTCTTTCCTCTGGGTCAGTTTAATGTGCTTTCTGAGGGTGATACAGAGCACCATTGAGAACTACAGCAGTGTGTACCATTGCTACACTTGTCAGTATGTTATTGAGTCGTAGAATCCCTGCAGCGCAGAAGGAGGTCACTCAGCCCATCGAGTCTGCATTGACCAAAATCCAATTTACCATTTACCATGCTAGTCCCCCCGACACTAAGAGGAAATTTAGCATGGTCAGTCAACCTAACCTGCACATAGCACATAGAACATAGAACACTACAGCACAAACAGGCCCTTCGGCCCACGAGTTGCGCCGATCACATCAACACCTACCAATCTTTAGACCTGTCTATAACCCCCAATCCCATAAAACCCCATATACATCTTTGGAGTGTGGGAGAAAACCCACGCAGACACTGGGAGAATGTGCAAACTCCACACAGGCAGTGACCCGAGGCCAGAATTGAACCCAGGTCCCTGAACAGAGAACCTGCACTGCTAACCACTGTGCCACTGAGCCACCCAACACAGATAACAAGTTGAAACACACCCTTCAAAACACCCAATATAAATTATACCTCTTTAAGATTTTGCATTTTGTCAATTTGATTTCTATGTCAGTAGAAATGTGATTCAGCAGAAAATGAAAGAAATGGAAGATAGATGTTGCTACAGGACTGTTGACTATGAATGCTGAAGCATTTTCAATTAAAAAAATTTGTTTCTGTGTTGTGGGCATTTTTGGCTGGGCCAGCATTTATTGCCCATCCCTAATTGCCCCTGAGGAGGTAGTGGTGAGCTACCCTCTTCAACTGCTGCAATCCATGGGGTGTAGGTACACCCACAGTGCTGTTAGGGAGGGCATGCCAAGATTTTTATCTGGCAATAGTGAGGAAATGACGATATATTTCCAAGTCAGGATGGTGTGCGACTTGGAGAAGAACTTCCAGATGGCGTTGTTGCCCGAGGTAATAGAGGTCAGCATGTTACCTATAATAACTCCAGGAGTCAGCTGGAAAGGAAGAGTGCTTTATTGCACAAAATAAAGTCAAGTCACAAATCAGCGGTGAACACAATCAGGGACAGTGCAATAATGGACTCGTTCAGGGGCTTGCTTTATCCAGGGCTAAGTATACAAGCTCTATTAATGATCTGGATGAGGGTATAGTTGGGTGGATTAGTAAATTTGCTGATGACACCAAAGTCGGAGGTGTGGTAGATTGTGAGGATAGGGTGTCATAGTCTGCAGGGTGACTTAGAAAGGTTGCAGAGCTGGGCTGAGAGGTGGCGGATGGAATTTAATGCGGAGAAGTGTGAGGTAATTCACTTCGGTAGGAGCAACAGATGTGTCGAGTATAGGGCTAAGGGGAGGACTTTGAATAGTGTGGATGAACAGAGGGATCTAGGTGTATGTGTACATAGATCCCTGAAAGTTGGGAATCAAGTAGATAAGGTTGTTAAGAAGGCATACGGTGTCTTGGCGTTTATTGGTAGGGGGATTGAATTTAAGAGTCGCAGCGTCATGTTGCAACTGTACACTACTCTGGTATGGCCGCACTTGGAGTACTGTGTGCAGTTCTGGTCCCCACATTATAGGAAGGATGTGGAGGCTTTGGAGAGGGTGCAGAGGAGGTTTACCAGGATGTTGCCTGGTATGGAGGGGAGGTCCTATGAGGAGAGACTGAGGGATTTGGGGTTGTTTTTGTTGGAAAGAAGGCGGCTAAGAGGGGATCTTATTGAAACATATAAGATGATTAGAGGTTTAGATAGGGTGGACAGTGATAGCCTTTTTCCTCGGATGGAGAAAGCTAGCACGAGGGGGCATGGCTTTAAATTAAGGGGGGGTAGCTACAGGACGGATGTCAGGGGTAGGTTCTTTACCCAGAGGGTGGTGAGGGACTGGAATGCCCTGCCTGCTGCAGTTGTAAATGCGCCTAGTTTGGGGGCGTTTAAGAGATCCGTGGATAGGTTTATGGACGAAAAGGGATTGGTTTAGGCTAGTGGGTCATTGTTTTTGTAACTGGTCGGCGCAACATCGTGGGCCGAAGGGCCTGTTCTGCGCTGTAATGTTCTATGTTCTATGTTCTATGTTCTATGTTCTACCTGGTGAGTTAATTACCAATGCTCTGGGAGCTCATACTCAGCAAATCCTACAGGGAGGTCAGTCAGTGATTCCCAATGCAAGTCCTGAGAGTTATCACACTACCTCTGCTACCACATGGAGGTTGCTGCAGTGTCACCAAGATCTTACGTTGCAGCACTCTGAGTATTTATAAGGAAATGTAAGACCAGTGACCCGGTTTCAGCTTTGTAGTCCTACGTGCTTACAACTTGATTCCGGAAGTAAAAACTGCCTGAGAGAGGACTCTCTTCTCTCTTGTTGTAACAGCAGAAGTGACTTGCAGACCAGAGACAGACACCACATGCACAACAGAGGGGTGTTGCAGAAGATACTGTCCACAGCTACCTCTTACTCCAAGGACACCCCTATTCCCTCAGTCCCATGCACCAGCACTTCACATACATGGGATATGGTTTGGGTATAGAGGAGGTTTACCAGGATGTTGCCTGGTATGGTGGGAAGGTCTTATGAGGAAAGGCTGAGGGACTTGAGGTTATTTTCATTAGAGAGAAGAAGGTTACGAGGTGACCTAATTGAGGCATACAAGATGATCAGAGGGTTAGATAGGGTGGACAGTGAGAGCCTTTTTCCTCGGATGGTGACGGCTAACACGAGGGGACATAACTTTAAATTGAGGGGGTGGTAATTATAAGACGAATGTCAGAGGAAGGTTCTTTACTCAGAGGGCGTGGAATGCCCTGCCTGCAGCAGTTGTGGACTCGCCAACTTTAAGGGTGTTCAAATGGTCAGTGGATAGGCATATGGATAACATTGGAATAGTTTAGGTTAGAGGGTCATTAGATTGGTTCCACTGGTCGGTGCAACATCGAGGGCCGAAGGGCCTGTACTGTGCTGTTATGTGCTATGAATTTCTCCACACTTGTCACCAAAGCACTGAGGTTGTGTCTGCAAAAGCCTGAGAGGCGCCTCCTTTGAATAGTATTCTAAAATCTTTTAGAGCTACTGAGAGCATGGGCAGGGTCTTGGTCTAATATCTCACATGAAAGACTATGGCTGGAAAATTCCTGCCTGCGGGATTCTCCGAGCACCAAATTCTCCATCCTCCCTTGCAGTGCGGGTAGGATGTGAACAGCTGGGAAATTCTGGCAAACAACTCTGACAGTGCAGCACTCCCTCAGTACGCACTAGCCTGGATCTCTGCAGTGGGAATGAATCCAGAACCTCCTGGTTTTGAGATGAGATAGTCAGCCACTGAGCCCACTGCTCCGAGGATGACTGATAAAGTTTTGGAAAGGCTTCTGAATGGTCTACTGCTACTGTGTGTAAAAAAAAAACATGAGGGGGCGACAGAACAAGGAACAACACAGCACAGGAACATAAGAACATAAGAAATAAGAGCAGGAGTAGGCCATCCGGCCCTTCGAGCCTGCCCCGCCATTCAATAAGATCATGGCTGATCTGTCGTGGCTCAGCTCCACTTCCCGCCCTCTCCCCATAACCCTTAATCCCTTCTCTTATCAAAAACCCATCAACCCGTTTCTTAAAAATATTTAGTGAGGCAGCCTCCACCACTTCAACGGGCAGAGAATTCCAGAGATTCACCACCCTTTGAGTGAAGAAGTTCCTCCTCAACTCCGTTCTAAATCGCCCCCCCCCTTTATCTTGAGGCTGTGCCCTCTAGTCCTACTGTCTTTTTTGAGCGGGAAGAGTCTCTCCACCTCTATCCTATCCATCCCATTCATCATCTTATACGTCTCAATGAGATCTCCCCTCATTCTTCTAAACTCTAACGAGTACAAGCCTAGTTTATTCAGCCTCTCCTCATAGCTCAATCCCCTCAACTCCGGTATCAGCCTAGTAAACCTCCTCTGCACTCCCTCCAGGGCCAAAATATCCTTGCGCAGGTGCGGCGCCCAAAACTGCACACAGTACTCCAGCTGTGGCCTCACCAATGCCCTATACAGCTGTAGCAAGACCTCCCTACTTTTATATTCAATCCCCTTCGCTATGAAGGCCAGCATCCCACTCGCCTTCCTGACCACCTGCTGCACCTGCAAGCTGGGTTTTTGCGACTCATGCACAAGGACCCCGAGGTCCCTCTGCACCGTCGCCTGCTGCAGTTTTTCGCCACGTAAGTAATAGTCCTTCCTACCATTCCTCCTACCAAAGTGGACCACCTCACACTCGCCAACATTAAATTCCATTTGCCATTTCCTGGCCCATTCGCCCAGCCTATCTAGAAACAGGCCCTTCGACCCAACGAGCCCGCGCCGCCATCTTAACATTGTACTTTTCCTCTTCCACCCTTGACTCATGTCTATTGGAAACCCAGATTGAGGGGATAATAATTTGGGGACAATTTGTTACACCAATCAGCCTAAGAGCACATCTTTGGGGTGTGGGAGGAAACCGGAGCACCCGGAGAAAACTCACGCAACCACTCTCGTGACAGACCTCCAGCTAGAAAAGAACCCTTCCATTACTACTACTCTGTCTCCTGTTACCTAGCCAGTTCTCAATCCATCTAGATACCTGTCCTTGTATCCCATGAGCCTTCACCTTTTCAACCAACCTATCACGTGGGACTTTGTCAGGTGTAGAGACAATCACTGGAAATCTCCGACCTTATCCCTGGCTGGGATTTTCCCGTCCCACCGCAGTGAATGGAGATTTGGCTGAGCCGCATGTCAGCGGGGTAGATGAGGCCAAGAGGGCGGAGAATCCCATCCTAGGGATCGTTATCCCTATCAACTGCATGGGAAGCTCCCAAAGATGGGCATTTTGGACAGGATTATGGAATCCTCAATGGGTACATGTTGCACAGGGAGGGTTGGACATTGCATTACTTGGGGTTCTTGTGCATCACCAGAGCACCAGATTTTTCATATGTCCTTCAGACCATTGTGCTGTGCAGCAGGTCAAAGCAAATTCATTGGCTCATTAAATGGTTAATTTAATATTTCAGATCCAAGGGACACTGAGTGAGGGGACTATGATTTCAGCCCCAGGCTTGGAACCAATTCTAAACTGATGGATTGAAAGGTTTTGAACTTATTTTTATTTAAAGCAGCTTTCGAGGGAACAGCTTTTGGGCATTTTCAGGCTTATTGCTAAATGCACAGCTCGACACTGCCTGGATATCAGTATTAATGGACACCAAATTGGCTCCTGACAATGGTTGGAGTTTGAAACCAAAGAAAAAAGTTACTAATGTCAGCTCAAATGCTTCACTGAGCATGGTGTAAAGCGTGTGTTTTGAGTGGTGTACGCATACTGAAGTAAGTAACTCTGGTAAGACCACTTTTTTTCGAAACAATTCCACCCTCAAGGTCAAATCCATTCCATGACCTTTCACCCTTCTCATCTCAAAGAGCAAAAACAGCCCGGGGAAACAGGTCCTTCGTCCCAACGAGCCCGCACCGCCATTTTAACATTACCAGTCTCTCCCTCCACCCTTATCTCTGATTATGGCATTCCACATTGAGGGAAACTAATTTAGGGACAATTTATTACCTCCAATCAGCCTAAGAGCACATCTTTGGGGTGTGGGAGGAAACCGGAGCACCCGGAGAAAACCCACGCAAGCACGGGGAGAATGCGCAAACTCCCACAGACACCGGCCCAAATCCATGTGTCTGCACAGCAATCAGCGATAGTCACTGAGCTGTCGTCTTGCCCAGTATCTTGTCCAGTTTAGGCACACACTAACGACATGAAGCACTAGGCCAATCTCGAACATTCAAGAGCAGCCCCAGTACGACCCATCGCGTGTATGCCCCTCGTTGGACAACAAGGTGAACCGACTTAAAACCTGTGGATTAAAAGAGAAAAACATTAGTATCATTCCTCATCCTTATACATTACCAGGTCTCGGTAGCTTCCTAAGAACATAAGAAATAGGAGCAGGAGTAGGCCATCTAGCCCTTTGAGCCTGCCCCGCCATTCAATAAGATCATGGCTGATCTGAAGTGGATTCTCTAGCCCTTCAATTCAGTGTGGCCTCGTGCGAAAATTCAACTTCCATCATTTCACCACTGTTGCCTCATCCCTGGAATCCTCTCCCTAAACTTCTCTGCTTCCACAGCTCTCTCTCCCCCCTCAACACATTAAGACCAACCTTATCAACTCACCCTTTCCTTCACTACTCATGTTTCCCCTCCATCTAGCTCAATGCTGCATTTTATTTGACAACGCAGCAGTGAAGAGCCTCGGGAATTTTTTACGCTGTGAATGGTGCTATATAAATTCAAGTTGTTGTTGTTGTCACCTTAAATTTAACCCATTCTATCCCATGTCCGACAATATTTAATGCTGACACTTGGCGCAAGAGTTATAAAATTTCAAAACAAATTAAAATGAGAGTGAACTGATATTCCTGTAAAGTGGATCCTGAATCATGGATATGTCATAGACTCCTACAGTGTTGAATAAGGCCATTCAGCCCATCGAGTCTGCACCGACACCAATCCCACCCAGGCCCGATTCCCATAACCCCACATATTTACCCTGCTGGCCCGCCCTGACACTAGGGCCAGTTTAGCTTTGCCAATCAACCTAACCCGCTCATCTTTGGACTGAGAGAGGAAACTGGAGTACGCGGAGGAAACCCACGCAGATACGGGGAGAACATGCAAACTCCACGCAGTCAGTGACCCAAACTGGGAATCAAACCCGGGTCACTAGAGCTGTGAGGCAGCAGCGCTAACCACTGTGCCACCTGGAATTGAGCCCAGGTCCCTGGCGTTGTAAGGCAACAGTGTTAACCACTGTACCACCAGGAATTGAACCCGGGTCCCTGGCACTGTAAGGCAACAGTGTTAACCACCGTGCCATCTGGAATTGAACCCGGGTCCCTGGCACTGTAAGGCAACAGTGTTAACCACTGTGCCATCTGGAATTGAACCTGGGTCCCTGGCGTTGTAAGGCAGCAGTGTTAACCACCGTGCCATCTGGAATTGAACCTGGGTCCCTGGCGTTGTAAGGCAACAGTGTTAAACACTGTGCCACCAGGAATTGAACCCGGGTTCCTGGCACTGTAAGGCAGCAGTGTTAACCACTGTGCCACCTGGAATTGAACCCGGGTCCCTGGCACTGTAAGGTGGCAGTGTTAACCACTCTGCCACCCCATATCTCTCACCAAACAGTCCCATTTTACAAATCTAAATCTCGATCAGATGTTTTTCTCTATTTGGTAATTTTTGTGTGCACTGTTCATCAACGGGAGGAATGGTACATCTGAGAATAAAGCTCTTCCCACATTCAGCCCCCACTGGCTGTATCAAGCGTTCTCAGATCAGGTACATCACAGCGAGACACGGCGTAAAGCTTCCTCTGATCTGGGGTGGAATTTGTGCCTGAAACTTTAACTTGAAAGGATCAGCCTTTTCCCAGTCAGCGTGATAATATTTTGCCATTGCTGAGGCTAGCCCAGAGAGAATATGAATTTTAGATGAGGTTAGCACAGTTTCCTGCTGTCTGATGCTTATTTCAGAACAGACAGACAAGCTTGGAAAAAGACCTGCATTTATCTAGCACCACCTCAAAACACCCCAATGTGCCCTGTGGCCAATGAAATAACTTTTCAAAAGCAGTTAATATTGTAATTTTCCTGCAAACAGCAGGAAGCCCATTCATTGATTGATTTATTATCGTCACATGTATTAGTTTATAGAATGAAAAGTATTGTTTCTTGCGCGTTATACAGACAAAGCATACCGCTCATAGAGTACATAGTGGAGAAGGGAAGGAGAGGGTGCAGAACATAGTGTTACAGTCTCAGGTAGAGAAAGATCAGCATCAGTTTTTGAGGGTGCAATGAGGTATAAATGATTGCAGGTTCCTAGGGAGAACTGCCTTCCTTTTCTAGAACGAGTGCCATGAGACTTTTAAAGTTTATTTATTAGACACAAATTGGCTTACATTAATGCTGCAATGAAGTTACTGTGAAAAGTCCCTAATCAGCATACTCCAGTCCCTGTTTGGGTGCATTGAGGGAGAATGTAGCACCCAACCGGCACATCTTTCGGACTGTGGGAGGAAACTGGAGGAAACCCACGTGGGCACGGGGAGAATGTACAGGCTCTGCACAGACCCAAGCTGGAAGTTGAACCTGAGTCCCTGGCGCTGTGAGGCAGCGGTGCTGGCTACCGTGTCACCCCAAGCATCAGCATCAACCTGTGAAGGAATCTTGTTTAATATCTCATCGAAAAGATGATCCGTCCAAGAGGATAATACATGTTCAGTAACCATTAGGAATCACCAATGTGGATTTACTGCTCTGGAGTAGGATTTGGACTCGTAACCGGCGGACTCTGAAGAACAATCATTGCCAAGAAGCCATGTCTATAGCATTGAGCCTGAACTCCAGAGGTGAAAGACCAAGGGACCAATCCAACCAACTGTTCACCCCACACGCAGTCGGAGAATTTGGCACCCAGCCAAATCTCTCTCCACTGCAGCGGAATGGGAAAATCCTGCTGGCACGCATGACATTCTTGATGTGGGTATGCCGGCGTTGGACTGGGGTAAACACAGGAAGAAGTCTGGCAACACCAGGTTAGAGTCCAACCAATTTATTTGATAATATACTCACAAGCTTTCGGGGTTAGTCCCTTCGTCAGGTGAATGGAGAGTTCTGACCTCAGACAGAGCATATAAAGCACAGACAGTTTACAGATTACTGATTAGAATGCGAATCCTTACACCTAACCTGCTGTTCAAGTCTTAAAGATGCCAACAATGAGAGTGGAAGGAGCACTGATCACAGGTTAAAGAGATGTGTATTGTCTCCAGACAGTACAGAAGGGAATAGTTCCAGACAGGAACTGTTCCCTTCCTGTTGGCAAACACTTCAGCGGTCACGGGCATTCAGCCTCTGACCTTCGGGTAAGCATTCTCCAAGGCGGCCTTCACGACACACGACAGCGCAGAGTAGCTGAACAGAGACTGATAGCCAAGTTCCGCACACATGAGGACGGTCTCAACAGGGATCTTGGGTTCATGTCGCACTATCTGTAACCCCCGTGACTTGCCTGGGTTTGCAAACCCTCACTGTCTGGAGACAACACACATCTCTTTAACCTGTGATCAGTGCTCCTTCCACTCTCATTGTTGGCCGCTTTAAGACTTGAACAGCAGGTTAGGTGTAAAGATTTGCATTCTAATCAGTAATCTCTAAACTGTCTGTGTCTGGGGCCAGAACTCTCCATTCACCTGACGAAGGGGGAAACCCCGAAAGCTTGTGAGTTTACGATCAAATAAATCGGTTGGAGTTAAACCTGGTGTTGTCAGACTTCTCACTGTAATATTCCGGCTCAGCCCACTGCATTCGCCCATTCCGTCACTCTGTAAAGACTGGTTTGAAATGTTCAGTGGCAGTTTTACTGAGCCTGCAGGGCCCTGTGTAAATGACAGCAGATATATCTCACCCAGACTACCCCAGACATAGACTTGCCTGAGAGCAGACCTTCAGAATGACAGCCAGTGAAGTATATGACACATTGGTTGGTTAATGTCGGAACTGCGCTGCAATAGACTTACGTTTTAAATCGGTAACTAACAGCAGCTGCCTCCAATTGGGGAAAGAGTGGGGAATTATTGCAAAAGGTGTCTTTGAAGGACACTGGATGACCACGTTTTGAGTTTTCAACAAATTGTTAAATCTAAGTCAGGAAACTGGAGGGACAGGAAAATAGTATGTTGTAAAAATCATTCTGGTAATGTGTTTCTGAGGAAAAAGTAATGAGATGAGCTTTATTACTGGGACTTGCTTTGTTTAAATGGTGCCAACATGTAACCAATGTTTGATATGGGGGCATGGCTTTAAATTAAGGGATGGTAGTTATAGGACTGATGTCAGGGGTAGGTTCTTTACCCAGAGGGTGGTGAGGGACTGGAATGCCCTGCCTGCTGCAGTTGTAAATGCGCCTAGTTTGGGGGCGTTTAAGAGATCCGTGGATAGATTTATGGACGAAAAGGGATTGGTTTAGGCTAGTGGGTCATTGGTTTTGTAACTGGTCGGCGCAACATCGTGGGCCGAAGGGCCTGTTCTGCGCTGTAATGTTCTATGTTCTATGTTCTATGTCATCTGTATTTCCCAGGTGTTGGGAAATGCCAGATACTGATGGTAAATATACTGCCTGAAACAAAGGCTGTAATTCCCCCACATTGAATCATAGAAATCCTACAGTACAGAAGGAGGCCATTTGGCCCATCGAGTCTGCACCGACCACAATCCCACCCAGGCCCTACCCCCCACATCCCTACATATTTACCCACTAATCCCTCTAACCTACCCATCCCTGGACTCTAAGGGGCAATTTTTAGCACAGCCGATCAACCTAACTCGCACATCTTTGGACTGTGGGAGGAAACCGGAGTACCCGGAAGAAACCCATGCAGACACGAGGAGAATGTGCAAACTCCACACAGACGGTGACCCGAGCCAGGAATCCAGTCTCAGTGTTGGTGCCAGTGGGACACCGGAGTTTATCCCACTGCTGTTAGCAGCATTGAACAAACCCCTTTCGGTTGATTCAAGTGGGCCACCCCTCGCTGATTTTTTTCCCAACTCTCCAGCGAGGGATTCACCGGAGTCAGGAATCACCTGTTAGCCCTTACAGCAGGAGCAGAACTTAGGAGCTCGCTGCAGCACTCACTCTCATTCCTGCAAGGAAAGTGGGTAGCACAGTGGGTTAGCACTGCTGCCTCATAGCGCCGGGGACCTGGGTTCGATTCCCGGCTCGGGTCACTGTGAGTGGAGTTTGCACATTCTCCCCATGTCTGCGTAGGTTTCCTCCGGGTTCTCCGATTCCCTCCCACACTCCAAAGATGTGCAGGTTAGGCTGATTGGCCATGATAAATTGCCCCTTACTGTCCAAAGATGAGTCGGTTAGCTAGATTGGCCATGGTAAATACACAGGGTTACGGGGGGGGTGGGGGGCCTGGATGGGATGTTCTTTCGGAGAGTCAATGCAGGCTCAATGACTGAATGCCCTCTTTCTGCGCTGTAGGGATTCCATAGTTCCTGGTTACAGATGTGGGCCAGATGTTGGACGCCATGGAGGACAGAAAGGCTACTTTATTTCCAAGGGTTGGCAGGAAGTTGCAAGTCAATGTGGTGACAGAGCTCCGACTGCATCACCAGGAGGACCACATTGCATTGCAGCAAGAGGCGAAATGACTTCTTCCAGGCTACAAGGATGGGTACCCAAGGATGAGTCCTGGTGCTCTCATCACTGACCATCTGCCTGGGAAGGCAGCCACCAGGATGAATACAAGCTGTCTTATCTCCAATCCAATGTTCATCTTCTATCTGTGGGGATGGGGAAAGGAGAGGGAGAGAGATGCTGAGCAGCTATCCATCCTTTGACCCTCAAGTCCTCTCTGATCCCATTGTTTTCCAGCGTCTGAAAGCTGACCAAGCCTCACCCTTCCCACTGCCCAGTGCAACTGTCAACAACCGCTGCCCACATTAGCCAGCTTGCACACTCACCCACCCTCATCTTCATCCATGACCTCCGGTCCAGATGATCCCTCTCTTGCCTTCACCAGTTCCAGTGCACATCACGGTCCGGTAAAGGTCAGAGGGCACAGATACCCTCTGAGGTGTGGAAGGCTCTCTGGCAGAGGCTCCTGAGTGAACATAGTGCCACCTTCGCCCTGGCAAGTGGTCGCACTCCAATAACTCCTGTGTGAGCTGTGGCAGCTGTTCTGCATAGTGCAGACGTTCAATCTTTGCGGGCGAGTCTCTCCTTCTGAGGAGGGTGAAGTCGTGCCACAGACTGAAGATTTCTGTTACTGAGAGATGCCTTTAATGGAATCTTTACAGCACTGAACGATACCCCATTGTTTGGGAGGCACAGTGGTTAGCACGGCTGCCTCACAACACCAGGGACCCGGGTTCGATTCCCGACTTGGGTCACTGTCTGTTTGCACATCCTCCTCGTGTCTGCGTGGGTTTACTCCAGCTGTCCGGTTTCCTCCCACACTCCAAAGATGGCCAGGTCAAGTTGATTGGCCATTGCTCCTTAGCACCTCAGGATGTTAGAGGGATTTTCGGGGTAAATATGTGGAGTTATGGGGATAGGGTTTGGGTGGGAGTGCTATCAATGCAGGCTCGATGGGCTGAATGGCCTCCTTCTACAGAGTAGGGATTCTATGATTCTTCTACAATTTAAAATAAGACTCTTGCCAAAAAGCAGTTGTGATCTTCAGGAAGGGTCTCAGATTGTAAATGTTATCTAGTGGGATAGAGTATCCAGCTACAGAACAGAGTGAGACAGTATGTAAACCATGATGGAGTGTTCACATTGTCTCATTGAGTTTGATGTGATAAGGGGTACCTGCAATGGGCGCACAATCCTCGAGGATTGTCCCTCCCTCCTTTGCTCTGGGCCATCAACGGGAAGGAGTTCCAAGAGGTTTGTCAACTGCTTGGGCTCAGTCAGACTCGAAAGAGGAGAGAGCCCGAGTGAGACTAACATTTCCTGTGAGTGGGAGGATGTTAGAGAGGGCTGAATGTTGTGAAACGAAGGCCAGATTGTGAGTGATACAACCATACAGCTTTCCAGATGGCCAGGGCGCGTGGAGTTATCATTGAACATGATACCTCGCAGCTGTTACAGGGACACACAGGAATGAACACTTCTACCAGTCCAAGTGATAGCTGGGAACGAGTTGATACTGGTTCAACAAACCATGAAGCCTTTCAGCCAAGGAACCCCATCCTGAGGGAAGGGTGGGGATCCCTCAAGGTCACCCCTTTCTTCCCATCGCGCACTCCCCCTACCCCTCTCCATCCCTGTGCTACAAAGATACAAAGAATACAAAGAACAATCCAGCACGGGAAATAGGCCCTTCGGCCCAATGAGCCCGCGCCGCCACATCACCCCACACCTATTCTACCCTGCATATAGAACCAGCATAGAACCCTACAGTGCAGAAACAGGCCCTTCGGCCCATCGAGTCTGCACCGAACACAATCCCACCCAGACCCTATCCCCATATCCCTACACATTTACCTGCTAATCCCTCTACCCTACACAACCCAGGACACTAAGGGGCAATTTTAGCATAGCCAATGAACCTAACCCGCACATCTTTGGACTGTGGGAGGAAACCGGAGCACCCGGAGAAAACCCACGCAGACACGTTGTGCTATTGCACAACCTCCCCTCAACATCTCAGGAAAGGGCGCACTTGCCTCCTTGCTCCCTCTCAGACTCCATGAGGCCTGCATCAAAACATGGCCATGTGCTGGGGAGGCAGGTGCATCATGGGAAGCTGCTGAGTTGGCTTCCAGCCCACCATTGACATATCAGTGAGCTGCTTTGCGTAATTAATAGGCGGGAATCTCATCAGAGGCAGCGGGACAGGCCAAGTGAATTGTGAAGGTTTAACACTCGCCATGAATCCCATTTTAGTCCCTATGCACCAAGCTTCGATTAGTCTTGCAACCAGATGCATCCTTGAAGAATTTCTATTTGCCAGGGTCCATTCTGGCCTTTATAGCGAGGGGGATAGAATATAAAAGCAGGGAGGTCTTGCTGCAACTGTACAGGGCACTGGTGAGGCCGCAGCTGGAGTACTGTGTGCAGTTTTGGTCGCCGCACTTACGCAAGGATATTTTAGCCTTGGAGGGAATGCAGAGGAGGTTCACTAGACTGATACCGGAGATGAGGGGGTTGGACTATGAAGAGAGACTAAATAGACTGGGTCTGTACTCGTTGGAGTTCAGAAGGATGAGGGGGGATCTTATAGAGACGTATAAGATAATGAAGGGGATGGATAGAACATAGAACATAGAACCCTATAGTGCAGAAACAGGCCCTTCGGCCCATCGAGTCTGCACCGAACACAATCCCACCCAGACCCTATCCCCATATCCCTACACATTTACCTGCTAATCCCTCTAACCTACACATCCAGGACACTAAGAGGCAATTTTAGCATAGCCAATGAACCTAACCCGCACATCTTTGGACTGTGGGAGGAAACCGGAGCACCTGGAGAAAACCCACGCAGACACGAGGAGAATGTGCAAACTCCACACAGGCAGTGACCCGAGCCGGGAATCGAACCTAGGACCCTGGAGCTGTGAAGCAGCAGTGCTAACCACTGTGCTACCGTGCCGCCCTAGGGTAGAGGTAGAGAGATTCTTCCCGCTCAGAAAGGATAGCAGGACTAGAGGGCACAGCCTCAAGATAAGGGGGGGGGGGCGCAGTTTAGATCAGAGTTGAGGAGGAACTTCTTCACTCAAAGGGTGGTGAATCTCTGGAATTCTCTGCCCATTGAAGTGGTGGAGGCTGCCTCGCTGAATATATTTAAGTCACGGGTAGATAGGTTTCTGATAGACAGGGGAATTAAGGGTTATGGGGAGAAAGCGGGAAAGTGGAACTGATCCACTTCAGATCAGCCATGATCTTATTGAATGGCGGGGCAGGCTCGAAGGGCTAGTTGGCCGACTCCTGCTCCTATTTCTTATGTTCTTAAGTTCTTATTCTGAGTGCTGTAATCACCCTGAGCCTGTACGAAATTAGATTTGAAATGTACTGTCCACATAAAAACCTTTTGAAGTAAATTGAGATCTTGTGAGGCCTTTGTCATTTTGATACGAAGTTGTACAATAGTAACATGGAGCAGGGGAAGGATACAGAGCGCCTGAGGAAGAACAGCTCCTGGAAATAGAACATTAGCAACCCAGGATGAAATTATATGGGAGCGAAATGTAGCTGAACAGACAAGAAAGATCAGAAGAGAAAATTGCTTCATTTCCTGAACTATTCCATCATTTAATTTAACATCTTGTCCAAACACAGTTCCAATGATGCAATTTTTTTTTTTATTCTTCAGTAAGTGAACTACACAGAAATATAAACCTTTCATCCATAGGAGATTTCTAATGACCTTGTGATGACCCAGTCAGTGGAAAGCATTACCATTGTTGTCATGAAGGGCAGCTCATTACAGAATTTGAACGATTTATTGCTGAACTTTCACAAATGATCTAATTTCTAAGCCTTATTGATGTAGTGATAAACATTCTTAACAAGATTTAGGCGACTCAGAGCTGGTTATTTGGTTCATTCTGTCTCCGGTGACCCTTTGTTGGAGGAATCTAACTTTCACTGTAGCCTCGTATTTTCCTCTGTAAGAAATTTAGGGTGAAGCTTCAGAACAAAAAGGTAACAATTAACCGTAGCTACAAATAGGGTCCGACAGAATAACTATGTGACTGTATACTACTCGTCCCTGGGTCCAACTGCCAAGTCTTCCCGACCTCGGATATTAGAACATAGAACACTACAGCACAAACAGGCCCTTCGGCCCACAAGTTGCGCCGATCACATCAATACCTACCAATCCATTGACCTATCTATAACCCCCAATCCCATTAAACCCCATATACTCATCCAGAAGTCTTTTAAAAGACCCCAGCGAGTTCGCCTCCACCACCGATGACGGCAGCCGATTCCACTCACTCACCACCCTCTGAGTGAAAAACTTACCCCTAACATCACCTCTGTACTTCCCTCCCCAGCACCTTAAATCTGTGTCCTCTCATAGCGACCATTTCAACCCGGGGAAATAGCCTCTGAGAGTCCACCCTATCTATTCCTCTCAACATTTTATAAACCTCTATCAGGTCGCCTCTCAACCTTCGTCTCGCCAGGGAAAAGAGTCCCAGCTCCCTCAACCTATCCTCATAAGTCATGCCTCCCAATCCAGGCAACATCCTTGTAAATCTCCTCTGCACCCTTTCAATAGCTTCTACATCCTTCCTGTAGTGAGGCGACCAGAACTGCGCACAGTGAACCAGCATAGAACCCTAGAACCCTACAGTGCAGAAACAGGCCCTTCGGCCCATCGAGTCTGCACCGAACACAATCCCACCCAGAACCTATCCCCATATCCCTACACATTTACCTGCTAATCCCTCTAACCGACACATCCCAGGACACTAAGGGGCAATTTTAGCATAGCCAATGAACCTAACCCGCACATCTTTGGACTGTGGGAGGAAACCGGAGCACCCGGAGAAAACCCACGCAGACACGAGGAGAATGTGCAAACTCCACACAGACAGTGACCCGAGCCGGGAATCAAACCCAGGACCCTGGAGCTGTGAAGCAGCAGTGCTAACCCACTGTGCTACCGTGCTGCCCAGTGGGGTCTGACCAGGATCTTATAAAGTCCTTATCAGGCTCAATTGCGCTCAGTTGGTTGAGTTTCCTGCTTCGACGTTCCGTAGGGTCGAGGTCACATGTCTTTCAGGTAATGTCCCCTTAAAGGAGCCATGCCACCACACTCTGCATTATCAAACTTTCCTTCACAAAATGCAGAGATGATTTATCAATGATGATCGACGATGATACAGAGATTGACTAATCTCTGTGGTGAAGCACTCCATGTGGTGATGGCTAACACGAGGGGACGTAGCTTTAAATTGAGGGGTGGTAATTATAGGACGGATGTCAGAGGTAGGTTCTTTACTCAGAGGGTAGTAAGGGCGTGGAATGCCCTGCCTGCAGCAGTTGTGGACTCGCCAACTTTAAGGGCATTCAAATGGTCAGTGGATAGGCATATGGATAACATTGGAATAGTTTAGGTTAGAGGGTCATTAGATTGGTTCCACTGGTCGGTGCAACATGGAGGGCCGAAGGGCCTGTACTGCGCTGGAATGTTCTATGTTGAAATGATACTCCGAGAGAGAAAGAGGTCCTCATCTTTCTCCTCATCCTCTGTGACAATTTTAAATTGATGTCTTCCTCAACTCCCCAGTTCAACTCTGTCTGTGTAACTTTAAAACACTAGATTAAAATCACCAATGATTATTGCATTGCCTTTCTCACAAACCCCCATGATTTCTTCCTGCGTACCCCGTCCCAAATTGTGGTTCCTATTCGGGGAGCTATAAACCGCTCCCAAAAGTGACTGATTACCTTTACCGTTCCTCATTTCTACCCAGACTGACTGTCCATCTCCAGAATTCAAGTCATCTCTCTCTCTCTATTATACCAATGTCACCCTGAGTTAACAGAGCTATCCCTCCACCTTTCCCTGGTTTCTTGTCCTTCCGAAATAGCATGTATCTTTATATGTTGTATATTCAGGTCCCAGTTTTTGTCATTCTGCAACCGTGTCTGTGTAATGACTATCAAATCAGAAGTATGTATTTATATTTCTATTGTCAATTCACCTGTTTTATTACAAGAGCTACGTACATTCAGATACAGAGCCTTTAATGCTATCTTCTTAGTATTTTTTAAGCTCTAGCCTTATCTGTTGGTGCACTGTTAGGTTTGTACACTCTATCCCTTCCTGCCACATTCTATCCCTTCCTTCCACATTCTATCCCTTCCTTCCACACACTCTGATCATCATTTCCCTCATTTCTACCTTGTTCTCTTTCCTCTTCTTCTTTATTTGAACTATCACATCTTCCCGAGCTTTATTCCTCACCCCATCTTCTCTCTTGCCTGGGTTATGGGACTCGCTTACCCCAGCGCAGTTCAGGTGTTGTACAGCTCGAGCATTCCCCACTCCTGGTGCCAGGCCATGTGTAAATCTGGGAGGTGGCGTCACTGGTGTAGTCATCCAGAGGGTAGCGCTCTGAGGGCCTGACTTCAACTCGGCCCACGGCAGAGGGTGAAACTTGAATGAAATGAAATTTGGAATTAAAAGTCCATGAAACCATTGTCATAGAAATCCCTACAGTGCAGAAGGGGGCCATTCCACCCATCGAACCTGTACCGACAACAATCCCACCCAGGCCCCTAACCCTAACCCTAACCCTAACCTTAACCTTAACCCTAACCCTAACCCTAACCCTAACCTTAACCCTAACCCTAACCTTAACCTTAACCTTAACCCTAACCCTAACCTTAACCCTAACCCTAAACCTAACCCTAACCCTAACCATAACCCTAACCTTAACCTTAACCTTAACCTTAACCTTAACCTTAACCCTAACCCTAACCCTAACCCTAACCTTAACCCTAACCCTAACCTTAACCTTAACCTTAACCCTAACCCTAACCTTAACCCTAACCCTAAACCTAACCCTAACCCTAACCATAACCCTAACCTTAACCTTAACCTTAACCTTAACCCTAACCCTAACCCTAACCCTAACCCTAACCCTAACCTTAACCCTAACCCTAACCCTAACCCTAACCCTAACCCTAACCCTAACCTTAACCTTAACCTTAACCCTAACCCTAACCCTAACCCTAACCCTAACCCTAACCCTAACCCTAACCCTAACCCTAACCCTAACCCTAACCCTAACCCTAACCCTAACCCTAACCCTAACCCTAACCCTAACCCTAACCCTAACCCTAACCCTAACCCTAACCCTAAATATTTACCCTTATAGTCCCCTAAGGGCTAATTTAGCACGGCTAATCACCTTAACCCACACATGGAGTGTGGGAGGAAACCGGAGCACCCGGAGGAAACCCACGCAGACACGGGGGAAAATATGCAAACTCTACACGGACAGTGACCCAAAGCGGGAATCGAACCCGGCTCTATAACGCCGTGAGGCAGCACTGTCTGCCGTGCCACCCACGTCATTAAAAACCCTCGGGTTTCTTCAGACAAGGTCTAGACTACATGTGACTCCAAGGTGATAGCAAAGATGTGTGGGTTAGGTTGATTGGCCATGCTAATAAATTGTCCAGGGATGCGTAGATTAGAGGGATTAGTGGGTATAATATGTAGGGATATGGGGGTAGGGCCTGGGTGGGATTGTGTTCAGTGCAGACTTGATGGGCTGAAGGGCCTCTTTCTGTACTGTAGGGTTTCTATGATTCAAAGTCTCTCTGAAATGGCCTTGAAAACAACTTCATTCAACAAATGCTGGCCCAGTGAATTTGTTGACCCCGTGAATGTATTAATCAATACTGGGCAAATATTGGCTCCAGTTCTTTCCTCCTGAGGCTAGCTTTTTGCGGAGAAACGCTGAGTTTCCTGATCTCCATGCTCAGTTACTTGAGTTGCCTTTCAGTCAAACTAAAATGCCATGAGGGAACCTGTCCCAAGGATTAGTCTCTGTTGCCCAGCTAAGAAGTACCCTGTATCGTTATCCTCTCACTATTTGTCATCTCAAAAGATGTGTAGGTTAGGTTGATTGGTCATGCTTAATTGCCCCTTTGTATTGGGGGATTAGCAGGGTAAATATGTGAGATTTTGGGGATAGGGCCTGGGTGGGATTGTTGTTAGTGCAGGCTCGATGGGCCAATGGCCTCCTTCTGCACTGTAGAGATTCCATGATAAGAACAACACAGCACGGGAAACAGGCCCTTTGGCCCAATGAGCCCGCGCCGCCATCTTAACATTATGAGCGCCCTCCTCTACCTCTGACCTTTGTCTACGCCTATTGGGGAAGATTGAGGGAAGACTAATTTAGGGACAATTTGTTACACCAATCAGCCTAAGAGCACGTTTTTTGGGGTGAGGGAGGAAACCGGAGCACCCGGAGAAAACCCACGCAAGCACGGGGAGAATGTGCAAACTCCCACAGACACCGACCCAAATCCATGTATCTGCACAGCAGACAGTGATAGTCACTGAGCTGTCGTGTTGCCCGTCAGTCGGTCCAGTTTAAGCGTATACTAACCACGTGAAGCACTAGGCAACTCTTGAAGGAACATCCAAGAGCAGCCCTCGTACGACCCATCGCGTGTACGCCCCTCGTTGGACAACAAGGCGGACCCAATCCCCTGTGGGTTAAAATAAACATGCACAACTTAATTTTGACTTTTATCCTGTTTTGACCACAGCATCTCCACCTGCCAATGGGATCCTAGGTTCATGAGAGTCCCCACAGAGATAGTGTTTGATTCCGCTGTAGGTTTGTTGTAGTGTCCAAGAGACCTGCATGTGTGAAGTAAAGTGTGGAAGAAGGTGATGCAAATGAAATAATGCCAAAAACAAAAGCAGAATGCAGTAAAACCTGTCGGTGCGAGTGTATTTCTGTGTTTCTCGATGCATAGATGGACATTTGAGAGCCTTTGCCAGCCAATATACCAGCGGAAAACTTAAATTCATTCAATTTGATTCAATCACCTTATCGCTAACATTCAAAGGACATATCACTTTGACATTATGGACTTTGCCAGTTGGTGTAATTTACTTTCTAGATCCTATCATATGTATTTATTAATCCTGCAATACTGTCTTTCTACCCCACTGCTTTCCACTCTGTTATCTCCCAGAATGTGTAAAACTGGCCTTTTTTATTTTCCGACTGAAATTTTGAGCCGTGCTGTTTCAGTTCAGTTGCTGTATTAAGGATCAAAAGGGAAGCTGTCCTTTCTTTCTGGGAATTGACCGTTTTATTAAATACTTACTGAAATTAAAGCTGGCCTCTTGGGCTCCCCATTTCCAAAAAGCAATGTCCGAGTGAGGAAATTTACTCTTTGCTCTTCAGGGTGACTGAAAACTCTTCAACTTAGTGGGAGTTTTCTGTCCTGTGCTGCCAGGGTTACAGTCCCACATTTAGAAGCACTGTGCTGCTAATTGCACACGGGGTTTGTAATTACAGTCTGTTATTACAGGTTCGATTCCTGGCTCAGGTCACTGTCCGTGTGGAGTTTGCACATTCTCCCCATGTCTGCGTGGGTTTCCTCCGGGTGCTCCGGTTTCCTCCCACGGTCCAAAGGTGTGGCAGGTTAGGTTCATTGGCCGTGCTAAAATTGACTTAGCATCAGGGGGTTAGCAGGGTAAATATGTACGGTTACGGGGATAGAGCCTGGATGGGATTGTGGTTGGTGCAGACTCAATGGGCCAAATGGCCTCCTTGCTGTGATTCTATGCTTTTAAACAAAAGCAGAAAATGCTGGAAAATCTCAGCAGGCCTGTGGAGCCAACGTCTTGAGTCTGGATGAGCGTCCGACAGAGATTAAGACAAGAAAAATAAGAACATAAGAACATAAGAAATAGGAGCAGGAGTAAGCCATCTGGCCCTTCGAGCCTGCCCCGCCATTCAATAAGATCATGGCTGATCTGTCGTGACTCAGCTCCACCTTCCTGCCCTCTCCCCATAACCCTTAATCCCTTCTCTTATCAAAAACCCATCAACCCGTTTCTTAAAAATATTTAGCGAGGCAGCCTCCACCACTTCAACGAGCAGAGAATTCCAGAGATTCACCACCCTTTGAGTGAAGAAGTTCCTCCTCAACTCCGTTCTAAACCGCCTCCCCTTTATCTTGAGGCTGTGCCCCCTAGTCCTACTGTCTTTTTTGAGCGGGAAGAGTCTCTCCACCTCTATCCTATCCATCCCATTCATCATCTTATACGTCTCAGTGAGATCTCCCCTCATTCTTCTAAACTCTAATGAGTACAAGCCTAGTTTATTCAGCCTCTCCTCATAGCTCAACCCCCTCAACTCTGGTATCAGCCGAGTAAACCTCCTCTGCACTCCCTCCAGGGCCAAAATATCCTTGGACAACTATGAGGGTGTGGGGGGGCTGGGGAGTTGCTGTAATTGGAATGTAAATTGTGATGCTAAAGGTTGAGAAAGTTGCTAAGAGAATGTGTGAATGGCAGAACAAAAGGTGTCACTTGTTAGAGGAGAATCTGAGCAATGTGACTATTGACCCTGTGGGGGTGGGGAGAAACGAGGATAAGATGGAGGGCAAGGTTTCAGAAGTGGAAACCGGAGCACCCGGAGGAAACCCACGCAGACACGAGGAGGATGTGCAAACTCCACACAGGCAGTGACCTGAGCCGGGAATCGAACCCAGGTCCCTGGAGCTGTGAAGCAGCAGTGCTAACCCACTGTGCTACCGTGTCACCCAGGTGCTCACTGCATACATGTGTTTTAGAACAGCGTGCCTCAAGAGTGTGTGTTCACACCATGGGCAGCATTTTTGAGTTCGAAACACATTCATAGTGCCAAAACAATAGACTATAATGAGCCGACTGATTCAGTTCCAATTAGTCACTGGTGTCTGTACACAGGATGTGTTATTGATTCATTTGATTTATTATTGTGGGCCTCAGCTATTTAACCCTAGAACCCTACAGTGCAGAAACAGGCCCTTCGGCCCATCAAGTCTGCACCGAACACAATCCCACCCAGACCCTATCCCCATATCCCTACACATTTACCTGCTAATCCCTCTAACCTACACATCCCAGGACACTAAGGGGCAATTCTGGCATAGCAAATGAACCTAACCCGCACATCTTTGGACTATAAATTTACCATTTATATAGATGATCTGGAGGAGGGAACCGAGTGCAGGGTGTCGAAATTTGCTGATGACACCAAGATTGGGGGAAAGGCAAATTGTGCGGAGGGTGTGGAAAGTCTGCAGAAGGATCTAGATAGGCTGGGCGAATGGGCCAGGAAATGGCAAATGGAATTTAATGTTGGCAAGTGTGAGGTGGTCCACTTTGGAAGGAAGAATGGTAGGAAGGACTATTACTTACGTGGCGAAAAACTGCAGCAGGCGACGGTGCAGAGGGACCTCGGGGTCCTTGTGCATGAGTCGCAAAAACCCAGCTTGCAGGTGCAGCAGGCGGTCAGGAAGGCGAATGGGATGCTGGCCTTCATAGCGAGGGGGATTGAATATAAAAGTAGGGAGGTCTTGCTGCAGCTGTATAGGGCATTGGTGAGGCCGCAGCTGGAGTACTGTGTGCAGTTTTGGGCGCCGCACCTGCGCAAGGATATTTTGGCCCTGGAGGGAGTGCAGAGGAGGTTTACTAGGCTGATACCAGAGTTGAGGGGGTTGAGCTATGAGGAGAGGCTGAATAAACTAGGCTTGTACTCGTTAGAGTTTAGAAGAATGAGGGGAGATCTCATTGAGACATATAAGATGATGAATGGGATGGATAGGATAGAGGTGGAGAGACTCTTCCCGCTCAAAAAAGACAGTAGGACTAGGGGGCACAGCCTCAAGATAAAGGGGAGGCGGTTTAGAACAGAGTTGAGGAGGAACTTCTTCACTCAAAGGGTGGTGAATCTCTGGAATTCTCTGCCCGTTGAAGTGGTGGAGGCTGCCTCGCTAAATATTTTTAAGAAACGGGTTGATGGGTTTTTGATAAGAGAGGGGATTAAGGGTTATGGGGAAAGGGTGGGAAGGTGGAACTGAGCCACGACAGATCAGCCATGATCTTATTGAATGGCGGGGCAGGCTCGAAGGGCTAGATGGCCTACTCCTGCTCCTATTTCTTATGTTCTTATGTATGAGTATACAATGAAAAGTATTGTTTCCTGCTATACAGACAAAGCATACCGTTCAGAGAGAAGTAAAGGAGAGAGTGCAGAATGTAGTGTTATAGTCATAGGTGTAGGGAAAGTTCAACTTAATGTGAGGTAGGTCCATTCAAAAGTCTGACAGCAGCAGGGAAGAAGCTGTTCTTGAGTCGGATGGTATGTGATCTTAGCCTTTTGTATCTTTTTTCCTGACGGAAGAAGGTGGAAGAGAGAATGCGCGGGGTCCTTGATTATGCCGGCTGCTTTTCTGAGGCGGCAAAAAGAGTCAGCAGATGGGAGGCTGGTTTGCGTGATGGGGTTGGGCTTTATTCACAACCCTTGCAGTCAGGGGATAAGTTATGATGGATTGAGGTAATTTTATTGGTGTCTATCCTCTGAAGGCAGATATAAGACTGACTGCTGCTTCCAGGGACAAAGGGAACAGAGAATCTGGGTGAGCAGATAATTTCTAACATTCCGCGAAGTAAAACTCAATATTACTCCACTTTATCTGATACAATACAATCAGAAGAATGTGCCATCCAATCTGCTTTTCGATTGCTGCAATTGAGTTGCCGTTCAGTCACGCACAGCAGGTTTAGCTTTGCTACCTTCCAATCCTCAGGCGAATCCAGCAAACACAGACCATAAAAACATCCACTTCCAAAACCTTCACGGTGATGACATCGGCTCCAGAGGGTTAGCCCACTCGCTTGCGATTGAGAGCTTAGCTGGGTAGATGGGATTCATCTGCATTCCTTCATATTATGTAGGGTATAGATAGGGTAAGCTATTTCCTGTGTTAGAGACGCACAGTACAAGGGGCCATGGGTTTAAGGTGAGGGGGGAGAGGTATAACACAGATATCGGAGGGAGGTTTTTCACACAGAGGGTAGTGGGGGTATGGAATGCTCTGCCAAGTAAGGTGGTGGAGGCAGGCACGCTGGAGTTGTTTAAGAGTAACTTAGACAGGCACGTGAGTGGGTTGGAGATGGGAGGATATAGGAGATTGTTTTAAATAAGGTTCATTAGCATTGGGGCGTCCCTGGAAATGTAAAAGGATGTGGTATGATAATAATTCACAGGTTTTAAGTCGGACCGCCTTGTTGTCCAACGAGGGGCATACACGCGATGGGTCGTACTTGGGCTGCTCTTGAATGTTCGAGAGTGGCCTAGTGCTTCATGTCGTTAGTGTGTGCCTAAACTGGACCAGATACTGGGCAAGACGACAGCTCAGTGACTGTCACTGTTTGCTGTGCAGACACATGGATTTGGGCCGGTGTCTGTGGGAGTTTGCACATTCTCCCCGTGCCTGCGTGGGTTTTCTCTGGGATGCTCCGGTTCCCTCCCACACTCCAAAGATGTGCTCTTAGGCTGATTGGAGGTAATAAATTGTCCCTAAATTACTTTCCCTCAATGTGGATGGCCATAAAACAATAGAAAAGGGTCATGGGTGGAGGGGGGGACTGGTAATGTTAAAATGGCGGCACGGGCTCGTTGGGCCGAAGGGCCTGTTTCCCCGGGCTGTTTTTGTTCTTTGTTCTTTGATTAACAGTTAGCTTGTTGGCTTTTGATCTCATTACCTTCTCCAGTGTGTTTCCTTCACTAATCTTAGTGACTCTCACTGCAATGGAGTCAATGTCTTGGAATATTTCTCAGGCTGAGTTTGATAGATTCTTGATATACAAGGTAGCCAATGGTAATAGTGGAGTGGTCAGTGCAGAACTTGAGTATTCCTGAAGAAAACAGTTTTGGTCGCCGCACTTGCGCAAGGATATTTTTGCCTTGGAGGGAGTGCAGAGGAGGTTCACTAGGCTGATACCGGAGATGAGGGGGTTGGACTATGAAGAGAGACTAAATAGACTGGGTCTGTACTCGTTGGAGTTTAGAAGGATGAGGGGGGATCTTATAGAGACGTATAAGATAATGAAGGGGATGGATAGGGTCGAAGTAGAGAGATTCTTCCCCCTTAGAAAGGGTAGCAGGACTAGAGGGCACAGACTCAAGATAAGGGGGGGCAGTTTAGATCGGAGTTGAGGAGGAACTTCTTCACTCAAAGGGTGGTGAATCTCTGGAATTGTCTGCCCGTTGAAGTGGGCTGAATATATTTAGGTCACGGGTAGATAGGTTTCTGATAGACAAGGGAATTAAGGGTTATGGGGAGAAAGCGGGAAAGTGGAACTGATCCACTTTAGATCAGCCATGATCTTATTGAATGGCGGGGCAGGCTCGAAGGGCTAGATGGCCTATTCCTGCTCCTTTTTCTTATGTTCTTATAAAAGACAATGAGTGGAGTTTTCCCATACCATCCATAGCAGGCAGGGCAGAAAACTTAACAGACCACTTAAAAGCCCTTTAACCTTGGGCAGGAATTTCCAATCTTGGGGCACATGCATCTGGAAAGTCCCATCAGTGACTTGAGAAAACTTTTTGTCTTGTACTCAATTGGACACTAATACTGTATGAGGAGAAAATGCTGATTGGTTAGCAAGTGGACTCTGATTGGTAGCGGTGTTGCCATGGAGAACGCACCAGTGGGTGGTGACTATGAACTACCAAGTTTTGATTTAAATTGAAATCACTTGACTTGATTCTGATCGGTCACTTAGTTTGTTTAGCTGAAACAGGCGCAATGTGTTTATCTGTTATTTCTGTCTACAAAGAGCAGGGCTCTGTGTATCAATACATGTAGCTTCCAGTACATGCAAAAGCACCACACTGTGAGTACAACTGACAATCTGAAATTAGGCGTCAGCGTAATTTTTATGACACTGAAGAAAATTTAGCAAATGTCATCTAATTGTGGAATCACGTCTAATGTCCACTGTTTTGGTTTTGTGGCGTAGGCTGGTGAGGTAGAGGGTCTGTACCGTGCCTATTGTGAACAGTGGAAGGGACATAGAACATAGAACACTACAGTACAAACAGGCCCTTCGGCCCACAAGTTGCGCCGATCACATCCACCTACCAACCTACAGACCTATCTATAACCCTCAATCTCATTAAACCCCATATACTCATCCAGAAGTCTTTTAAAAGACCCCAGCGAGTTCGCCTCCACAACCACTGACGGCAGCCGATTCCATTCACTCACCACCCTCTGAGTGAAAATCTTACCCCTAACATCACTTCTGAACTTCCCTCCCTGTACCTTAAATCTGTGCCCTCTCGTAGCAACCATTTCAACCCGGGGAAATAGCCTCTGAGTGTCCACCCTATCTATTCCTCTCAACATTTTGTAAACTTCTATCAGGTCGCCTCTCAACCTTTGTCTCTCCAGGGAAAAGAGTCCCAGCTTCCTCAACCTATCTTCATAAGGCATGCCTCCCAATCCAGGCAACATCCTTGTAAATCTCCTCTGTACCCTCTCAATAGCTTCTACATCTTTCCTATAGTGAGGCGACCAGAACTGCGCACAATACTCTAAATGAGGCCTGACAAGGGTCTTATAAAGTTGCAGCATTACCTCCCGACTCCTAAACTCAATCCCTCGATTTATGAAGGCCAGTACACCATACGCCTTCTTGACCACCTCCTCCACCTGTGAGGCCGATTTAAGAGTCCTGTGGACCGGACCCCAAGATCCATGTTGTTTGATATCATAGAATCATAGAAACCCTACAGTGCAGAAACAGGCCCTTCGGCCCATCGAGTCTGCACCAAACACAATCCCACCCAGGCCCTACCCCCATATCCCTACATATTATTACCCATTAATCCCTCTAACCTACTCATCCCTGGACACTAAGGGGCAATTTCTTAGCACAGCCAATCAACCTTAGCCGCACATACGATCCTTGGGATGCAGGATCTGTATAATTAGCATCACGCTCTCACTGAATCTCACGTCCCACGCTCATATCCGATTTGTGTGATGGGTAGAATGTCCCTTTTGTTGGCAGTATCCTGTTAGTGGTGCCAGTTGCTACTTTGCATGGTAGCAGTGTCGGACAGCTAGCTAGCTTCACCTGTTGCTCAGATGTTTGAAAAACTTTGTCCTTCCAGGGTAACCTGATCATTTTTCAGGACCCAAAGTGATGGCAACTTCAGCCCATTCATGAGTTTGGACAATATCCAGCATGAAACATTCTTTGTGTCTTTAACTGTGAGGGCAGACGCTCTATTTATTTAATATTTCTGCCATTTCTTTATTCCCCATTGTATTTCTCTGTTCCCTATTTGGAAGGGATATACGTTTACTTTGGCTAATATCTCTTGCTTTACAAGTATGAAAGCTCCAACAATCGAATCTACTCTTCTATTCTCTCCCTCCTTATCAATTCATTGTTCCACCTTGTCATAGAACCATAGAAAATTACAGCTCAGAAACAGGCCTTTTGGCCCTTCTTGTCTGTGCCGATCCATTTTTTGCCTAGTCCCACTGACCTGCACTTGGACCATATCCCTCCCCACCCCTCTCATCCATGAACCCATCCAAGTTTTTGTTAAATTTCCAAATTTTCCTAAATTTCCTGCTCAATTTCCTTCCCACCCACACCCCCACCCCCCATCAATCCCAAAGTTTGTTCCATTTGTTGGCAACATTGCAAGCCTCTTAATCGAATGCCATCCTTAACATCCCTAATTATCCAGTGGAGTTTTTATTCCTTGAGGGCGTGTATGTATATTTGCTGCAAATTATCAATTAATGAGATTGTTGTCTGGATCTTGATAATTGCACACGGTGTCAAAACTTTTTCTCTTACACTCATCAGGACAATTCACAAGAATGCCAAATATAAAGGAACAACAATTCATACTTCATGCGAGGAGTGTGCTAATTGATTGGCAGATGGACTCTTATTGGTAGGGGTGTTGCCATGGAGATTGCACCAGTTATCCGATGGCTGACAGTTATCTGCCAAGCTTTGTTTAATTTCAATTTAGGCAGAGTGACTCTGATTGGTTATGATGTTGCCCTGGGGGAACGAACCAAATGATGGCTGTCACCTATCATGTTTAGTTGATTAATTAGTGAGTTGTTGCACAACTTCTAGTCCTGGCTCAGTAATAGAATTATAGAACCCTACAGTGCAGAAACAGGCCCTTCGGCCCATCGAGTCTGCACCGAACACAATCCCACCCAGACCCTACCCCATATCCCTACACATTTACCTGCTAATCCCTCTAACCTACACATCCCAGGACACTAAGGGGCAATTTTTATAGCCAATGAACCTAACCCGCACATCTTTGGACTGTGGGAGGAAACCGGAGCACCCGGAGAAAACCCACGCAGACACGAGGAGAATGTGCAAACTCCACACAGGCAGTGACCCGAGCCGGGAATCGAACCCAGGACCCTGGAGCTGTGAAGCAGCAGTGCTAACCCACTGTGCTACCGTGCCGCCCATAGGCACTTACGCTTGTCAGCTCGAAAGTTACAGGACCAGGGAAATGAATAGATCATTTAGAAATCGATACAGTACTGAAGAAATGTTGTTTCATCAGAGGTGCCACTTGTCAGGTGAAATGTTCCAATTTGGCTTTGAATTTCTTCACCGATGGATGCAAATGATACCATGCCACAAGTCATAGAATCCCTACAGTGCAGGAGGAAGTCATTCAGTTCATCGAGTCTTCACCAGCAGCTTAACCAAGCTATCCCGCACCCTATCCCCGTAACCCCATGCATTTTACTCTGCTAATGCCCTAATCTATACACTAAGGAGCAATTTACCGTGACCAATCCACCTAACCCGCACATCTTTGAAGTGTTAGGAAGAAACTGGAGCACCCAGAAGAAACCCATGCAGACAAGGGGAGAATGTGCAGACACCATGCAGACAGTGACCCTCAGCTGGAATTGAACCTAGGTCCCTGGCGCTGTGAGGCAGCGGGGCTAACCACTGTGCCAACGCGCACAAAGTTATTCTGGGCAACCTTAGCCAACACCTGTACAAACCCGGAGATCCAGTCAGTTATCTCATTGCTGTTTTGCAGAAGCAACTTCATGAATAAATTTCCCCACACTATGACTGCCCTGAAAAAGTAATGCAATGGGATGTGACTGGCTTTGCGATATGCTGAAGGGTGTGAAAGGCATTATAGGAACAAGAGTTTTTTAATTTTATGCTCAAAGTAAGATTGGGACATCTATGGGACCAAGTCATTTACCCAAGGAAGCCAGAGGATTAATTAAGTTTCCCACTGTTCAACTGGAGAAAAAAGCCCCAAAGTACAAAAATATAACAGTATGGGGTTCAGGAATCATCAATTTGCTTCAGTAAGGCTCCTGCAGTTCATCGTGTCTCCCAGTGTTGATTTGTTCATGTCTTGTACTGTACATCATTCTGCTAGCTTCCCTAAAAATAGTTCTTTACTGAGACTGTGCACTTGTCAATGTCAGAACTGTCAGCGGAATCAGCAAGTGTTGGCAATAGCAAAAAGAGGGCATCAGAAAATACTGTCAAGTAAAATCATGGAAACCCAAAGATGTTCCACAAAGACAGAAAGAGCAAGAAGAAAACTAGGAAAAGAGCACTGGTGGCTGTTCAGAGGCCAAAATGATCACTTGTATGTGGCGATGGAAAATACAGACTTGGGTCTTAATGAAAATTTTGCAGCAAACTTCATCAAAGAAGGACATATTGGAGAGAGGGAGTGTGCAATCAACATAATAGGAGTTAGATGTGCTATGGATAGAGGATAACTGGTAGATGTACTGTACTTAGATTTCCAGAAGGCATTTAATAAGGTGCCACATCAAAGGTTATTGAATAAAATAAAATCTCTTGGTGTAAGGGGTAACATACTGGCAAATGTTAGACTGGCGTGGGCACAGTAAGAAGTCTCACAATGCCAGATTAAAGCCCAACAGGTTTATTTGGAATCACAAGCTTTTGGAGTGCTGCCCCTTCGTCACTCACCTGATGAAGGGGCAGCGCTCTGAAAACTCGTGATACCAAATAAACCTGTTGGACTTTAACCTGGTGTTGTGGTACTAGCATGGATTGACGATTGGGTAGCTAACAGGAAGCAAAGAGGCGACATAAATGAATCTTTTTTCTAGTTACCTGGATGTAATGAGTAATGTGCCACAGGAATCTCAACTTTTTATGTAAATAACTTGAGTGAATGGTCCAAAGGTATGTTGTTAATTTGCTAATGACACAAAGATGGATAGGAAAGTAAGTGGTAAGACTTCAAAGAGACATAGATTGGTTAAGTTAATGGATAAAGATCTGGCAAAAGGGAATAAAATGTGGGCAAATGTGAAAATGTCCATCTTGGCAGGAAGAATAAAAGAGAGTTTATTATCTAAATGATGAGAGATTACAGAGCTCTGAAGTGCAGAGGGATCTGGGTGTCCCAGTGCATGAATCACAAAAGGCTAGCAGACAGGTACAGTAAGTAATTTGGAAAGCTAATAGTACGTTATTGTTTATTGTGAGGGGAATTGGTGAAGAAAGTAGGGAGGTTATGCTTTAGAGCATTGGTGAGAGCGCACCTGGAGTATTGTATCCAGTATTATTCTCGGTCAAAGAATGATGTAAATGCAGTTCAAAAAAGGTGTTGGCCGTATTGTCTTTTGAGGAAAGGTTGAAGAGGTTAGTTTTGCATCCACTGGGGTTTAGAAGGGTAAGAAACAACTTCATGGAAACCTTTAAGACTTAAGACTTAAGACTTAAGACTTAAGACTTAAGACTTAAGACTTAAGACTTAAGACTTAAGACTTTGAGGGGGATGTGGAGAGGATGTTTCCTTTTGTGGGAGAATCCAGAACTCGGGGTCACAGTTTAAAAATAAGGGGTTGTTCATTTAAGACGGTGATTGTTCATTTAAGACAGTACTCCAGCTGCGGCCTCACCAGTGCCCTGTACAGTTGCAGCAAGACCTCCCTGCTTTTATATTCAATCCCCCTCGCTATAAAGGCCACTGTGCCATCACCTCCTCTTGAAGGGGACATGCCATTCTGAAATGGAGGCGAGCGTGCCTGCAATTTCAGGATGCTGAGCGGGGGTGCTGGATTCCCTAGAGGGTCCCATCTCTCAGCCATTCTGATGGAGGAACTGATACCCAGTTATGAACTGAGGGCATTAATGAGCCAGTTTGAGAGTTCCTTGCAGAGCTGGATGGCACTTTGGGGAACAGCGTGATCCAGCCAGTATGTCCAGGAAGTGGAGTGAAAGCCACTCCTGATGCTGAGTGAATGGGAAGGGAGCAGGGACCAGATTAGCTGGTCTTCTCTGGTCACCCTTTGAAAACAGGATCCCCCCACCCAGCTACCACCACCGCTGACAGCAACCCAGAGCCGCTGTCAACAAATGTGAGAACACAGTAAAAAGTCTGACAACACCAGGTTTAACTCCAACCGATTTATTTGATAGTAAACTCACAAGCTTTGGGGGTTTTCCCCTTCGTCAGGCGAGTGGAGAGTTCTGGCCTCAGACAGAGCGTAGAACTCTCCATTCACCTGACAAAGAGGGAAACCCCGAAAGCTTGCGAGTTTACTACCAAATAAATCGGTTGGACTTAAACCTGGTGTTGTCGGGCTTTTTACTGTGTTTACCCCAGTCCAACGCCGGCATACCCACATCATAACAAATGTGGGTCCATTGCTCCATGGGTACTTGCCATCCTGCGTGTCCCAGGGCGTCTGCCATCACCAAGGACGCTAACCAAGCCACTCTTGCCAGTCGGCAAGGATGACTCTGTGCCTGTGTTACCCTCTTCCAAGAGACGTACGACACGAAGGATTCATCTGCTGAGGGAGGGCAGTGAGCCACAATTCATGGGAGACTTCCTCGTTTGAGTTTGATACCATGAGATCTATCTGGTCTGGCGTCAATGCTGAGTTCTCCAGGGGCCACACACTCCTGACTGAGCATTGCACCTCAATCGCTGAACGGTGGCTGAGGATAGAGCAGTCCGAAGAACACTGATCGAGGTGTCTGGGACATTGGCTGTAAGATATAATTATGTTGCTTCGCTATTCTTTGGTACAGCTCTCCCAACATAGAACATAGAACCCTACAGTGCAGAAACAGGCCCTTCGGCCCATCGAGTCTGCACCGAACACAATCCCACCCAGACCCTATTCCCATATCCCTACACATTTTACCTGCTAATCCCTCTAACCTACACATCCCAGGACACTAAGGGGCAATTTTAGCATAGCCAATGAACCTAACCCGCACATCTTTGGACTGTGGGAGGAAACCGGAGCACCCGGAGAAAACCCACGCAGACACGAGGAGAATGTGCAAACTCTTCGGCACATTTCCCAGATATAAGTGAGGAGATCCTTGCAAGACTCCTTGACTGTGTCTTTGTCATGTCTGGTCCCTGCAGCATTCAATCTAACAGATAAAGGGAAACAGTTTCAGGAGATTTGGATACTGCTGTGATCCATTATCATCTCATTGCAAGCTAGCCTTCAGCGATTTGGTAATTAAATTCCAAGTCTGAAATTAATTAATTTTCAAATGAGATGACCCCTTCAGGGAGTCCAGACCAGATGTCGCCTTCAACTGCAACGGCATGAGAAGGTGGAGATTATTGTTTAGATAGTAAGCCAGCTGTATTTTCCACTCTCCTTTCCAGAGGGGGAAGGAGTGATGGCGGATGAGGCAAACAGTAGACCCAAAACGCAGTGAAAGTTCATTCATTAGTCACAAGTGAGTAAGGCTTACATTAACACTGCAATGAAGTTACACTGCGGGTCGAAGCACCGAACCAGCACATCTTTCAGACTGTGGGAGGAAACAGGAGCATAGAACGTAGAACACTACAGCACAAACAGACCCTTCGGCCCACAAGTTGCGCCGATCGCATCCATACCTACCAAGCCATAGAACTATCTGTAACTCCCAATCCCATTAAATCCCATATACTCATCCAGATGAGGGATGAGTTTATAAGGGATTGGTTTAGGCTAGTGGGTCATTGTTTTGTAACTGGTCGGCGCAACATTGTGGGCCGAAGGGCCTGTTCTGCGCTGTAATGTTCTATGTTCTATGTTCTAGATGTCTTTTAAAAGACCCCAGTGAGTTTGCCTCCACCACCACCGCCGATTCCACTCACTCCCCACCCTCTGAGTGAAAAACTTACCCCTGACATCTCCTCTGTACCTGCTCCCCAGCACCTTAAACCTGTGTCCTCTCGTAGCGACCATTTCAGCCCTGGGAAACAGCCTCCGAGAATCTATACCTCTCAACATTCTTCTCAACCTCTATCAGGTCGCCTGTCATCCTTCGTCTCTCCAGGGACCCGGAGAAACATCTGGAGGAAACCCACAAGGAGAGCATGCAGACTCCACACAGACAGTCACCCAAGCCGGGAATCGAACCCAGCTTCCTGGCACTGTGAGACAGCGGTGCTAACCACTGTGCCACCGTGTCACCCCATAACCTCATTGTCAGACTCATGTAATCTATTTGTGACACCAAGAAATAAATTTTTAATAAGTTAAAAATGGCCTTTATGCTGGAAGATTTCTCCACCCTCTGCCAATGATATTACGGGAATCCTGTCTTTAAAAGAAAGATGGGTCATTTGCATTTATTTAACTATACGTATCAGGATTTCACGCCTGATAACTCTTCCATGTTAAGTTGTCCATTCGCCTCGTGAGAGTACGCCAGTGTGAACTGTGATCATTCCCCCACAGGGTGCATCCTACCACCAGAGGCACCCAGATGGGTACAGCCCCAGAGGGGGGGGGGAAGCAGGTCATGCCCCAGCTATACCCTGGGATCTGTGCCGGAGGGGTTCCATGCGGGAGGTGCCCGGGTTTCTGTGTTTGGTTGTTTATTTTCTATTAGTAGTCACAAGTAGGCTTACATTAAAGGTGGCACGTTGGTTAGCGCTGCTGCCTCACAGTGCCAGTGACCCAGGTTCGATTCTGGTCTCAGGTCACTGTCTGTGTGGAGTTTGCACATTCTCTCCACGTCCTCCGGGTGCTCCAGTTTCCTCCCTTAGTCCAAAGCTGTGTGGGCTAGGGTGGTTGGCCGTGCTTAATTGACCCTAGTTCCAGGGGACCAGCAGGGTAAACATGTGGGGTTATCAGAATAGAACCTGGTTGGGATTGTGTTCGGTGCAGACCCGATGGGCAGAATGGCCTCCTTCTGTACTTTGTAGGGACTCAATGATTTTAACCACTGCACTGAAGTTACTGTGAACATCCCCTAGGGGCCACACTCCGGTGCCTGTTCGGGTACACTGAGGGAGAATTTAGCACGGCTAATGCACCCAAACTGGAGGGGAAATGGGGGGTACCATGGTGGAGGAATGGGGGGAACGGGGATGTTCCATGGTGGAGGAATGGGGGGAACGGGGGTGTTCCATGGTGGAGGAATGGGGGATATTTTGTCATGGGGGGAACGGGGGTGTTCCATGGTGGAGGAATGGGGGATATTTTGTCATGGGGGGAACGGGGGTGTTCCATGGTGGAGGAATGGGGGGAACGGGGATGTTCCATGGTGGAGGAATGGGGGATATTTTGTCATGGGGGGAATGGGGATGTTCCATGGTGGAGGAATGGGGGATATTTTGTCATGGGGGGAACGGGGATGTTCCATGGTGGAGGAATGGGGGGAACGGGGATGTTCCATGGTGGAGGAATGGGGGGAACGGGGATGTTCCATGGTGGAGGAATGGGGGATATTTTGTCATGGGGGGAACGGGGGTGTTCCGTGGTGGAGGAATGGGGGATATTTTGTCATGGGGGGAATGGGGGTGTTCCATGGTGGAGGAATGGGGGGAACGGGGATGTTCCATGGTGGAGGAATGGGGGGAACAGGGGTGTTCCATGGTGGAGGAATGGGGGGAACGGGGATGTTCCATGGTGGAAGAATGAGGGATATTTTGTCATGGGGGGAACGGGGGTGTTCCATGGTGGAGGAATGGGGGATATTTTGTCATGGGGGGAACGGGGGTGTTCCATGGTGGAGGAATGGGGGGAACGGGGATGTTCCATGGTGGAGGAATGGGGGGAACGGGGATGTTCCATGGTGGAGGAATGGGGGGGACGGGGATGTTCCATGGTGGAGGAATGGGGGGAACGGGGATGTTCCATGGTGGAGGAATGGGGGATATTTTGTCATGGGGGGAACGGGGGTGTTCCATGGTGGAGGAATGGGGGGAACGGGGATGTTCCATGGTGGAGGAATGGGGGGAACGGGGATGTTCCATGGTGGAGGAATGGGGGGAACGGGGATGTTCCATGGTGGAGGAATGGGGGGAACGGGGATGTTCCATGGTGGAGGAATGGGGGGAACGGGGATGTTCCATGGTGGAGGAATGGGGGGAACGGGGATGTTCCATGGTGGAGGAATGGGGGGATATTTTGTCATGGGGGGAACGGGGGTGTTCCATGGTGAGGAGAGAGGGGGGGATATTCTGTGATGAGTGGGGTCCTGCGGTGGGCTGGAGGTTGTTGCATGGTGGAGTTTGGGGGAGTGGCGGTAGTTTTTACATTGTTATTGCTTTACTTTGATATGTCCTAAAGTTGAAAGTGGGGCAAGACTCATTGGGAGGGACCCACCATTTAAAAATCCTTTGACAAAAGCCAACAGCTCAGCTCACGTTCTATCCTCCACTTTACCCGCCCGTGCTGACTCTTTGACAGTAAAAAAAAAACTGGTAAATTCTACCCAAGCTGTTTGAATAGGATATTGATAGATATATCAATACATGTGGAAAGGTTTAATTCTCATTTAAATTCATAGGCACTGTCCTCCTTTGTAAATAACATTTTGAATTGATACGATCAGTAATAGCAAGCTACCAAAAGTTACTGTGGTTTGGGATTTAGAAATTGTTTTTAAGTGTCTGAGGGAGATGCATTGTCGATTTGGATCAGGAATTTGAGACTTGAATAGACGGGCAGGATTTTCTGTGTCTGCCCTGGATGCTGAAAGCAAGCTGTCTGTGTCTGTGTCTGTGTCTGTGTGTGAGGAGCACACTAATTCCAGCAGATTTCCAACTTTTCCCCATCAGTTTTGCCCAGTGTCTTGTCCCAGTCAGCAGCCCAGAGGGTATACAAATGTTGAGTAGCATAGATGCCCGGAAGGGGAAGCTCGGTAAACACACGAGGGAGGATAGGACGGAAGGACGGTTTTATTGGTTCGAATGAAGTCAACTGGGAGGAGGTTGATGCAGAGCTGCAGCACCAGAAGAGAGGTGTTGGGCCATTCTGTAGACTGTGTTAATCCATCTTGCCCAGTGTGTTGCAGCTACAATGCGCTTTTACAGGTCTCTTGCTGAAACATTATTTGGTTGAACTTTTCCTCGACGCCAGACGCTGTGAAACATAATGCAATGTGGAAAGGTCGCGTTTGGCTTCAGGCATCAACAGGGCACATTTTGTCAAACTCCTGGAGTATTAGAGTTGGCAGCTCTTGACCAGACTCCTTAGGATGAAGCAGTGCAGTAACTGTAGGCTTGAGCGATGACTCTCAGACTGATGCTCTAGTCAGTAGTGAGTCTGTGCTGTTGTTCGAGGCACTGTCTTACAGAGGAAACGTTAACCCACCTGTTTGGATTGTTATAAAAGGGAACACGCTATCGTTGGATTATCAGTGCACTCCCCCAGTGTCCTGACAAACCTGCAACAACACCAATAGAGGCACTGCCCCTTCATTCTCTCACTGCTTCTGAAACCTTGTTCAAATGACTAATGTTCCTGCATTTCACAAGCCCATGTAGCAGCCAATACTACTTTCTCTATCACTGCAAATCTGTTTGGTCTCGGGCTAAATTACATAGAAGCACAGAATCCCTACAGTACAGGAAGAGGCCATTGAGTCTGCACCAGCCAGCCCCTATTCCCATAACCCCACATATTTACTCCACTAAGCCCCCTGACACTAGAGTCAATTTAGCATGGCCAATCAACCTAACCCGCTAATCATTGGAGTGTGGGAGGAAACCAGAGCACCCGGCAGAAACCCTAGCATACATGGGGAGAATGTGCAAACTTCATACAGTCAGTGACCCGAGGCCGGAATTCAATCCGGATCCCTGATTCTGTGAGGTCGCAGTGCTAACTACTGTGCCACCGTGCCTCCCCCTGAAGCCTCTTACCATTCTCCTCACCATTCACATTTTCACACATTTCATATAGTCATTGAAGTTGAAAATATTACTTTTATTTTCCCTCGTACAAATCACTGATGCATTTTGTGAGTAGTTGGGAACCAACCACTGCCTGCCCCTTTGGAAAAGACCCATTTATTCCTACTCTCTGTTCTTTGTCTGCTAACCAATTCTCAATCCGTGCTAATATATTACCCCCAGTACCATGCGCTTTAATTTTGGATACTAACCACTATGTGGGACTTTGTCAAAAATAAATTAGAAAACCCAAATATACCACATCTACAGATTCACCCTCATCTATTCAAATAGTTACATCCTCAAAAAACTCCACATTTGTCAGGCATGATTTCCCTTTCATGTTGACTTTGTCTGACCCAGTTGATATTTTCCAAGTGTCCTGTTCTCACATCCTTTATAATAGACAATAGCATTTTTCCTACCCCTAATGTTTGGCTAACTAGGCCATAATTCCCTCTTTTCTCCCTCCCTCCTTTTTTAAATAGCAGAATCGCAGAACACTGCAGTGCAGAAGAGATCCTTCGGCCCATCAAGTATGTACCAATGCATTGCAAGGCCCTGCCCATCTAATCCAACTTGCCAGCACTTGGCCCATTGCCTTGAATATTAAGGCATGCCAAGTACTCGCCCAGGTACTTCTAAAAGGGTGTGGGGCATGCCACCTCCACCACCCTCACCACCCTCTGGGTAAAAAGGTTTTTCCTTCTCGTCCACCCTCCCATCCCTCACTTATAATTTTTGTCCCCTCAACTGACCCTTCAACTTAGGGGAACAGCTGCTCCCTCTCCATCTTGTCCATGCCCCTCATAATCTTGAACACCCCGATCAGGTTGCCCTTCAGTCTTCTCTGCTCCAACGGAATCAACCCAGCATACCCACTCTCTCTTCAGAACTTAAATGTTCCATCCCAGGCAGCATCCTGGTGAATCCTCTCTGCACACTCTCCAACGCATTCACATCCTTCCTATAATGCGGCGACCAGAACTGCACACAGGAGTCCAGCTCACCAAAGTTCTATACAACCCCAACAGGATTTCCCTGCTATTGTAAGCTACACCCCGATTGATGAAGGTGTGAGTGTGCCATATTGTCGCCCCATTAACCTGCCCTTCTGTCTTCAGAGATCTATGGACAAAAACGCCAAGGTCCCTTTGTTCATTGGGACTCCCCAGTGCCAGACATTTTGTAGCGTACTTCCTTGTCAAATACTCCTTTCAAAGTGTATCACCTCACGCTTTTCAGGGTTAAAATCCACCTTCCACTTTGTCCACCCGTTTGACCATCTTGTCTACGCCTAGCAGGGTCAGTCTCCAATCTGCCAAGCTTGTTCCAAAATCCACAGAACATCAAGGTGTGATGCATTCATAAAAGAGCTGTGTAGATTTTCAGAAGCAGTGAGTATCACCACTAGTAAAGTGAACTGATCAGGGGCAGGATCATCATACAGTGTTGGATGGAGCCTTGCCTGACCACTTGCCGTGAAAAGGTGATCTAACCTCAGCAAAGGCAATCCAACTGAACACACAATCTGAGGTCGGGAAACAGAATCGATCTGTGATTCGATGTACAGGGATTATCTTATCTCAAAAGCAGGTGACTGAGTAGAGTGCATTAAATTCGAAAACAGAAGCTGTTTTAAGAAAAGAAATACAGGAGCGACAGGAAGAGTGTCCATCAACAGCCCCAAGCTAACTGTGGCAGGGATGAACACTGGGGTGATAGAACCCCGCCAAAGAGACCAATTATAGTGGATGCCTTGGTGGTTATTTTCCAGACGTCGCTGGATTCCGGGGAAGTGCTGGAAGATTGGAAAACGGCTAATGTTACGCCGTTGTTTAAGAAGGGTGCCAGGCAAAAGGCGGGGAATTATAGGCCGGTTAGTTTAACGTCTGTGGTAGGTAAAATGTTAGAATCCGTCATTAAGGAGGAAATAGCGAGGCATGTTGAAGGGAATTGCTTGATTGAGCGGACACAACACGGTTTCATTAAAGGGAAGTCGTGTCTGACAAATTTACTGGAGTTCTATGAGGATGTGTCTAGGGCAGTGGATAGAGGAGAGCCTGTGGATGTGGTCTTTCTAGATTTTCAGAAGGCGTTTGACAAGGTACCTCACAAGAGGTTATTGCAGAAGGTCAGGGGACATGGAGTTGGGGGTAGGGTGTTAGCGTGGATAGAGGATTGGTTGTCAAATAGGAGGCAGAGAGTGGGGGTCAATGGATGCTATTCGGATTGGCGGTTGGTGACTAGTGGGGTGCCCCAGGGGTCAGTGCTGGGGCCTCAGCTATTTACCATTTATATAGATGATCTGGAGGAGGGAACCGAGTGCAGGGTGTCGAAATTTGCTGATGACACCAAGATTGGGGGAAAGGCAAATTGTGCGGAGGGTGTGGAGAGTCTGCAGAAGGATCTAGATAGGCTGGGCGAATGGGCCAGGAAATGGCAAATGGAATTTAATGTTGGCAAGTGTGAGGTGGTCCACTTTGGTAGGAGGAATGGTAGGAAGGACTATTACTTACGGGGCGAAAAACTGCAGCAGGCGACGGTGCAGAGGGACCTCGGGGTCCTTGTGCATGAGTCGCAAAAACCCAGCTTGCAGGTGCAGCAGGTGGTCAGGAAGGCGAATGGGATGCTGGCCTTCATAGCGAAGGGGATTGAATATAAAAGTAGGGAGGTCTTGCTGCAGCTGTATAGGGCATTGGTGAGGCCGCAGCTGGAGTACTGTGTGCAGTTTTGGGCGCCGCACCTGCGCAAGGATGTTTTGGCCCTGGAGGGAGTGCAGAGGAGGTTTATTAGGCTGATACCGGAGTTGAGGGGATTGAGCTATGAGGAGAGGCTGAATAAACTAGGCTTGTACTCGTTAGAGTTTAGAAGAATGAGGGGAGATCTCATTGAGACGTATAAGATGATGAATGGGATGGATAGGATAGAGGTGGAGAGACTGTTCCCGCTCAAAAAAGACAGTAGGACTAGGGGGCACAGCCTCAAGATAAAGGGGGGGCGGTTTAGAACAGAGTTGAGGAGGAACTTCTTCACTCAAAGGGTGGTGAATCTCTGGAATTCTCTGCCCGTTGAAGTGGTGGAGGCTGCCTCGCTAAATATTTTTAAGAAGCGGGTTGATGGGTTTTTGATAAGAGAAGGGATTAAGGGTTATGGGGAGAGGGCGGGAAGGTGGAGCTGAGTCACGACAGATCAGCCATGATCTTATTGAATGGCGGGGCAGGCTCGAAGGGCCAGATGGCCGACTCCTGCTCCTATTTCTTATGTTCTTATAATTCATGCAGAGAGATTGGCCACTTCCTGGCTGCATACTGTAGCAAGACACCTGCATACAATACCCACAAAAAGATAGAACATAGAACATTACAGCACAGAACAGGCCCTTCGGCCCACGATGTTGCGCCGACCAGTTACAAAAACAATGACCTAAACCAATCCCTTTTCGTCCATAAACCTATCCACAGATCTCTTAAACGCCCCCAAACTAGGCACATTTACAACTGCAGCTGGCAGGGCATTCCAGTCCCTCACCATCCTCTGGGTAAAGAACCTACCCCTGACATCCGTCCTATAACTACCCCCCCTTAATTTAAAGCCATGCCCCCTCCTGCTAGCTTTCTCCATCCGAGGAAAAAGGCTATTACTATCCACCCTATCTAAACCTCTAATCATTTATATGTTTCAATAAGATCCCCTCTTAGCCTCCTTCTTTCCAGCGAAAACAACCCCAAATCCCTCAGCCTCTCCCCATAGGATCTCCCCTCCATACCAGGCAACATCCTGGTAAACCTCCTCTGCACCCTCTCCAAAGCCTCCACATCCTTCCTGTAATGTGGGGACCAGAACTGCACACAGTACTCCAAGTGCGGCCGCACCAGAGTTGTGTACAAAGGTGGTTATTAGATTAAATCCACAATACTAAGGTGCCTAATACCAACACGGCATGGTGACACAATGGTTAGCACTGATACTTCACACAGCCTAGGGTCACTGTCTGTGTGGAGTTTGCACATTCTCCCCGTGTCTGCGGTTTCCTCCCATGCTCCAAAGATGTGTGCACTTGGATGCATTGGCCATGCTAAGTTGACCCTAATGACAGGGGCATTAGCACGGTAAATAAGAACATAAGAACATAAGAAATAGGAGCAGGAGTAGGCCATCTAGCCCTTCGAGCCTGCCCCACCATTCAATAAGATCATGGCTGATCTGTCGTGGCTCAGTTCCACATTCCCGCCCTCTCCCCATAACCCTTAATCCCCTCTCTTATCGAAAACCCATCAACCCGCTTCCTGAAAATATTTAGTGAGGCAGCCTCCACCACTTCAACGGGCAGAGAATTCCAGAGATTCACCACCCTTTGAGTGAAGAAGTTCCTCCTCAACTCTGTTCTAAAACGCCCCCCCTCTATCTTGAGGCTGTGCCCCGTAGTCCTGCTATCTTTTTTGAGCGGGGTGGGGTTACGGGAATAGAGCTTGGGTGGAGTTGTGGTCGGTACAGAATCATGGAATCCCTATACTGCAGAAAGAGGCCATTTGGCCCATTGAGTCTGCCCCCTCCACAATCCCACCGAGGCCCTATTCCCACAGCCCCTCATATTTACCCTGCTAAGTTGACACTAGGGTCATTTTAGCATGGCCAATCCACCTAACCTGCGCATCTTTGGAATGTGGAAGGAAACCGGAGCACCCGGAGGAAACCCACGCAGACACGAGGAGAATGTGCAAACTCCACTGCAAGAAATTACACGGGCCTGGAAGGACCAAACTCAGAGTCACAGGAGAACTGAAGGCACATCAGTCGATGGGCCAAATGGCCTCCTTCTCCACTGTAGGGATTCTATGAATCTATGATTGCTTCCTTGGAGAAATCCAGGAACCATGTGAAGAATTATACAGCCTCAAAATATTAGCTGTGCGTCTGTCTTTGTGGATGCTACCAGATCTTTTCCTGTAAGTGGGTGTGGAAATACAGCTTAGAAGTTCTCAGGCCCTTGTTGCTGGTTTCCCAGTTCCTCTGCTCCATGAATCAGATATAAATCGGCACATCTTTCCTGCCTGAGACTGAATAACTCCTCCTCAGGATAATCTTTCAATAATTTCTTTCACTTGTCTTCAGTCCTCCTGTGAATCCTCCATGTACTTTCATGCACGATGGCTGAAGAGAATTCCTCTCCAACCATAATTCAGCATCAGGGAGATTGAAATCTGCTTCACCTTTGTCTGACATCAAGTGTTGCCCCATTTCCTTCCCTCCCAGTCGGATATCAGCACTCCAGTAGCTTCTGCCTTGGTTAAAAGCAAAATACAGTCGGTGCTGGAAATCTGAAATATGAAAAAAAAAGAGTGCTGGAAAATGTTGGCAGGTACACGGAAGGAGAATTTAGTCATTCCAGCTAACCAAGAGGTTTTTCGGACTGTGGGAGGAAATCGGAGGAAACCCGTGCAGACACGGGGAGAATGTGCAAACTCCACGCAGACAGTGACACACAGCCGGAATTGAACCCAGGTCCCTGGTGCTGTGAGGCAACAGTGCCAACCCACTGTGCCACCCTGTAAAATCCAAGTGGAGAATCCAGCGTCGGTACCTCATTGCCACTATCGGAACACACCTTACTTACATCTGGCTTACATCTTCCAGTCACGTCAATTAGTGGCCACTGCTTCAAGATGTTTCCACCTTTGGGAGCAGTTGTTCTGTCTATGGTCCATTGATAATGTACACAGTATAAGCTTAACGTATTAGAATTAACCCGTTGACAACTCAACTTGCAACATCACACATTACACTGCAGATTCCAGCACTTTCCCAGTGACTGATGTTAGTTAAAGAGATATGGTGGCATAACGGTAATGGAACAGAATCCATAGGCTCAGGTTAATGCTCTGGAGACACAGGTTCAAATCTCACCATGTGGAATTTGTCTTCAGTTAATAAATTCTCTGCCCGTTGAAGTGGTGGAGGCTGCCTCGCTAAATATTTTTAAGAAACGGGTTGATGGGTTTTTGATAAGAGAAGGGATTAAGGGTTATGGGGAGAGGGCAGGAAGGTGGAACTGAGCCACGACAGATCAGCCATGATCTTATTGAATGGCGGGGCAGGCTCGAAGGGCCAGATGGCCTACTCCTGCTCCTATTTCTTATGTTCTTATGTTCTAAATCTCAAATGTAAAGCGTGACCGTGAAGTAATTGTTGTAAAAACCCATCTGCTTCACTATTGCCCTTTGAGGAAGGAAATCTGCTGCCCTTACTCAGTCTGGCCTACTTGTGACTCCAGAACCACAGCAACGTGGTTGATTTTTAACTGCCCTCTGAATTGGCCAGTCCTCGGTTCAAGGAATGGGCAATAAACGCTGACCCTGCCAGTGATACCCACGTTCTATGAAAGAATAAAGATTTTCATAGTGGGTAGAGCCATGGAGAAGGCTTATAGTGTGTTAGCGTTTTACTAACAGGGGGTTTGAGTTTAAGAGCCGTGGGGTTATGCTGCAACTGGACAGGACCTTGGTGAGAGCACATTTGGAATATTGTGTTCAGTTCTGGTCACCTCACTAATAAGAAGGATGTGGAATCATTGGAGAGAGTGCAGAGGAGATTTACCAGGATGCTGCCTGGTTTGGAGGGTAGGTCTTATGAGGAAAGGTTGAGGGAGCTGGGGCTTTTCTCTTTGGAGTGGAGGAGGATCAGAGGCAATTTAATAGAGGTTTATAAGATGATGAGGGGGATAGAGTGGACGTGCAGAGACTATTTCCTCGGGTGGATGTAGCTGTTACTAGGGGTGTAACTATAAGGCTCATGGTGGGAGATATAGGAGGGATGTCCGAGGTAGATTCTTTACTCAGAGAGTGGTTGGGGTGTGGAATGCACTGCCTGCTGTGATAGTGGAATCGGAAACTTTAAGGAAATTTCGAGCAGTTATTGGATAGGCACATGGAGCACTCCAGAATGATGGGGAGTGGGATAGCTTGATCTTGGGATTGGGCATAGCTCGGCACAGCATTGAGGGCCAAAGGGCCTGTACTGGGCTGTAATGTTCTATGTTTCTTTGCTAACCGGCCTGTGGTTCTGTCTTGTTTTGAGTATTGCATTCAGTTCTGGGGAGCACACTTTACGAAGGATGTGAGAGCGGAACAGATTCACGAGAATGATTCCGGAGATGAGGAGTTTCAATTATGGAGATAGAGTGGGGAATCTGGCGCTGTTCTCCTAGGAGAAGAGAAGGTTCAGAGGAGATTTGACAGAGGTGTTCAAAACCGTGTGGCATCTGGACCGAGCTGATAGGGAAAAGACTGCTCCCACTGATGGGAACATTCAGGACCGGCGGACACTAATTTATTGTAATTGGCAAAAGAAACAAATGCATTAAGAGGAAAACCTTTTTTTTTAAACACTAGATTAATGAGGACTGGGAAAAGTCTGGCACTGTGGTGGTGGCAGTGTCTCAAAAGATATCAGGGTAATTATCCAAAGAGAGAGAAAACAGAACTAGGTGAGGTGTTCTTGCAGAGGGCCAGCAGTCTGCGATGGGCTGAATAACCTCCTTCTGTGCAGTTACCATGCTATGAAGCTAAATTTTCGATGATAATGTACAGGACAGTAAAATCTGGCAGCCAGCCAATGCCAGTCAAGGGTTTGTCTGCCAGAAGTGGTCAAGTGAATAATTCATCTCCCTAACCAAGAGCAGCGAATCCATAATGAGAGGCACAGAATGTGATGATGCCATACAATGTACTTCCAATACAAGTGTCCGCGGGACAGCAGTAATTGGATTCTGCTCTAAGAAGGTGTTAATCTAAGTTGGGTCTTAGTAACACACCATTAACCTTTCATCAATGACCTTCCCTGGGTCTACAATTCAGAGGCAGAATCGTAAATGGAGGAGGCAGAACAGAACTGAGGGACCGGGAGCTGAGCGCATGAGATTTTTAAATGAGCAGAAACTGACGTCGTGTCCCTGCCTCTGAGCCAGAAGCTCTGGGTTCAAATCCCACCTTGATGGCCAGAGAAAGTGCATTCATATTGTGACCAAACAGGTTGAGTATCAACCTGTGAATCCTTCCAACGGGAGAGGCCATATGATGGGCAGGAAGTTGAAACTGCCCTCCAAGGGGAATTGTACATAGCTCTGGGCTGCAACATGCATGTAGGGCGGCACGGTAGCAACGGTGGTTAGCACTGCTGCTTCACAGCTCCAGGGTCCTGGGTTCGGTTCCCGGCTCGGGTCACTGTCTGTTGTGGCATTTGCACATTCTCCTCATGTCTGCGTGGGTTTCCTCCCACAGTCCAAAGATGTGCGGGTTAGGTTGACTGGCCATGCTTTAAGTTTGCCCCTTGGTGGCCAGGGATGTGTAGGTTAGCGGGTAAATGTGTAGGATATGGGGGTAGGGCCTGGGTGGGATTGTGGTCGGTGCAGACTCGATGGGCCGAAGGGCCTCTTTCTGCACTGTAGGGTTCTATGATTCTATCACACCTTCTATGCTCTATGTTCTATGTTCTAAAAGTATAGTTGTCACGGCAACACAGACTCATTGAATAAACTGCAACACTCACCTTCTCTAAGGCCTTCACATCATTCCTAAATCCCTTCTTGCATTCATTTGTGGGACATTGCTGAGTGGGCAGTACTTATTGCCCCTCCTTAGTTGCCCTTGGAGGGCAGTTGGGAGTCAACCACATCGCTCTGGAGTCACATATAGGCCAGACACTGTAAGGACGGCAGATTTCCTTTCCTGAAAGCCATGAGTGAACCAGATGGGTTTTTCCGACAATAAATAAACTGCAGCAGGCGACGGTGCAGAGGGACCTGGGGGTCCTTGTGCATGAGTCGCAAAAACCCAGCTTGCAGGTGCAGCAGGTGGTCAGGAAGGCGAATGGGATGCTGGCCTTCATAGCGAGGGGGATTGAATATAAAAGTAGGGAGGTCTTGCTGCAGCTGTATAGGGCATTGGTGAGGCCGCAGCTGGAGTACTGTGTGCAGTTTTGGGCGCCGCACCTGCGCAAAGATATTTTGACCTTGGAGGGAGTGCAGAGGAGGTTTACTAGGCTGATACCGGAGTTGAGGGGTTGAGCTATGAGGAGAGGCTGAATGAACTAGGCTTGTACTCGTTGGAGTTTAGAAGAATGAGGGGAGATCTCATTGAGACGTATAAGATGATGAATGGGATGGATAGGATAGAGGTGGAGAGACTCTTCCCGCTCAAAAAAGACAGTAGGACTAGGGGGCACAGCCTCAAGATAAAGGGGGGGCGGTTTAGAACGGAGTTGAGGAGGAACTTCTTCACTCAAAGGGTGGTGAATCTCAGGAATTCTCTACCCGTTGAAGTGGTGGAGGCTGCCTCGCTAAATATTTTTAAGAAGCGGGTTGATGGGTTTTTGATAAGAGAGGGGATTAAGGGTTATGGGGAGAGGGCAGGAATGTGGAACTGAGCCACGACAGATCAGCCATGATCTTATTGAATGGCGGGGCAGGCTCGAAGGGCCAGATGGCCTACTCCTGCTCCTATTTCTTATGTTCTTATGTAAATTTTGAATTCCACATATCTTTAAATTGAATTCCGATTCCACTATCTGCCGTGGTGGGATTTGAACCCTGGTCTCCAGGATGCATTTCTAGATTAATAGTCTAGCGATAATACCACTAGGACATCACCTGGAATTGGCCACAGTTAATGAAAGGGATGGATAGGGTAGAGGTGGAGAGGCTCAGAAAGGATAGCAGGACTAGAGGGCACAGCCTCAAGATAAGGGGGGGGGGGCAGTTCAGAACGGAGTTAAGGAGGAACTTCTTCACTCAAAGGGTGGTGAATCTCTGCCCGTTGAAGTGGTGGAGGCTGCCTCGCTAAATATATTTAAGTCACGGGTAGATAGGTTTCTGATAGACAGGGGAATTAAGGGCTATGGGGAGAAAGCGGGAAAGTGGAACTGATCCACTTCAGATCAGCCATGATCTTATTGAATGGAGGGGTAGGCTCGAAGGGCTAGATAGAACATAGAACATTACAGCGCAGAACAGGCCCTTCGGCCCACGATGTTGCGCCGACCAGTTTAGAAACAATGACCCTCTAACCTAAACCAATCCCTTTTCATCCATAAACCTATCCACAGATCTCTTAAACGCCCCCAAACTAGGCACATTTACAACTGCAGCAGGCAGGGCATTCCAATCCCTCACCACCCTCTGGGTAAAGAACCTACCCCTGACATCCGTCCTATAACTACCACCCCTTAATTTAAAACCATGCCCCCTCGTGCTAGCTTTCTCCATCCAAGGAAAAAGGCTATCACTATCCACCCTATCTAAACCTCTCATCATCTTATATGTTTCAATAAGATCCCCTCTTAGCCGCCTTCTTTCTAGCGAAAACAACCCCAAATCCCTCAGTCTCTCCTCATAGGACCTCCCCTCCATACCAGGCAACATCCTGGTAAATCTCCTCTGCACCCTCTCCAAAGCCTCCACATCCTTCCTGTAATGTGGGGACCAGAACTGCACACAGTACTCCAAGTGCGGCCACACCAGAGTTGTGTACAGTTGCAACATGACGCTGCGACTCCTAAATTCAATCCCCCTACCAATAAACGCCAAGACACCGTACGCCTTCTTAACAACCTTATCTACTTGATTCCCAACTTTCAGGGATGGCCTACTCCTGCTCCTATTTCTTATGTTCTTATGTTTTCCAGTTGTGTTAGAAAAGTTTAGTATAACTTTCTTATTTTTGAATGTTATTTTTATAGCCAAATCTTTTAGCATTCACAACTTGCAAGACTTCTGCATGCACGCCGTACATTCTGCATTAATGGTGTACTTTCCAAAGAGAACTGAGGGATTTACTCTGTTTTACGGAGACGTGGCTCGCTCCTGCTTTACCAGACTGTGCCCAACAACCTGAGGGCTTCTCGATCCTCTGAGTAGATCTCAGGCAATGTGGCGTCTGCCTCCTAATCAACACGTCGTGGCGCCTAAACATAGCAACACTGATGAGTTTCTGCTCTCCAGATCTAGAATACTTGACTCTGAAATGCTGCCCCAACTACCTTCTGTGGGAGTTCATCTCTGTTACACTGACAACAATTTACAACACGTCCCACACAGACATGCACTGGATGAGATATACACCACCATAAATAGCCTTTAGAGGAAATATCCCGGGGCCTTGTTCATCGTAGCCAGGGACTCCAATCGGGCCAAGCTCAAGAGTATCTCACCAAGTTACCACCAACATGTCTCCTGCTCCAACAAACATCCTAGAACACTGCTACACAATTATCAAACATCCCTACTCCTCTATTGCCCACACACACTTTGGCAAATTGGATCACAAGGGGTGTGCTCCTGTTCCCGGCTTTCAAGCAAAACCTGAAGCTGGAGAATCTACCATAGAAAACTACAGTTCAAGCAGGCCCTTCGGCCCACATGTTGCACTGATCATATCCCTACCTACCAGGCCTGTCTATAACCCCCAATCCCATTAGATCCCATGTACTCATCCAGAAGTCTCTTAAAAGACCCCAGCGAGTTCGCCTCCACCCCCACCCCCGACGGCAGCCGATTCCACTCACTCACCACCCTCTGAGTGAAAAACTTACCCCTGACATCGCCTCTGTCCCTACTCCCCGGCACCTTAAACCTGTGTCCTCTCGTAGCGACCATTTCAGCCCTGGGAAACAGCCTCCGAGAATCCACCCTATCTATACCTCTCAACATCTTATAATCTGTCAGGGAAAGTCATGCAATGTTCCTGAGGAAGCAGATGGTCTCTTACAGGGCTGCCTGGAGTCTGTGGACTGGTCAATATTTACAAACTCTGCGACCAGCCTGAACGAGTACACCACGACAGTAACTGACTTCATCAGTAAGTGTAAGACTGTGTGCCAAAGAAGCATCTGCACATGTTTCCCAACCAGAAGCCATCCATGAACTGGGATATCCAACTGCTTGCTGAAATCCAGGTCTGAGATATTCAGGTCAGGCGACACTGACCTACACAAGAAATGGTGTAGAGATGCCGGCGTTGGACTGGGGTAAACACAGTAAGAAGTCTCACAATACCAGGTTAGAGTCCAACAGGTTTACTTGATATGAGATTACTGTCAAATAAACTGGTTGGACTCTAACCTGGTGTTGTGAGACTTCTTACTGTCTTTACAAGAAAGCTAGATATGATCAAAGAAGCCAAGAGACAATACCGGCCCAAGCTCAAGTCCCAGGCTAGCTACACTGACCCCCACTGACTATGGCAAGGTCTGCAAGACGCAACAGGCTACATGATAAAGGCACGTAAAATTGCCAGCACCAATGCGTCCCTCCACAGTGAGCTCCTGCTGATCATCCCATTTTGAGCAAGAGGTGAGTGAGAGCACGCCCTCCACCCTCGAGTGAACCTATATCTGAGATCATCACTGCAGACATCAGAGCTGTCTTCTCAAAGGCCACCCGACGGAAAGCGATTGGTCCAGATGGGGTACCCGGGCGAGCACTCAGACCCTATGTGGACTAGCTGATGGGGGTGTTCGCAGATGTCTTTAACCCCTCTTTATAATAATCTGAGGTCCCTCTCTGCTTCAAATAGACAACCATCATCCCAGTACCAAGGAAAAGCCAAGCAGTGTGCCTTAATGACTATTGGCCAATGGCTCTGACATCCATCGTGATAGATATAGGACAGAGGGAGGGTCTTTACTCAGGGAGTAGTAAGAGGGTGGAATGTCCTGCTTGCAATAGTAGTGGACTCACCAACATTAAGGGCATTTAATGGTCATTGAATAAACATATGGATGATATTGGAATAGTGTAGGTTAGATGGACTTTAGATTGGTCCGTGCAACATTGAGGGCCGAAGGGCCTGTACTGTGCTGTAATATTCTATGTTCTATCATTATGAAGTGCTTCGATAGATTAGTCATGGCACGAATCAATTCTAGCTTCCCGGACCACTGGATCCACTACAGTTTGCCTATCGCCACAACAGGTCCACAGCAGACGCCATGTCCCCAGCTCTGCACTCAAAGCCGGAACATTAGATAACAAAGACACTTACGCCTTTTATTTACTGACTACAGCCCAGCCTCCAACACCATTATTCCCACAAAACTCATCTCCAAACTCTGTGGCCTGGACCTCGGCACCTCCCTCTGTGACCAGATCCTGAACTTCCTAACTCACAAACCACAATCAGTAAGGATAGGCAACAACACCTATCCACAATCATCCTGGTGCCCCACAAGGCTGTCGTCTCAGCCCCTTTCTACACTTCTTATAAACCTGTGTGACCAAATTCCCATCCAATTCGGTTTTCAGGTTTGCTGATGAGCCCATTGTAGTGGGTCGGATCTCAAACAATGATAAGACGGAGTACAGGAATGAGATAGAGAATCTGGTGAACTGGTGCGGCGACAATAATCTCTCCCTCAATGTCAACAAAATGAAGGAGATTGTCATCGACTTCAGGAAGCATAGTGGAGGACATGTTCCTGTCTACAGCAATGGGAATGAAGTAGAAATGGTCAAGAGCTTCATGTTTTTAGGTGTCCAGATCACCAACAACCTGTCCTGGTCCCCCTGTGCCAACACTATAGTTAAGAAATCCCACCAGCACCTCTACTTTCTCAGAAGACGAAGGAAATTTGGCATGTCAGCTGCAACTCTCACCAATTTTTACTGTTGCCCCATAGAAAGCATTCTTTCTGGTTGTATCACAGCTTGGTATGGGGCTCCTGCACTGCCCAAGACCACAAGAAACTACAAAGGGTCGCGAACAAAGTCCAGTCCATCACACAAAGCAACTTCCCACCCATTGACTCTGTCTACTTTTCCTGCTGCCTCGATAAAGCAGCCAACATAATTAGGACCCCATGCACTCCAGACATTCTCTCCTCCCCCTTCTTCCATTGGAAAAAAGTCTGAGGTCATGTACAAACCAACTAAAGAACGGCTTCTTCCCTGCTGCTGTCAGACTTTTGAATGAAACTACCTTACATTAAGTTGATTTTTCTCTACACTCTAGCTACGACAGTAACAATGCATTCTGTACTCTCTCTTTTCTTTCTCCATGAACGGTGTGCTTTGACTGTTTAGCGCACAAGAAATAATGCTTTTAACTGTATGTTAATACATGTGACAATAATAAATCAAATCAAACAGTCACTGTTCAAGCTGGTTTGAAATTATACCGTTCATTTTACTCACCTCTCTTCATTCTACTTATCAGAATGAATTACTTCACATTTCTCTGCATTAAATTTCATCTGTCATGTAACTGTCACTTTCTCCTGCCTGCTTATGCTTTCCTGAAGTCTGTCATCATCTTTCTCACTGTTTATTGCATTTCCAAGTTTTGTGCCATCCTCAGCCACTGAAATGATGTCCCGTGTAGCCAAGTGTAGGTCATTAATATGGATTACAGAGAGCAATGGCCTCAACACCAACCACTCGGGGGCACCATTATATTCCCTCCAGTGCGTAAACCACTACTCGGTGTCCCTTAGCTGAATCCTCAAACACACTAACACTGCCCCTTTAACCCTGAGGCCTTCAGTTTTGCTCACAGGTTTGTTGTGTGTTGCTTTACCAAACGCCTTATCAAAATCCCTGTACACAACATCAAGGAATTTAATTAAAGTCAATTAATTCAATTTTGTAAAACTGGAGCAGAGAATTGAACCAGCCAAGGCCTGTGCTCAGAGAAGATCAAAGGGGCTTCCAATTTGCCTCAACAAATAGCTCAATTTCACTTAGTATTTTTTTAATTCTCTGAATGCCATAATCTAAAAGAGCAACGAATGGGCCAGTGTGAACCTCCGTCCCAGCTTAACACTGCCCTTAGAACAGAGTTGAGGAGGAACTTCTTCACTCAAAGGGTGGTGAATCTCTGGAATTCTCTGCCCGTTGAAGTGGTGGAGGCTGCCTCGCTAAATATATTTAAGACGCGGGTTGATGGGTTTTTGATAAGCGAGGGGATTAAGGGTTATGGGGAGAGGGCGAGAATGCGGAACTGAGCAGCGACATGATCTTATTGAATGGCGGGGCAGGCTCGAAGGGCTAGATGGCCTACTCCTGCTCCTTATTTCTTATGTTCTTATAAATTCATTTTACGTAAAAGTCCTACAGCCAGCATTGTCGAGATGGAAACGCAGCAAGCAACCCACACCCCCAAATCCATTTCCCGCTGGGTTTGACCTTAATTCACCGTGTTATTCTACCAGTCTTTTTCCAAGTTCTGAAGGAGATTCTCATCCAACTATAGTGATTTATTTTTGTCCCTTTGTTCTGTTTGTTTTCCAAAATGCCGCACTCTAGAAGGTGTGAACAAATGCATTGAGGGAGTGTGACGCGGACGCGATAGACCGAGCAGCGGGGGCGATTCAGGGACGAGCTACCAGGGTTACATGTACTGTCACCTGTGAGACCAAGATCTCCGAGCCTGGTGTCTATACTGAGGGAGCGATGAAAACTCTACAATGCATGGTGGAACTCAGTAAGTGGCTTTTTCATTCAGCCTCCAGAAACCATGGCAACCCTAGATATTGTATGCAAAAGAAATTCCTCTGATCCCTCGATTGACTGATCCTTGCTTCGGGAGCGCTTGCATCTCAATTCTTGAGCTGAAGTGTGTCGTGTCTGATTCACATCAAAACAAAAGGAGTGTTACAAACATATGGTCAATGGGAGAGTGTTGTCTTGTTTGAATGATACCCACTCATTCAGCTCACAAGTGCAACAAAGAACAGCTCATAGTAAAACTCTTAAGTAGTTACTTAAAATGTTTAAATCGCATCTTTTACCATGAGAATGGGCAAACCATTTACTTGAAAGCCTCCTTGTTAATGTCTCTTAAAGTAGCAAAGCGAAATCCAACCTGCCTCGAATATTGCCCAGTATTTTTCGTATTCATTCATGGATATCACTGCTATGACCAGGCCAGCATTTGTTGCCCAATCCTAATTGCCCCTTTGACGGGGCACCACTACATTACTGGATGCCAGACCAAGTAAGGATGGCAGATTTTCATCCCCTAAAGGGGTCTTAAAAAATAATCGACAGCAATTTCACGGTCACCGATAGATTTTTAATTCCGGATTTTTATTGAATTCAGATTTCACCACCTACACTTTGGGGTTCGATCCTGGGTCTCCAGAGGATTACTCTGGGACTTGGGATTTCTAGTCCGGTGACAAAGCCGCAGGCTTTTTCAAGCACGTAAGTTGCCCTTTTCTCCGGGTGCTCCGGTTTCCTCCCCGCAGTCCAAAGATGTGCAGGTTAGGTGGGTTGGCCACGCTAATTTGCCTCTTAGGAGGACTGGCTAGGGTTAAATACACGGGGTTACGGGGATAAGGCCTGGGTGGGATTGTGGTGGGTGCAGACTCGAGGGATTCCACGATTCTAAGTTACTGTAGCCATATTGCCTTTCTTTTTACCAGTGTGGATTTTTCTGTTCGTAACCCGTTGCGCTGTGTTGAATTATCTTAAACATACCTTCAATAATATTCAAGTAAAGTGGGTAACCTATTGGAGTAATAGCAGCAGGGTTCATGACAAGGGACACAGGTTTGATTTTGTCCATTTCCCGTGGACTCTCAGGACTATTGACTTGATTTTATAAAGAACAAAGAACAAAGAACAACACAGCACGGGAAACAGGCCCTTCGGCCCAACGAGCCCGCGCCTCCGTCCCATGGTCAGTGACCTATTCGTGATTTTAGTCTATGCCTAATGTGTGAGGATCAGGGAGGTCCAATATAGGGACAATTTGTTACCCAATCAATCAGCCTAAAAGCACATTTTTGGGATGTGGGAGGAAACCGGAGTACCCGGAGGAAACCCACGCAACCACGGGGAGAACGCGCAAACTCCCACGGACACAGGCCCAACTCCATGTGTCCGCACAGCGACAGAGATAGTCTCTGTGCTGCCATGATGCCCTCGAGATGGTAAGTGCCTGTGGATAAAAATTTCATTATTAAAGACTCTATATCCTTGAGGCTGGAAATTTTAAGACTGGAAATTGCCAGCCTCTGGTTCAAGAGCGGGCTTGTGTGACTGGGCGAGTTACTCTTAAAGAGATCCATCAAGCACATTGCAATGGATCGAGCTCTCTCCATGTGGCTTGAATTAACACGAGGTTTTATTGCTTGATAAAGAATACTGGGTAGAATTCTCTGGCCACGCTGGTCTAAAAGGCGGAAATTCCCGCTCAATTATCAATGGGGTTTCACGTTGTCCGCAACCCACCCGCTAAAATTCCAGCGGCAGGTGGGATGGGAGAATTCCAGCCAATGTGTATACAACAAGGTCAGACACAATTACTATACAACTGTTGGACTCAACTCTACGGCTCCGACTGGCACTTCCTCCTCGACTCCTGCCCGCCTGCTGTTTAGCTCAGATTCCCCCCGGGATGATCTATGGGGTCCTCGCCAATCATGTGGCCCTTGGGTATTCCTCAGGGAATTCAGGAGTGCGGGCCGAGCCTGTAACGGGAGTGCGGGCCGAGCCTGTAACGGGAGTGCGGGCCGAGCCTGTAACGGGAGTGCGGGCCGAGCCTGTAACGGGAGTGCGGGCCGAGCCTGCAACGGGAGTGCGGGCTGAGCCTGCAACGGGAGTGCGGGCCGAGCCTGCAACGGGAGTGCGAGCCGAGCCTGCAACGGGAGTGCGGGCCGAGCCTGCAACGGGAGTGCGGGCCGAGCCTGCAACGGGAGTGCGGGCCGAGCCTGCAACGGGAGTGCGGGCCGAGCCTGCAGCGGGAGTGCGGGCCGAGCCTGCAGCGGGAGTGCGGGCCGAGCCTGCAGCGGGAGTGCGGGCCGAGCCTGCAGCGGGAGTGCGGGCCGAGCCTGCAACGGGAGTGCGGGCCGAGCCTGCAACGGGAGTGCGGGCCGAGCCTGCAACGGGAGTGCGGGCCGAGCCTGCAACGGGAGTGCGGGCCGAGCTTGCAACGGGAGTGCGGGCCGAGCCTGCAACGGGAGTGCGGGCCGAGCCTGCAACGGGTTGTCACTGCACCGTCACCAGCTTGTAACCAGGTTGTCGGCTGAGCTCTAACTCGAACTATGATCAAAATGAAGGAGAGCAGGAACGAGGAAAGATCGGCGATTGGTGCAGAGATCACCAATCTTTCCTCATTCCTACTCTCGCTCATGCTCTGGAAGGCAGCAATATTGTCAACTGACCTTAGTGACAAAGGGCATTTTCAACCAAGTGGACAGAAAGGGATGCAGCTAGGTCACAATTCCATCTAAACATTGACAAAATAAACAATCCCAGGCTAGAGTGCTGATCTAAGGATTATTGTATCCCGTCACATTCCATCTGCCGCCTCATTGTAAACCTTTGGCTGTTAAGTGACATATTTGTTTGTTGAACATTCAAAGCACCATGTGAGTACGACAGAGTGACTTTGGGCAAAATAGGCAGATTCTTCAGCCAGTGCAGTGTTGGTAATTAGTTACACAGTTTTTAAATTGAATTGTGATTCACTATTCCTCTCCCCTTACAATCGATGAGGCACCGATCAGCCAGATAGTCAACATCTTTTCCCAAAGGTAGGGGAGTCTAAAGCTAGAGGGCGTGGGTTTAAGGTGAGAGGGGAGAGATACAAAAGGGTCCAGAGGGGCAATTGTTTCACACAGAGGGTGGTGAGTATCTGGAACAAGGTGCCAGAGGTAGTTGTAGAGGTGGGTACAATTTTGTCTTTTAAAAAACATTTTTAAGATGGGTATAGAGGGATATGGGCCAAATGCGGGCAACTGGGACTCACTTAGTGGTTTAAACAAAAAGGGCGTGGATAAGTTGGGCCAAAGTGATGATCAATATTCAAATTTAATGGTGATTAATATTCAAGATAGGGGCTGATTAATATGCAAAGTTAATGGTACATAATATGCATAGTTATGCTAATTAACATGCACAATTAATATCAAATAACATGCAGTATATGATAATTAATACACAAGATAAATGTTGATTCATGTGTTAGATGGGTAGATGTTTCACTGAGAAACCAATGAATAGATGACTTGTGAGTATCGTCTAGTGTTCTAGTTACGAGGTTTGTAAGTTAAGGTAATATGAAGTGGTTCTTAATCTGAAGTCTGCCTGAGAGGAAGCCTGGGTGGTCTGATTGTTGGAGACCAAAAAAAAGGCTTAGAGGCCTGGATTCCCCCCCCCCCAAAAAACTAAGTGTCCAATGAGTGGGACAAAGGGAGAATTATTCGCCTGTTTTTTGTGCATCACAGAGTGCCTCAGAGAGATTCACGCCAGTAAGGGGAGGTAAGGGCCTGTTCTCTGTTGTTGGGGAATGGTTCCTTACCCTCTTGGTGTGGACCTCTCTCAGCACATGGGGAGGTACGAATGAGCCTGGAGACTACCTTCTGGGCCCACTAATCATATGGAAATGATGATTTCCATATGGTAACCGGAGGAGATTGGAGAGGCATTGAACCAATATTTCTCTTCGGTGTTCACACAGGGGGGCATGGATATAGCTGAGGAGGACACTGGGTTGCAGGGGAGTAGAATTGACAGTGTTGCAGTTGATAAGGAGGATGTGCTAGATATTCTGGAGGGTCTGAAAATAGATAAGTCCCCTGGTCCGGATGGGATTTACCCCAGGATTCTCTGGGAGGCAAGAGAAGTGATTGCTGAGCCTCTGGCTCTGATCTTCAGGTCGTCGTTGGCCTCTGGTATAGTACCGGAAGATTGGAGGTTAGCGAATGTTGTCCCATTGTTTAAGAAGGGGAACAGAGACTTCCCCGGGAATTATAGACCGGTGAGTCTCACTTCTGTTGTGGGCAAGGTTTTAGAAAAAATTATTCGGGATAGGATTTATAATTATTTGGAGAGTAATGAATTGATTGGAGATAGTCAGCATGGTTTTGTGGCGGGTAGGTCGTGCCTTACTAACCTTATTGAGTTTTTTGAGAAAGTGACCAAAGAGGTGGATAGGGGTAAGGCAGTTGATGTGGTGTATATGGATTTTAGTAAGGCGTTTGATAAGGTTCACCATGGTAGGCTTCTGCAGAAAATGCAGATGTATGGGATTGGGGGTGATCTAGGTAATTGGATCAGGAATTGGCTAGCAGATAGGAGACAGAGGGTGGTGGTTGATGGTAAATATTCGTCATGGAGTTCGATTACGAGTGGTGTGCCTCAGAGATCTGTTTTGGGGCCACTGCTGTTTGTAATTTTTATTAATGATCTGGATGAGGGTATAGTTGGGTGGATTAGTAAATTTGCTGATGACACCAAAGTCGGAGGTGTGGTAGATAGTGATGAAGGGTGTCATAGTTTGCAGGAAGACTTAGACAGGTTGCAGAGCTGGGCCGAGAGGTGGCGGATGGAGTTTAATGCGGAGAAGTGTGAGGTAATTAACTTTGGTAGGAATAACAGATGTGTCGAGTATAGGGCTAACGGGAGGACTTTGAATTTAGAACGGAGTTGAGGAGGAACTTCTTCACTCAAAGGGTGGTGAATCTCTGGAATTCTCTACCCGTTGAAGTGGTGGAGGCTGCCTCGCTAAATATTTTCAAGAAGCGGGTTGATGGGTTTTTGATAAGAGAGGGGATTAAGGGTTATGGGGAGAGGGCAGGAAAGTGGAACTGAGCCACGACAGATCAGCCATGATCTTATAGAATGGCAGGGCAGGCTCGAAGGGCTAGATGGCCTACTCCTGATCCTATTTCTTATGTTCTTATGAATAATGTGGATGAGCAGAGGGATCTAGGTGTATGTGTACATAGATCCCTGAAAGTTGGGAGTCAAGTAGATAAGGTTGTTAAGAAGGCATACGGTGTCTTGGCGTTTATTGGTAGGGGGATTGAATTTAGGAGTCACAGCATCATGTTGCAACTGTACACTACTCTGGTGCGGCCACACTTGGAGTACTGTGTGCAGTTCTGGTCCCCACATTACAGGAAGGATGTGGAGGCTTTGGAGAGGGTGCAGAGGAGGTTTACCAGGATGTTGCCTGGTATGGAGGGGAGGTCCTATGAGGAGAGACTGAGGGATTTGGGGTTGTTTTCGCTGGAAAGAAGGCGGCTAAGAGGGGATCTTATTGAAACATATAAGATGATTAGAGGTTTAGATAGGGTGGATAGTAATAGCCTTTTTCCTCTGATGGAGAAATCTAGCACGAGGGGGCATGGCTTTAAATTAAGGGGTGGTAGTTATAGGACGGATGTCAGGGGTAGATTCTTTACCCAGAGGGTGGTGAGGGATTGGAATGCCCTGCCTGCTGCAGTTGTAAATGCGCCTAGTTTGGGGGCGTTTAAGAGATCCGTGGATAGGTTTATGGACGAAAAGGGATTGGTTTAGGTTAGTGGGTCATTGTTTTGTAACTGGTCGGCGCAACATCGTGGGCCGAAGGGCTGTTCTGCGCTGTAATGTTCTATGTTCTATGTTCTATGTAATCAGCCCCGCAGTGATTTCCGACCAAGGCTGATTACATTAGGAAAAAGGGCCTGGGAGTCATGGCAATCGGCCAGACGCTGGTCACAAGTCCCACTAAAGGGCCCTGCTGATTGTTTAGCTGGAAAAAAAGGTAGGTATTCACACTTGCAAACAATGGCAGCAGCCTGTGTGCTAACAGTGGATAGGCTGAGGGTGTCCAAAGTCCCATAAAAATTTGGACGTTTTGGGTTGTAAACAGTCGTGCTTGAAACTGCCTCTTTACTTCCAAGATGAAAGGGAGTTAAGCTCTCAGCTATACCTAGTCAACCTTTCTACTTAGATACAAGGCCTGTGTGATTCACATTGCCACAGGGAAACTTGCAGAAGAAGCCATTAATACAATCAGGTTACAGGCTCTTCTAGAATATCACTGAATATCATAGTCAGGGTTTGGAATCCACTCGACCCAGGAAAGAGGGAATAGCTAGAGGCCGAAAAATTCTCTATGGTTCACCGTGCAGGAATACGGGTGGAATCCGGTACTCTGATTAAAAGAACAGGCTCTTGAGGGAGAAAATAAAACCTCACTGTGAATGGTAATTCTATGATCACAAGTTACTGGGCTGAGAAAAGAAAGGCAAAGGAATGAACCCTCAGGAGGGAAGTGTCACTTCAGACTGATGCTACGTAGGTTAAATGTCTGCATGAAGGATAATGTAAAGCGTATAGATAGTTAAGGGTGTTGTACGCAAGGAGGCGAGCAATGTTATGATACTCTGTTATTCTAGAAAGCACAGTGCCTTACAATGATAAACACAGACAACCCATTCTGTCATCGACTGAACTGTGTAACCTGCCTTTCATCTTGTACTCTCTCAGACACAAACCCCATTTAACAAGAAGCTGTCACAGCTTACAGTTTCTCTACTGTTTGGCCATTCACACCCCTTATTCTCTTTGTGAACAGCCATTAGCAACCTTTTCCTTTGGTTTCTGTGACTCACCTTCCATTCCTTCCCGCTGCAGTATAAATACCTCCCTCTTTCTATGCCATTTAGCTTTGACAAAGATTCACCTGGACTTGAAACATCAGCTCTTTTCTCTCTTTACTGATGCTGTCAGACCCGCTGAGATTATCCAGCATTTTCTCTTGTAGTTTCATAACACAAGAACATAAGAAATAGGAGCAGGAGTAGGCCATCCAGCCCTTCGAGCCTGCCCCGCCATTCAATAAGATCATGGCTGATCTGAAGTGGATCAGTTCCACTTTCCCGCTTTCTCCCCATAACCCTTAATTCCCCTGTCTATCAGAATCCTATCTACCCGTGACTTAAATATATTCAGCGAGGCAGCCTCCACCACTTCAACGGGCAGACAATTCCAGAGATTCACCACCCTTTGAGTGAAGAAGTTTCTCCTCAACTCCGATCTAAACTGCCCCCTTATCTTGAGGCTGTGCCCTCTAGTCCTGCTGTCCTTTCTGAGCGGGAAGAATCTGTCTACCTCTACCCTATCCATCCCCTTCATTATCTTATACGTCTCTATAAGATCCCCCCTCATCCTTCTAAACTCCAACGAGTACAGACCCAGTCTATTCAGTCTCTCTTCATAGTCCAACCCCCTCATCTCCAATATCAGCCTAGTGAACCTCCTCTGCACTCCCTCCAAGGCCAATATATCCTTGCGTAAGTGCGGCGACCAAAACTGCACAAGTACTCCAGCTGCGGCCTCACCAGTGCCCTGTACAGTTAACATAGAACATTACAGCACAAACAGGCCCTTCGGCCCTCGAGTTGCGCCGATCGCATCAACCCCACCAATCTATAGACCTATCTATAACCCCCAATCCCATTAAACCCCATATACTCATCCAGAAGTCTTTTAAAAGACCCCAGCGAGTTCGCCTCCACCACCGACGACGGCAGCCGATTCCATTCACTCACCACCCTCTGAGTGAAAAACTTACCCCTAACATCACCTCTGTACTTCCCTCCCTTGCAGCAAGACCTCCCTACTTTTATATTCTATCCCCCTCACTATAAAGGCCAGCATCCCATTCGCCTTTTCAGATTCCAGTATCCACAGTAAATTGCTTTTATTCCCTCCTTTGACATGTTGTGTGATATGATGACCCCCCCCCCCCCCCCCCCCCCCCCCCACTTCCACTGTTACTTTCCAATGAGGGGCCAATAGTACCTTCGATGGTTGGTGCATTGAGAATCGTATCAAGGACACCAAGATTGGGGGAACGGCAAATTGTGCGGAGGGTGTGGAGAGTCTGCAGAAGGATCTAGATAGGCTGGGCAAATGGGCCAGGAAATGGCAAATGGAATTTAATGTTGGCAAGTGTGAGGTGGTCCACTTTGGTAGGAAGAATGGTAGGAAGGACTATTACTTACGGGGCGAAAAACTGCAGCAGGCGACGGTGCAGAGGGACCTCGGGGTCCTTGTGCATGAGTCGCAAAAACCCAGCCTGCAGGTGGTCAGGAAGGCGAATGGGATGCTGGCCTTCATAGCGAGAGGGGATTGAATATACAAGTAGGGAGGTCTTGCTGCAGCTGTATAGGGCATTGGTGAGGCCGCAGCTGGAGTACTGTGTGCAGTTTTGGGCGCCGCACCTGCGCAAGGATATTTTGGCCCTGGAGGGAGTGCAGAGGAGGTTTACTAGGCTGATACCGGAGTTGAGGGGATTGAGCTATGAGGAGAGGCTGAATAAACTAGGCTTGTACTCGTTAGAGTTTAGAAGAATGAGGGGAGATCTCATTGAGACGTATAAGATGATGAATGGGATGGATAGGATAGAGGTGGAGAGGTCATTAAAGAACGAATTATGGACCGGGGCTATTTTAGATTTACCGTTGCTGCAGGCTTTGATGCCAGTCTATTGTTTGATCGTAAATTTATCCTTGAAGTGACCAGACCAAGTCACAGAGTTCTCCTAAACAGCTGTTTGAATTGCAAGCTGGACACTGGAAAGGTGCAGTTCACATTCCATAACTCTCTGAAAGTTGGCTCCCGGGTTGATAAGGTTGTTAAGGAGACGTACGGTGTGTTAGCTTTTATTGGTAGAGGGATTGAATTTCGGAGCCGTGAGGTCATGTTACAACTGTACAAAACTCTGGTGCGGCCGCACTTGGAGTATTGCGTACAGTTCTGGTCGCCGCATTATAAGAAAGATGTGGAGGCATTGGAAAGGGTGCAGAGGAGGTTTACCAGGATGTTGCCTGTTATGGTGGGAAGGTCTTATGAGGAAAGGCTGAGGGACTTGAGGTTATTTTCATTGGAGAGAAGAAGGTTACGAGGTGACCTGATTGAGGCATACAAAATGATCAAAGGATTGGATAGGGTGGACAGTGAGAGCCTTTTACCTCGGATGGTGATGGCTAACACGAGGGGACATAGCTTTAAATTGAGGGGTGGTAATTATAGGACGGATGTCAGAGGTAGGTTCTTTACTCAGAGGGTAGTAAGGGTGTGGAATGCCCTGCCTGCAGCAGTTGTGGACTCGCCAACTTTAAGGGCGTTCAAATGGTCAGTGGATAGGCATATGGATAACATTGGAATAGTTTAGGTTAGAGGGTCATTAGATTGGTTCCACTGGTCGGCGCAACATCGAGGGCCGAAGGGCCTGTACTGCGCTGGAATGTTCTATGTTCTAGCCAGAGTGCCGTACTCCGAGATACTTAAGCAATTATAGTTGAAATTTGCTTCATGCTTACAGGGTCAGTGTAGGTGAAATGACTCACTTGGCTGGTGAATCTAGAACTAATAGTAATGGGCAACTTCGATATACATAAAGGCTGGATTAACTCTGCAAAGGATGTGCATGAGATAGATTCCTGGAGCTGTGTATTGAAGAACCAACAAGGGATTAGATTATTTGAGGTTTAATGTTATGTAATGAGAGAGGGCACATCAATAACCTTTCTGTAATATCGAATTTAACATTAAGTTTGAAAGCGATATCATTCATTCCGAAAATAGGCTTCTAAATCTGAGCAAAAGGAACTTTAAAGGTGTGAGGGTCAACTTGGCAATGATGGATTGTGAAAAGACACTGAAATAATTGAGGGCAGACGGGGAATGAATAGTATTTCAATAAATATCACAAATATACATTCCTCGAAGACACAAAAACAAAACTTGGAAAAGTGAATCAACCTTGGATAAGAAAATAAATTGAATATTAGATCAAAGGGAGTGGGTAATAAGGAATGCCAGAATAAGTGGTAAGCCTGAGAATTGAGAATTCAGCAAAGGAAAATCAAGGAACTGATAAGGGAGAGGAAAAAGAGAGGTGATTGTAAGTTAGCAAGAAATGTAAAGGTGGACTGTGAATGCATTGACTTAATTTATTATTGCCACATGTTTTAGCATACAGGGAAATGTATTGTCTCTTGTGTGCTATACAGACAAAGCATACTGTTCATAGAGAAGGAAAGGAGAGAGTGCAGAATGTAGTCTCACAGCTAGGGTGTAGAGAAACATCAATTTAATATGAGTCGTTCTGTTCAAAAGTCTGACAGCAGCAGGGAAGAAGCTGTTCTTGAGTCGGTTGGTACATGAGCTCGGACTTTTGTATCTTTTTCCTGATGGAAGAGAGAGTGTCCAGATATGCGTGGAGTCCTTGATTATGCTGGTTGCTTTTCCAAGGCAGCAGGAAGTGTAGGCAGAATCAACCGATGGGAGGCTGGTTTGCAGGTGGATTGGGCTTTGTTCATGACCCTTTTTAGTTTATTGCGGTTGTGAACAGAACAGGAGCCATACCAAGCTGTGATACAACCAGGAATGATGCTTTCTATGGTGCATCTGTAAAGACCAGTTAGAGTTGTAGTGGACATACAGAATTTCCTTAGAAATTCCTGCAGGACTTGATTCGTGCCATGACTAACCTTTTGAAGCACTTAATAATGATGGATGTCACAGCACCGGGTGCTAGTCATTGAGGCACACTGCCTGGCTTTTCTTCAATACCAGGATGATGGTCATCTTCTTGAACCAAGTAGGGACCTTAGATTGGTGTAAGGAGAGGTTAAATCTACCTGTGAATACCCCCACTATGCAGGATCTAAGCGCTCATCCAGGTACCCCATCTAGACAGTTACTTTCCATAGGTTGATTTTTAAGAAGGCTGATCTGATGTCTGCGGGAGTAACCTTGGATACTAGTTCAGCCTAGGCCTCTGGGGCAGAAGGCACGCTCTCTTTGTTGTGGTCTGGGTCAGAGCAGGAGCCTTACCAAGATGTAATACACCTGGGAAGAATGCTTTCTATGGTGCATCTGTAGAAATTGGTGAGAGTCGTAGTAGATATGCCAAATTTCCTTAGTCTCCTGAGAAAGTTGGCTTTCATAATTACAGTATCAGTGTGGGGAGTCTAGGATAGGTTGTTGGTTATCTGGAAATCTAGAAACTCAAAGGTCTTATTCATTTCCATTTCATCACCATTGATGTAGACAGGGGCATGTTCTCCAGTATGCCCCCTGATGTTGATGACTATCGCTTAAGTATATGAAAAGGAAAAGATTAGCAAGGACAAATGTGAGTCCATTTACAGGCAGAGGCAAGAGAATTTATAATGGAGAACAGGGAAGTGGCAAAGAAACTAAATAATTACATTGTGTCTGTTTTCACAGAGGAAAATCTCCAGGAATGCTTAGGGAACCAGGGGGTTTGGCGTTACTTGTCCAATGTTTCTAGGATGTTCTGACTCACTCAAAGCTGCATGTTGGACAAACAGCATGATGGTACCAATGTAATGGAAATATGGAAAGTGATAAAAGGTGGTCCACTGTTGACACAGACATGGAGCCTACCAGAGATAGCAGTTGCTGAATGTTGGAAGAGATAGAAGAATACTCCAGGATTAGCAGGAGATAAGGGAGAGCCCAGGATGGACATGAAGTATATTGCAGATTTGACGCACGCTGTTTAAGCAAAAGGATGGCAGTAGGGGTGAGACAGGTAGCCAGAACTGAGGATTCAGGACTGAGGCAGGGAGTAAGTCAACTGAGCTTTGAGTAGGGAGAATTAATCATCAGACCTTAGCGATTTTAGATCAGGGCAAGGTTTTATTATTAATAGCATGGAGTGTAACAATAAGGAGATTATGGCGAACTTGAACAAGACACAAGCTCAGTCCCAGCTGGAGTATCATGTCCAGCTCTGGACATCGCTTTAGAGGAAAGGTGAAGACATTGGAGAAAGTGCAGAAAAGGTTGACGAGAATGGTTCCAGGGATAAGGAACTTCAGCTGCAAAGATAGACTGCCGAAGTTAGGATTGTTTATCTTTAAGAGCACGTTAAGAGGAAATCATTCAAAACCATGAGGGGTCTGGACAGAGTAGATGGGGAGAAACTGTCCCCACTTGTTAAAGAATCGAGAACCAGAAGGCAAAGATTCAAATTAATTGGCAAAAGAAACAAAATCGTTTCTGAAATATCTTTTTCACACAGTGAGTGGTTAGGATCTGGAATGCACTGTCTGAGAGTGTGGTGGAGACAGATTCACACAGCGAGTGGTTAGGATCTGGAATGCACTGTCTGAGAGTGTGGTGGAGACAGATTCACACAGCGAGTGGTTAGGATCTGGAATGTACTGTCTGAGAGTGTGGTGGAGACAGATTCACACAGCGAGTGGTTAGGATCTGGAATGTACTGTCTGAGAGTGTGGTGGAGACAGATTCACACAGTGAGCAGTTAGGATCTGGAATGCACTGTCTGAGAGTGTGGTGGAGACAGATTCACACAGCGAGTGGTTAGGATCTGGAATGCACTGTCTGAGAATGTGGTGGGGACAGATTCACACAGCGAGTGGTTAGGATCTGGAATGTACTGTCTGAGAGTGTGGTGGAGACAGATTCACACAGCGAGTGGTTAGGATCTGGAATGTACTGTCTGAGAGTGTGGTGGAGACAGATTCACACAGCGAGTGGTTAGGATCTGGAATGTACTGTCTGAGAGTGTGGTGGAGACAGATTCACACAGTGAGTGGTTAGGGTCTGGAATGCACTGTCTGAGAGTGTGGTGGAGAATGATTCACACATCGAGTGGTTAGGATCTGGAATGCACTGTCTGAGAATGTGGTGGAGACAGATTCACACAGCGAGTGGTTAGGATCTGGAATGTACTGTCTGAGAGTGTGGTGGAGACAGATTCACACAGTGAGTGGTTAAGGTCTGGAATGCACTGTCTGAGAGTGTGGTGGAGAATGATTCACACATCGAGTGGTTAGGATCTGGAATGCACTGTCTGAGTGTGTGGTGGAGACAGATTCAATGAAAATGTTCAAAAGGAAATTGGACTGCTAACTGAAAAGAAAGAATGTGCATGTTCAGGGGAGAAGACAATGCCTCTAAGATCATTCGGAGAGCTGGTGTAGAAACAAAGGGCTAAATTGCCTCCATCTGCCTGCAGAAGGCAGAGAGTGGTTGTGGATGGGGCTTTTTCGGAATGGAGGTCAGTCACCAGTGGGGTGCCCCAGGGATCTGTTCTGGGACCCTTGTTGTTTGTCATTTTCATAAATGACCTGGATGAGGAAGTGGAGGGATGGGTTAGCAAGTTCGCTGATGACACGAAGGTCGGCGGTGTTGTGGATGGTCTGGAAGGATGTAAAAAGTTGCAGCAGGACATAGATAGGATGCAGGAATGGGCGGAGAAGTGGCAGATGGACTTCAACGCGGATAAATGTGTAGTAGTCCATTTCGGCAGAACCAACGGGATGAACGAGTACACTATTAAGGGCAGGGGTCTTAGTAGCGTTGAAGAGCAGAAGGATCTCGGGGTCCGGGTTCACAGGACTCTTAAATCGGCCTCGCAGGTGGAGGAGGTGGTCAAGAAGGCGTATGGTGTACTGGCCTTCATTAATCGAGGGATTGAGTTTAGGAGTCGGGAGGTAATGCTGCAACTTTACAGGACCCTCGTCAGGCCTCATTTGGAGTACTGTGCGCAGTTCTGGTCGCCTCACTATAGGAAAGACGTAGAAACTATTGAAAGGGTGCAGAGGAGATTTACAAGGATGTTGCCTGGACTGGGAGGCATGCCTTATGAAGATAGTTTGAGGGAGCTGGGACTCTTTTCCCTGGAGAGGCGAAGGTTGAGAGGCGACCTGATAGAAGTTTATAAAATGTTGAGAGGAATAGATAGGGTGGACTCTCAGAGGCTATTTCCCCGGGTTGAAATGGTCGCTACGAGAGGACACAGATTTAAGGTGCGGGGAGGGAAGTACAGAGGTGATGTTAGGGGTAAGTTTTTCACTCAGAGGGTAGTGAGTGATTGGAATCGGCTGCCGTCGTCGGTGGTGGAGGCGAACTCGCTGGGGTCTTTTAAAAGACTTCTGGATGAGTATATGGGGTTTAATGGGATTGGGGGTTATAGATAGGTCTATAGATTGGTGGGGTTGATGCGATCGGCGCAACTCGAGGGCCGAAGGGCCTGTTTGTGCTGTAATGTTCTATGTTCTATTACCCTGTGACCATTCAGTGAAGCAGTGAAGAGTTCAGCTCGAACTGAATAGACCATGATATTGACGTTCTCATGCTGTAGGCCCCTTGGCAGTAGTACCAACTGTAGTGTCTTTGTGTGTTGGTGACAGGGAGATCAGTCATAGGGTGAAGACGAGCAGAAGCAGTGCAATGTCCTGAGGTCCTATGAGCTACAGGGAAATACCGGAGTGGGGTTACCAAGCTGGAGAATAGAGCTGGAGTCAGACTGTTCTGGCAGTGGAATGGTAATTATACTAACCACAAGAGATCTGAGCCAGGACAGAGATTGTCTGCAGTTCAAAGCACACTACATAGAACATTCCAGCGCAGTACAGGCCCTTCAGCCCTCGACGTTGCACCGACCAGTGGAACCAATCTAATGACCCTCTAACCTAAACTATTCCAATATTATCCATATGCCTATCCACTGACCATTTGAACGCCCTTAAAGTTGGCGAGTCCACAACTGCTGCAGGCAGGGCATTCCACACCCTTACTACCCTCTGAGTGAAGAACCTACCTCTGACATCCATCCTATAATTACCACCCCTCAATTTAAAGCTATGTCCCCTCGTGTTAGCCGTCACCATCCGAGGAATAAGGCTCTCACTGTCCACCCTATCCAATCCTTTGACCATCTTGTATGCCTCAATCAGGTCACCTCATAACCTTCTTCTCTCTAACGAAACTCTCCAGCGAGTTCGCCTCCACCACCGATGACGGCAGCCGATTCCATTCAGAGGGTGGTGAGTGAATGGAATCGGCTGCCGTCATCGGTGGTGGAGGCGAACTCGCTGGGGTCTTTTAAAAGACTTCTGGATGAGTATATGGGGTTTAATGGGATTGGGGGTTATAGATAGGTCTATAGATTGGTGGTGTTGATGTGATCGGCGCAACTCGAGGGCCGAAGGGCCTGTTTGTGCTGTAATGTTCTATGTTCTATGAAAATAACCTCAAGTCCCTCAGCCTTTCCTCATAAGACCTTTCGACATTATAGTCTGTCAGGAGTGGCTGGGCAATGAATTCGTTCGGCCAACTTAAGGAACTGTGTGTTCACCAACACGAAAGTGGGAAACGTGCTCTGAGTACTACGACTTTCAGTTATATTGCGACTCTGAATGTAGCAAACTCATCTCAATAAATAATAATATTTGACTAATTACCAATGTGGCAAATTTTATTCAGCATTTTAAAGGAGGGAAGTATAGTTGGACAGGGTGCTGATGGTTAGGGTGGGAATTCCAGACCTGAGGGAACAGCCACCAAAGAGGCAATGCACAAGAGACCAGAATTGGAGGAGTGGAGAGATCTCAGAGGGTCGTGGGACTGGAGGAAATCACAGAGATTGGAAGGGGTGAGGTAATGAAGGAATTTGAAAACACGAATGAGATGTTTAAAACAGAGGCATTACCAGACCAGGGACCGCTGCCTGGAAGTGTGGCGGTCGGTAGATATTCAAGAGGGCATTCGATGATTATTTGAATAGAAACAATGCGCAGGGGTGTGGAGAAAAGGCAGGGGAACGGCGCTAAGTCATGATGTTCATTTGGAAAGCCAGTGCAGACAAGATGGGCCAAATGGCCTCCTTCTGCACCATAATTCTGAGTTACAAGATGGGTGAATGTGGCTTGACACAAGTTTGGATCCGTGCAGCAGAGTTTGGGATAAGCTCAGATTCCTGGTAGAAGATGGGAGACTGGCCAGGAGAGTATAATCAAATCCCAATCTGCCAAAGGCATGGGGAAGGAAGAGTGAGTCAAATAATATGTCGTCCTGACTTGTTTTTTTTTACTCTGGGGAAGAAACAACATTAAATAGGGCGGAGAAGATTTCTGAGGCAAACATCCTATTTTAATAGCAGAATAGGCCAAAAATTAAGGTTGTTTATTAGGTGTAACAAAGAAGTGAAGATCAGTGTTGAGTTACAATCTTTCCTCCTGCTGCTCGCAAACTCAAATGACAACATTCAGACCTGCAGGAGAGATGGTGACCATAGCTCAAGGGCACAAATGTGACTTAAAATTGCCTTTGCATCAGGAGAACAGATGTAGTGACAATTTACGGAGAGAGATTTAACTCAATGTTTCTGAGGCAGTCACCATCACAGAATAGATTTTCTCTGAAGATCGCAGCGTGAAAGCTATCAGAAAACCCCCACTGGAGTGGTTTGTCTGCCAAGGACCATCTGTAAGCTTCTCAGACAGGCTGCTCTCTGGCAGCAGGCCCAAGCAAAATCCATGATAGTGTCACACCTGGAGATTGCACTCCTGTTGACCCGAGTTTCAATAAGCCTGAGCTTTATCTTTCAGACATAATTTGCAATGAGGAAATCTGTTCATAAGAACATAAGAAATAGGAGCAGGAGTAGGCCATCTGGCCCTTCGAGCCTGCCCCACCATTCAATAAGATCATGGCTGATCTGTGGTGGCTCAGTTCCACCTTCCCGCCCTCTCCCCATAACCCTTAATCCCCTCTCTTATCAAAAACCCATCAACCCGTTTCTTAAAAATATTTAGCGAGGCAGCCTCCACCACTTCAACGGGCAGAGAATTCCAGAGATTCACCTGTTTCGCAGGACGGACATTCTAAGACAGATCACATCCTAGAGCACTGGTCCTCCAAGTCGATGGCTTCGATTCCTCTCAACTGTTACATTAAGAACATAAGAAATAGGAGCAGGAGTCGGCCATCTAGCCCTTCGAGCCTGCCCCGCCATTCAATAAGATCATGGCTGATCTGAAAGTGGATCAGTTCCACTTTCCCGCTTTCTCCCCATAATTCCCCTGTCTGTCAGAAACCTGATAGAAATCATTGCCCCATGTCACATGGAAACTGGAACTGACTGGAAAACCCCAATCCTTGACACGCCTTCGACAACATTCTTAGTGAGGCTAATTAGCTATTCAAAGAACAACACAGCACGAGAAACAGGCCCTTCGGCCCAACGAGCCCGCGCCGCCATTCCGTTGTCTCAGTGACCTATTCATGATTTTAGTCTACGCCTAATGTGCGAGGATCAGGGAGGTCCAATATAGGGACAATTTGTTACCCAATCAATCAGCCTAAAAGCACATTTTTGGGATGTGGGAGGAAACCGGAGCACCCGGAGGAAACCCACGCAACCACGGGGAGAATGCGCAAACTCCCACGGACACAGGCCCAAATCCATGTGTCCGCACAGCAACAGAGATAGCCTCTGAGCTGTCATGTTGCCCTCGAGATGGTCCAGTTTAAGCACACCAATGACATGAAGCAGTAGGCAACTCCCGAAGCAACATCCAAGAGCAGCCCACCACAACCTGCCGCATGCATGCCCCTTGCTGGTCAACAAGGTGGACTTAAATGCCTGTGGAGACAAAAAATTCATTATTAAACAGGCGAAGACTCTACATCCCTGATGTAGGTAATCTCTGTAATCTTTGGAAGTAATTTTTGGAAGAGTTAGATTGATTTACATCTGCTCTTTACTGCCCTTTGAAACAGGGCCAGGATTTTCCAGTCCCACCTGCACCAGTTCCTCCCATGGGTGGGACTGGAAAATTCAGAGCAGCTATCAGTTCACATTTTTCAAATTATCCTTTTACACAAAGATTCCATGCACCTTTAACAATGAATCCAGGATTCACCATTTCCCCTTTCGGATTTATTTGTCTTGATTGTTGGACAAACTGTTCACAATTGCTTTTAACTAGTGAGTCCCAGACTCCATTAAAATAGCGGCAAGCAACACTTTGGTCATGAGGAATTCAGGGGAAAACTAAACAATCTAGAAGAGTTGGGTCTGAATCCCACTGTGGCCAATGGTAAAATTTGAATTCAGCAAGAGTTGCTTTCCATCTTCTATTCAAAATAGCTGATCGCAGGCCTAGGGGTTGGAAAATGGTGGTGGTCGGTCCCATTGGGCCCCACCTGCTTTTAGTTCCTGATGGCTGAAAAATTCCTGAGAGCAGGATGGTGTTGGTGAAAGATTCTGAGGGCTGGATGGAAAAAATGCCAAGAAAATATTCAGGTTGCAACACCCAAACAGGATTTTCAGCCTGACCAACTCATCGTGGGTGGCACAGTTGTGGCACTGCAGCCTCACAGCGCCAGGGACCCAGGTTCAATTCCGGCCTCGGCTCGCTGTCTGTGTGGAGTTTGCACATTCTCCCCATGTCTACGTGGGTTTCCTCCGGGTGCTCTTGTCTCAAAGAACAAAGAACAACACAGCACGGGAAACAGGCCCTTCGGCCCAACGAGCCCGCGCCGCCGTCCCATGGTCAGTGACCTATTCATGATTTTAGTCTATGCCTAATGTGCGAGGATCAGGGAGGTCCAATATAGGGACAATTTGTTACCCAATCAATCAGCCTAAAAGCACATTTTTGGGATGTGGGAGGAAACCGGAGTACCCGGAGGAAACCCACGCAACCACGGGGAGAACGCGCAAACTCCCACAGTCTCCTCTCACAGTCCAAAGATGTGCGGGTTAGGTGGATTGGCCATGCTAAAAATTGCCCTTAGTGTCCTGAGACACAAAGGTTAGAGGGATTAGTGGGTAAATATGTAGGGATATGGGGGTAGGGCCTGGGTGGGATTGTGGTCGGCGCAGACTCGATGGGCTGAATGGCCTCTTTCTGCACTGTAGGGTTTCTATGATTCTATAATGGACTGAATGATTTGATTTGATTTAATATTGCTACGTGTACTAGCATACAGTGAAAAGTCTTGTTTCTTGCGTGCTACACAGACAAAGCATACTGTTCATAGAGAAGGAAAGGAGAGAGTGCGGAATGTAGTGTTACAGTCACGGCGAGGGTGTAGAGAAAGATCAACTTAATGCGAGGTGGGTCCATTCAAAGGTCTGACGGCAGCAGGGAAGAAGCTGTCCTTGAGTCGATTGGTACGTGACCTCAGACACTCTGCACTGTTGGGATTCTATTCCATAAATTGGGGAGGGGGGGGTGGGTATATGCCTGCTAATGAGATGTTAATTTATTATAATGAGGGGCCCTGGACAGAATGTGGCCCGTGATTGGTGGTGGTAGATGGGGGGGGGTAACCAATTGCTTCATAATATTAAGGCTAACATAAAATCCAACCCTGACCTTTTGCAATATTTTCCATTCCCATCGCTGAACCCGTGCAAGGCAGAAGGGAGTCAGGAATCCCAGCATTAACCTCTGCCTCAACTACTACCTCTGCCTCAACTACTATTCCTGGCAGTGATTATACAATTCTCTGTGTAATGACAATCCTTCCCATCTTTGGTTCGAAGCTTTGTTCCAACGCGGGCCCAGTGTAAAGCAGAGGGGCAACGTACTACCCTCCAATATTCATTACTACAGTTCAACCTGAGGCCCAGGATGAAGGGTCAAAGGTCATTGGGGCCCAGTTAACTCACTGACAGGAATCTGTCTGATGTGCTTATTAGGCTGATTGGAAGTAATAAATTGTCCCTAAATTAGTTTTCCTCAATGTGGATGGCCATGAAACAATAGACAAGGGTCGTGGGTAGAGGGAGAGACTGGTAATGTTAAAATGGCGGCGCGGGCTCGTTGGGCCGAAGGGCCTGTTTCCCCGGGCTGTTTTTGCTCTTTGATTCCCTGGTGGAAACGGAACAGATTTGGTTCCAGAACAACATCAATTGATTCTGCATTGCAGAAGCGCGGCCAGTATTAGTAGCAATGTTCTCTCTAAGCAGAGGGGCAATCCCACAGCGACCCCACAACAATCCCACAGAAATCCTGCTGCAATCCCACAGAAGTGATCCCGCAGCGATCCCTCAGCGATCCCACTGCGATCCCGCAGCGATCTTGCAGCTCCCCCATAGGCCGTGCTCAGCTGCAGGGGAGAGAAAAGTGAAGGGGGTCACACGTTGTAAGAAATCACGCACACGCTCTGGAAAGGAGGTTTCGTGGGCGGGTGGGTGGAAAGTATCCCAACCTGCTGTTTGGGACGGATGATGGAGCAGAGTTGCCGGGTTGCAGTACAGTCTGGCGCGTGACAATGTAAAACGGGAGGGAAAAGGAGGCCGTTCCTGAGAAACTGACATCTCTCGATTTCTGAACTGGAAACAAACTCACAAAGCGTGAAGCATTAAAGAACAAAGAACAACACAGCACGGGAAACAGGCCCTTCGGCCCAACGAGCCCGCGCCGCCGTCCCATGGTCAGTGACCTATTCATGATTCTAGTCTACGCCTAATGTGCGAGGATCAGGGAGGTCCAATATAGGGACAATTTGTTACCCAATCAATCAGCCTAAAAGCACATTTTTGGGATGTGGGAGGAAACCGGAGCACCCGGAGGAAACCCACGCAACCACGGGGAGAACGCGCAAACTCCCACGGACACAGGCCCAAATCCATGTGTCCGCACAGCAACAGAGATAGTCTCTGAGCTGTCATGATGCCCTCGAGATGGTCCAGTTTACGCACACCAACGACATGAAGCAATAGGCAACTCCCGAAGCAACATCCAAGAGCAGCCCACCACAACCTGCCGCCCGCATGCCCCTTGCTGGACTTAAATGCCTGGACTTAAAGATGAGGATGTTACTGGAGTAGTGAGGAACCTGGGCCCTGATTCTCCTGTTTTTGAGAGCAGGAGCTCCCATTGTATGAACTGCAACATTTTCAGTGCAGTTTAATGATATAGGGATGTAGTAATCCTCCAGACAGCACTGTGAACTGCACCCTGTATCTGTCTAAAGTGATGTTCCAGCATTCCATTCCATCCGTAGAATGTGCTACACCATGGCCACACAGCTTCAACACAGTAAGAAGTCTGGCAACACCGGGTTTAAGTCCAACCGATTTATTTGATAGTAAACTCGCAAGCTTTCGAGGTTTCCCTCTTCGTCAGGTGAATGGAGAGTTCTGGCCTCAGACAGAGCGTATAACAGCACAGACAGTTTACAGATTACTGATTAGAATGCGAATCTTTACACCTAACCTGCTGTTCAAGTCTTAAAGTGGCCAACAATGAGAGTAGAAGGGGTACTAAGCCCAGGTTAAAGAGATGTGTATTGTCTCCAGACAGCACAGTAAGTGAGGTTTTGCAAACCCAGGCAAGTCACGGGGGTTACAGATAGTGCGACATGAACCCAAGATCCCTGTTGAGACCAGCATAGAACCCTAGAACCAGCATAGAACCCTACAGTGCAGAAACAGGCCCTTCGGCCCATCGAGTCTGCACCGAACACAATCCCACCCAGACCCTATCCCCATATCCCTACACATTTTACCTGCTAATCCCTCTAACCTACACATCCCAGGACACTAAGGGGCAATTTTAGCATAGCCAATGAACCTAACCCGCACATCTTTGGACTGTGGGAGGAAACCGGAGCACCCGGAGAAAACCCACGCAGACACGAGGAGAATGTGCAAACTCCACACAGGCAGTGACCCCGAGCCGGGAATCGAACCCAGGACCCTGGAGCTGTGAAGCAGCAGTGCTAACCCACTGTGCTACCGTACCGCCCTGATGTGTCCGTCCTCATGTGTGCGGAACTTGGCTATCAGTCTCTGCTCAGCGACTCTGCGCTGTTGTGAAGGCCGCCTTGGAGAATGCTTACTCGAAGGTCAGAGGCTGAATGCTCGTGATTGCTGAAGTGTTCGCCAACAGGAAGGGAACAGCCTTGCCTGGTGATGTCCTGGTGTTGTCAGACTTCTTACTGCGTTTGCCCCCGTCCAACGCCGGCATCTCCACATCACACAACTTCAAGGTATGGGTACGATCGATTCCCACTCCCACCAGCAATGGTGTTCACAAAGCCACCCTGCCCATCCAAATTGGCTAGCCCAGCCCCCCCCCCCACGCGGATTCTCCCACCCCAGCCATGGTTGGTTGACTGGAGTTGGGAATCACCTCAATGAAGAGCGAGTGGGAGCAGCTAAACGTACTCCGTGCACAGGCCGTAGTCACTTCACCGGGGAAGGTGGTCAGAAGGAGACCCTGGGTGCGGACGTTGACCAGACATCGGATGCCATTGAGGTGGGCCACCTTCTTCCCCAGGGTAGGCAGGAGACTAACTCGGTAGCAGAAGCCTGGGAGAACCATAGAACCCTACAACCATAGAACCCTACAGTGCAGAAACAGGCCCTTCGGCCCATCGAGTCTGCACCGAACACAATCCCACCCAGACCCTATCCCCATATCCCTACACATTTTACCTGCTAATCCCTCTAACCTACACATCCCAGGATACTAAGGGGCAATTTTAGCATAGCCAATGAACCTAACCCGCACATCTTTGGACTGTGGGAGGAAACCGGAGCACCCGGAGAAAACCCACGCAGACACGAGGAGAATGTGCAAACTCCACACAGGCAGTGACCCGAGCCGGGAATCAAACCCAGGACCCTGGAGCTGTGAAGCAGCAGTGCTAACCCACTGTGCTACCGTGTCGCCCAGGTGGCGACCGAGGGTATCAGCAGCAACTGTTTGATCTGGAGCGTACCATTCAGTACAGGAAGAAAATTAACACCATCCAGGACAAAGCAGCCCCCTTGTTTGGCATCGTATCTACAAACATCCACCACTAACGCTCAGTAGCAGCAGTGTGCACTATCTACAAGATACACCGCAGCAATTCACCAAAGCTTCTTAAACAGCACCTTCCAAACCCACGACCACAATTTAGAAGGCCGAGGGCAGCAGATACATGGGGACACCATAGAATCGTAGGCAAATAGAGGCCCTTCGGCCCATCGAGTCTGCACCCAGGCCCTACCCCCATATCCCTACATATTTTACCCACTAATCTACGCATCTCAGGACACGAAGGGGCAACTTAGCACGGCCAATCAACCTAACCCGCAAATCTTTGGACTGTGGGAGGAAACCGGAGCACCCGGAGGAAACCCACGCAGACACGAGGAGAATGTGCAAACTCCCACACAGACAGTGACCCGAGCCGGGAATCGAACCCAGGACCCTGCAGCTGTGAAATAGCAGTGCTAACCCACTGTGCTACCGTGCTGCCCTGCGGAGATTCCCCTCCAAGCCACTCACCATCCTAAACTTGGAAATATATCACCGTTCCTTCACAGCAGCTGGATCTAAATCCTGGAATTCCCTCCCTAACGGCATTGTGGGTGTATCCGCAGCTCATGGACTGCAGGGATTCAAGAAGGCAGCTCACCACCACCCTCTCAAGGGGCAACTAGGGATGGGCAATAAATGCTGGTCTAGCCAGTGACACCCATGTCCCACGGACGAATAAAAAAAACCTCCTTAGACCTTCAAGAGTGACTACCCACTCATCCAGCCCTGACACCATTCCTGACCCTAACCGTAGCCACGTTACAACAAACACACCCAGCATTCAACCAGCACCTTCCTCCAAATCCCCATTCCTCCTCACCACCCCCCAAATGGTCAGCCTTGCCCCCCCCACCCTAACACTCATCATCTTGCCCCAGATCCCACGTATGGCACTGATATTAAGCTTATCAGAAGAGGGTGTCAGGAACCGCAAAGCCATCTGGAGGAGCCCACCAGACTTCTATGGCAGGAGATAATGTTGTCAATGTGGGAAACGCAGGGCCAGCACCGCGAGGATGGCGGTCACAGCGGAGAGCCTGGGGCCAGGAGTCCGAGCAATGACTGACAACGCCCAGCAATGGGCCCACTCTGTGCTGCCCATTGCTGAGAGCCGAGACAGCATGCCCACCATTCTCACGGGCATGCCAAAGATTCAAGTGAAGGCTGTGGGAGTGTTCAAGAGCCTGGCCCAGTCACACCGGACAGTGGCTTGAGGGCATTGCTTAGACTATGGAGGGCGTCCAAGGCTGGCATTGCCAAATAATGGTAAGGCTCTAAATCCATGACCCAGGGGCCATAGGGTGTCCTGAGGGAGGAGGAAGTGCTGGGGCACTTTCAATGTGCCATCTGGGAAAACACCCACAAGGAGCAGGAAATCTTGAAAAGTTAAGTTTCAGAAGCATTGATTGGAAAGATGCTGGAGAGCTGAGAGAAATCTTTACACTCTTCTATTTATTTACTGATTTATACATTACAAGCATACACCTCCGAGCCCCATTGTCTGCATACAATAAAAAAACACAGGTCATATATAATTAATCGTCATTACTTTATTGAAGGATGTGGGAGTTTGCAGGGTGCTGTAACTGCTGCATTGCACAAATGATCACACTTAATTGGCACACTGGTTGGCACTGCTGCCTCCACAGCGCCAGGGAACCCGGTTCGTTTCCGGCCTTGGGTCACTGTGTGTGTGTGGAGTCTGCATGTCCTCCTGGTGTCTGCGTGGGTTTCCTCCGGGGGCTCCAGAGAAAGCAGCTGGAGGAAGCCCTCCCCCACAGTCCAAAGATGTGTAGGTTAGGGTGGATTGGCCGTGCTAAATTGCCCCTTAGTGTCCAAAGATGTGCAGGTTAGGTGGATTGGTCATGCTAAATTACCCCTTACTGTCCAAAGATGTGTAGGTTAGGTGGATTGGCCATGCTAAATTACCCCTTACTGTCCAAAGATGTGTAGGTTAGGTGGATTGGCCATGCTAAATTGTCCCTTAGTGTCCAAAGATGTGTAGGTTAGGGTGGATTGGCCGTGCTAAATTACCCCTTACTGTCCAAAGATGTGTAGGTTAGGTGGATTGGCCATGCTAAATTACCCCTTACTGTCCAAAGATGTGCAGGTTAGGTGGATTGGCCATGCTAAATTGTCCCTTAGTGTCCAAAGATGTGTAGGTTAGGGTGGATTGGCCGTGCTAAATTGCCCCTTACTGTCCAAAGATGTGCAGGTTAGGTGGATTGGCCGTGCTAAATTGCCCCTTACTGTCCAAAGATGTGTAGGTTAGGGTGGATTGGCCGTGCTAAATTGCCCCTTACTGTCCAAAGATGTGCAGGTTAGGGTGGATTGGCCATGCTAAATTGCCCCTTACTGTCCAAAGATGTGTAGGTTAGGGTGGATTGGCCGTGCTAAATTGCCCCTTACTGTCCAAAGATGTGCAGGTTAGGGTGGATTGGCCATGCTAAATTACCCCTTAGTGTCCAAAGATGTGTAGGTTAGGGTGGATTGGCCATGCTAAATTACCCCTTACTGTCCAAAGATGTGCAGGTTAGGTGGATTGGCCATGCTAAATTACCCCTTACTGTCCAAAGATGTGCAGGTTAGGTGGATTGGCCATGCTAAATTGTCCCTTAGTGTCCAAAGATGTGCAGGTTAGGGTGGATTGGCCATGCTAAATTACCCCTTAGTGTCCAAAGATGTGTAGGTTAGGGTGGATTGGCCATGCTAAATTACCCCTTACTGTCCAAAGATGTGCAGGTTAGGTGGATTGGCCATGCTAAATTACCCCTTACTGTCCAAAGATGTGCAGGTTAGGTGGATTGGCCATGCTAAATTGTCCCTTAGTGTCCAAAGATGTGCAGGTTAGGTGGATTGGCCATGCTAAATTACCCCTTACTGTCCAAAGATGTGCAGGTTAGGTGGATTGGCCATGCTAAATTGTCCCTTAGTGTCCAAAGATGTGTAGGTTAGGGTGGATTGGCCATGCTAAATTACCCCTTAGTGTCCAAAGATGTGTAGGTTAGGGTGGATTGGCCATGCTAAATTACCCCTTAGTGTCCAAAGATGTGTAGGTTAGGGTGGATTGGCCATGCTAAATTACCCCTTACTGTCCAAAGATGTGCAGGTTAGGTGGATTGGCCATGCTAAATTGTCCCTTAGTGTCCAAAGATGTGCAGGTTAGGTGGATTGGCCGTGCTAAATTACCCCTTACTGTCCAAAGATGTGCAGGTTAGGTGGATTGGCCATGCTAAATTGCCCCTTAGTGTCCAAAGATGTGCAGGTTAGGTGGATTGGCCATGCTAAATTGTCCCTTAGTGTCCAAAGATGTGCAGGTTAGGTGGATTGGTCATGCTAAATTGTCCCTTAGTGTCCAAAGATGTGCAGGTTAGGTGGATTGGTCATGCTAAATTGTCCCTTAGTGTCCAAAGATGTGCAGGTTAGGTGGATTGGCCATGCTAAATTGTCCCTTAGTGTCCAAAGATGTGTAGGTTAGGGTGGATTGGCCATGCTAAATTACCCCTTACTGTCCAAAGATGTGCAGGTTAGGTGGATTGGCCATGCTAAATTGCCCCTTAGTGTCCAAAGATGTGCAGGTTAGGTGGATTGGTCATGCTAAATTGTCCCTTAGTGTCCAAAGATGTGCAGGTTAGGTGGATTGGTCATGCTAAATTGTCCCTTAGTGTCCAAAGATGTGCAGGTTAGGTGGATTGGCCATGCTAAATTGTCCCTTAGTGTCCAAAGATGTGTAGGTTAGGGTGGATTGGCCATGCTAAATTGCCCCTTAGTGTCCAAAGATGTGCAGGTTAGGTGGATTGGCCATGCTAAATTACCCCTTACTGTCCAAAGATGTGTAGGTTAGGGTGGATTGGCCATGCTAAATTGCCCCTTAGTGTCCAAAGATGTGCAGGTTAGGTGGATTGGTCATGCTAAATTGTCCCTTAGTGTCCAAAGATGTGCAGGTTAGGTGGATTGGTCATGCTAAATTGTCCCTTAGTGTCCAAAGATGTGCAGGTTAGGTGGATTGGCCATGCTAAATTGTCCCTTAGTGTCCAAAGATGTGTAGGTTAGGGTGGATTGGCCATGCTAAATTACCCCTTACTGTCCAAAGATGTGCAGGTTAGGTGGATTGGCCATGCTAAATTGCCCCTTAGTGTCCAAAGATGTGCAGGTTAGGTGGATTGGCCATGCTAAATTACCCCTTACTGTCCAAAGATGTGTAGGTTAGGGTGGATTGGCCATGCTAAATTGCCCCTTAGTGTCCAAAGATGTGCAGGTTAGGTGGATTGGCCATGCTAAATTACCCCTTAGTGTCCAAAGATGTGTAGGTTAGGGTGGATTGGCCATGCTAAATTACCCCTTAGTGTCCAAAGATGTGTAGGTTAGGGTGGATTGGCCATGCTAAATTACCCCTTACTGTCCAAAGATGTGCAGGTTAGGTGGATTGGCCATGCTAAATTGTCCCTTAGTGTCCAAAGATGTGCAGGTTAGGTGGATTGGCCGTGCTAAATTACCCCTTACTGTCCAAAGATGTGCAGGTTAGGTGGATTGGCCATGCTAAATTGCCCCTTAGTGTCCAAAGATGTGCAGGTTAGGTGGATTGGCCATGCTAAATTGTCCCTTAGTGTCCAAAGATGTGCAGGTTAGGTGGATTGGTCATGCTAAATTGTCCCTTAGTGTCCAAAGATGTGCAGGTTAGGTGGATTGGTCATGCTAAATTGTCCCTTAGTGTCCAAAGATGTGCAGGTTAGGTGGATTGGCCATGCTAAATTGTCCCTTAGTGTCCAAAGATGTGTAGGTTAGGGTGGATTGGCCATGCTAAATTACCCCTTACTGTCCAAAGATGTGCAGGTTAGGTGGATTGGCCATGCTAAATTGCCCCTTAGTGTCCAAAGATGTGCAGGTTAGGTGGATTGGTCATGCTAAATTGTCCCTTAGTGTCCAAAGATGTGCAGGTTAGGTGGATTGGTCATGCTAAATTGTCCCTTAGTGTCCAAAGATGTGCAGGTTAGGTGGATTGGCCATGCTAAATTGTCCCTTAGTGTCCAAAGATGTGTAGGTTAGGGTGGATTGGCCATGCTAAATTGCCCCTTAGTGTCCAAAGATGTGCAGGTTAGGTGGATTGGCCATGCTAAATTACCCCTTAGTGTCCAAAGATGTGTAGGTTAGGGTGGATTGGCCATGCTAAATTGCCCCTTAGTGTCCAAAGATGTGCAGGTTAGGTGGATTGGTCATGCTAAATTGTCCCTTAGTGTCCAAAGATGTGCAGGTTAGGTGGATTGGTCATGCTAAATTGTCCCTTAGTGTCCAAAGATGTGCAGGTTAGGTGGATTGGCCATGCTAAATTGTCCCTTAGTGTCCAAAGATGTGTAGGTTAGGGTGGATTGGCCATGCTAAATTACCCCTTACTGTCCAAAGATGTGTAGGTTAGGGTGGATTGGCCATGCTAAATTGCCCCTTAGTGTCCAAAGATGTGCAGGTTAGGTGGATTGGTCATGCTAAATTGTCCCTTAGTGTCCAAAGATGTGCAGGTTAGGTGGATTGGTCATGCTAAATTATCCCTTACTGTCCAAAGATGTGCAGGTTAGGGTGGATTGGTCATTGTAAATGCGGGGGATTATGGGATAGAGATGGGTGGTTATGGGATAGGAGTGGGAGGGTTGTGGGATAGGGACTGAGTTAGATGCTCTTTTGGCATCCTTTGGTGTACGCTTGTGGGATGAATGGCTTTCCTCCTCACTGTAGGAATATAATGGTTTTATGAATGTAAAGTGCTTTGGGATGTGCTGAAGATGTGAACAATGACGGAGATTTCTGAGATGGGGAGGAATCTGGAAACATGGGTTAGAATAGTTTCGTACAGAGACAGAATGAACAACAGGAAAGTCATCGCTATAGCTAGAAAAACTAATTAATCCGCTGAGAAGCACTTTGAGATATTCAAACACAAAGCGTTTGGAGCTTAAAAATGAGGAATCATAGAACCCTACAGTGCAGAAAGAGGCTCTTCAGCCCATCGAGTCTGCATCGAACACAATCCCACCCAGGCCCTACCCCCCCATATCCCTACATATTATACCCACTAATCCCTCTAACCTACACATCGCTGGACACTAAGGGGCAATTTCTTAGCATGGCCAATCCACCTAACCCGCACATCTTTTGGACTGTGGGAGGAAACCGGAAACCCACGCAGACACGAGGAGAATGTGCAAACTCCACACAGACAGTGACCCGAGCCGGGAATCGAACCCAGGACCCTGGAGCTGTGAAGCAGCAGTGCTAACCTACTGTGCTACCGTGCCGCCCCTGGTTTAATTGTAATTGTGCAGGAAGTTTAGTTGTAATTGTACAGGATGATGGTGAGACCTCACCTGGAATATCATGTACAGTTTTGGACCCCTTACCTTAGGAAGGATATAGTTACAATGGAGGCAGTCCAGAGGGGATTCATCGGATTAATTCCTGGGGTGAAAGTGTTGTCCTATCAAGAAAGATTAAATAGCCTGGGTTTGTATTCCTTGCAGTTTAAAAGAGTGAGGGATAATCTTGCAGGTGCAGCAGGTGGTCAGGAAGGCGAATGGGATGCTGGCCTTCATAGCGAGGGGATTGAATATAAAAGTAGGGAGGTCTTGCTGCAGCTGTATAGGGCATTGGTGAGGCCGCAGCTGGAGTACTGTGTGCAGTTTTGGGCGCCGCACCTGCGCAAGGATATTTTGACCTTGGAGGGAGTGCAGAGGAGGTTTACTAGGCTGATACCGGAGTTGAGGGGATTGAGCTATGAGGAGAGGCTGAATAAACTAGGCTTGTACTCGTTAGAGTTTAGAAGAATGAGGGGAGATCTCATTGAGACGTATAAGATGATGAATGGGATGGATAGGATAGAGGTGGAGAGACTCTTCCCGCTCAGAAAGGACAGTAGGACTAGGGGGCACAGCCTCAAGATAAAGGGGGTGCAGTTTAGAACAGAGTTGAGGAGGAACTTCTTCACTCAAAGGGTGGTGAATCTCTGGAATTCTCTGCCCGTTGAAGTGGTGGAGGCTGCCTCGCTAAATATTTTTAAGAAACGGGTTGATGGGTTCTTGATAAGAGAGGGGATGAAGGGTTATGGGGAGAGGGCGGGAAGGTGGAACTGAGCCACGACAGATCAGCCATGATCTTATTGAATGGCGGGGCAGGCTCGAAGGGCTAGATGGCCTACTCCTGCTCCTATTTCTTATGTTCTTATAATCTTATTCAATGATGTAAAATCTTGAGGGGCTTGACAGAATAGACGGTGAGATGTTCTCACGGGTGGGAGAGTCTCGAATAAGGGGTCATAGTTAAAGGGCCAGTCTTTTCAAACTGAGGTGCGTAGATATTTCTTCTCGCAGAGGATGGTGAGTCTCTGGAATTCTCTGCCACAAAGGGTAGTAGAGGTTGGGTCATTAGAAGTATTCAAAATAGAGGTGGATGAATATTTGATAGATTGAAGAATTGATGGGGAAATGACACAGAAAAGGCACTGAGGTCAGCATCGATCAGCCACGTTCTTATTGAATGGCGGGGCAGGCTTGAAGAACCTAGTGACCAACTCTTACTTCTGTTTCCTGTGTTCTTATCTGTTGTGTGTAGCTAATCATAAATTAATTTTAAAACAGAGTTCTACAGCTTCAAGGAAATCAAAGTAAAAATATATCTGAAGCATTACATTTTGAAGACAGCCGTAACTACCTTCAGGCAAGAACTGTCTTATTTTAATTAAACAGTGGAATATCCTTTAATGTCCTGCAACAAACTGCAAATGATATCTGGGAAAAGGCCCTTCAGTTAGGAACATTTGTCTGGACAAGAAATATTGTCAACGCAACCCTTTTTGTAGAATTTAATGGGATTGAGGGTTATAGATAGGCCTGGTAGGTAGGGATATGATCGACGCAACTTGTGGGCCGAAGGGTCTGTTTGTGCTGTAGTGTTCTATGTTCTAATTGATCTAAAAAGTACTGCCGCAGACTTGATTGTGTCTCCAACACTGGGTTAGTTCCTAATGCACAGTGGTTATTGTACAAAGTCCTTTAACAATTATTGGTCAGGTTTCACGGAACCTCAGGAAAAAATCCTTCTGAGCATATTGCACCACTCAACAAAGAATCATTAAAAGTAAAGGATAAATAAGTGTAACCAGAATTCATCAGTGACAGACTCATAAAGATATCCACTGTATCTTCACAGTGGAAGACACCAGTGGGATGCCAGATTTCCAGGAGAGTCAGGGGGGGGCACAGGTGAGTGTAGTGGCCATCAGTACGGAGAAGGTTCTGGGGATACTGAAAGGTCTGAAGGTGGATAAACCACCTGGACCGGATGGACTACACCCCAGGATTCTAAAAGAGATAGTTGAAGAAATTATGGAAGCATTGGTGACAATCTTTCACCACCCACTGGAAGCAGAGGACTGGAAAGTAGCTAATACAACACCACTGTTTAAGAAGGGGGAGAAGCAGCAGAGGGGAAATTATAGACCGGTTAGCCTAACATTGGCAAGATTTTAGAGTCCATTGTTAAAGATGAGATCACAGAGTACTCAGAAGTGCATGATAAAATGGGCTTTGCCTAGGGGAGGTCACGTCTGACAAATCTATCAAAGCTCTTTGAGGAGGTAACAAGGAGGTTAGATAAAGGAGAACCAGTTGATGTGATTTATTTAGATTTCCAAAAAGCCTTTGACAGGGTGTCGCATAGGAGACTGTTAAATAAGTTAAGAGCCCATGGTGTTGAGAGTACGGTCCTGGCATTGGATAGAGGATTGGCTGCCTGGCAGAAGGCAGAGAGTGGGGATAAAGGGGTCTTTTTCGGGATGGTAGCCAGTGACTAGTGGGTCAGTGCTGGGACAACAACGTTTCGCAATATACATTAACAATTTGGAAGAAGGAACTGAAGGCACGGTTGCTAAGTTTGCAGATGATACAAAGATATGTAGAGGGACATAGAACATAGAACATTACAGCGCAGAACAGGCCCTTCGGCCCACAATGTTGTGCCGACCAGTTACAAAACAATGACCCACTAACCTAAACCAATCCCTTTTCGTCCATAAACCTATCCACAGATCTCTTAAACGCTCCCAAACTAGGTGCATTTACAACTGCAGCTGGCAGGGCATTCCAGTCCCTCACCACTCTCTGGGTAAAGAACCTACCCCTGACATCAGTCCTATAACAACCCCCCCTTAATTTAAAGTCGTGCCCCCTCGTGCTAGCTTTCTCCATCCTAGGAAAAAGGCTATCACTATCTACCCTGTCTAAACCTCTAATCATCTTATATGTTTCAATGAGGTCTCCTCTTAGCCGCCTTCTTTCCAGCGAAAACAACCCCAAATCTCTCAGTCTCTCCTCATAGGATCTCCCCTCCATACCAGGCAACATCCTGGTAAACCTCCTCTGCACCCTTTCCAAAGCCTCCACATCCTTCCTGTAATGTGGGGACCAGAACTGCACACAAAACTCCAAGTGCGGCCGCACCAGAGTTGTGTACAGTTGCATCATGACGCTGCGACTCCTAAATTCAATCCCCCTACCAATAAACGCCAAGACACCGTACGCCTTCTTAACAACCTTATCTACTTGATTCCCAACTTTCAGGGATCTATGTACACATACACCTAGATCCCTCTGCTCCTCCACACTATTCAAAGTCCTCCCGTTAGCCCTATACTCAACACATCTGTTATTCCTACGGGTAGTATCCTACGGGTAGTATTGAGGAAGCAGTGGGCTGCAGAGGGACTTGGGCGGGGGAGGTGGTTAAGGAAAGTGAGCAAAGAAGTGGCAGATGGAACACAATGTGGAAAAGTGTGAGGTTATGCACTTTGGAATGGAGGCATAGACTATTTTCTAAATGGGAAAATGCTTCAGAAATCAGAAACACAAAGGGACGTGGGAGTCATCGTTCAAAATTCTCTTAAGGTTAGCGTGCAGATTCAATGAGCAGTTAGGAAGGCAAATTTAATGTTAGCGTTCATGTCGAGAGGGCTAGAATACAAGAGTAGGGATGTACTTCTGAGGCTGTGTAAGGCTCTGGTCAGATGCCATTTGGGGTATTGTGAGCAGCTTTGGGTCCTGTATCTAAGGAAGGATGTGCCGGCCTTGGAAAGGGTCAAAAGGAGGTTCACAAGAATGATCCCCGGAATAAAGAGCTTGTTGTATGAGAAACGGTTGAGGATTCTGCATCTGTACTCGTTGGAGTTTAGAAGGATGAGGGGAGATCTTATTGAAACTTACAGGATACTGCGAAGCCTGGATAGAGTGGATGTGGAGAGGATGTCTCCATTAGTAGGAAAAACTAGAACCCGAGGGCACAACCTCAGGCTAAAGAGACAATCCTTCAAAACAAGAGATGAGGAAGAATTTCTTCAGCCAGAGAGTGGTGAATCTGTGGAACTCTTTGCCACAGAGGAGACCAAGTCATTGAGTGTCTTTAAGACAGAGATAGAAAGGTTCTTAATTAACAAGGGGATCCGAGGTTATGGGGAAAAGGCAGAAGAATGGGGATAAGAAAAATATCAGCCATGATTGAATGGGGGAGCAGACTCGATGGGCCAATAATTCTGCTCCTATGTTTTATGGTCTCATAAAGGTGGGGAGGGGAGTAATCACTCAGTTCTCCATCCATAAGAACCAGCTACATCTCCAATCCCAACAGCCAACTGGTTCATGGCTGATCTGCCTCCACTGCCCAACCGTTATTAAGGAAAGACTTGTATTTCTATTGCGCATTGCACAAGCTCAGAAAGGACCAAAAGCATGAACTGTAGTGCACTAGGCAAAAAGGTTTGAAAGATTTCAAGACAAACATGAAACAATTGGTACTTTGATGCCAATGATGTATCTTTGAAGTGTTGGTCAATGTGGTGATATAGGAAAACAGCATAACCAAATTGCGCATAGTAATCCCCCAAAATAACAATAGATAAATGACCAGATAAACTATTTTTCTTTGTGATCTTGGGTGAGGGACATGTGTTGCCTCGGGCACTGAGTAAAGTCTCTTTCCTTCTCTGAATAGTGCTGTGGAATGTTTGAAAGCACGTACACATACTTGTATTTTATACAGAGAGTGTGGAGTGTACAGTGGGCCGCCAGGACAAACAGCCCCTTGAATCAAACATTGCAATTATCTACCCTCCCCTAAGTCTCTTTCTTGACAAACCTCTAAATGAACCACAAACGCTCCTGGAGAACCCACGGCTGGGTGTTCGTAGATAATGGACGACACAGTGGCAAAGTGGTTAGTACTAAATCGTCCAGACACACAGGGCAGAATTCTCCAGCCACGCTGGTCGAAAATCCAGATATTCCCGCCCTACCCACAACCCTCTATTGGACGGGGTATAGAGTATAAAAATAGGCATCTGATGTTACAACTCTATAGAACGTTGGTTAGGCCACATTTGGAGTACTGCGTCCAGTTCTGGTCGCTGCACTACATAGAACATAGAACATTTCAGCGTATTACAGGCCCTTCGGCCCTCGATGTTACGCCGACCAGTGGAACCAATCTAATGACCCTCTAACCTAAACTATTCCAATGTTATCCAAATGCCTATCCACTGACCATTTGGACGCTCTTAAAGTTGACGAGTCCACAACTGCTGCAGGCAGGGCATTCCACACCCTTACTACCCTCCGAGTAAAGAACCTACCTCTGACATCCATCCTATAATTACCACCCCTTAATTTAAAGCTATGTCCCCTCGTGTTAGCCATCACCATATGAGGAAAAGGACATGGAGGCTTTGGAGAGAGTACAGAGGAGGTTTACCAGGATGTTGCCTGGTATGGAGGGTCTTAGCTATGAGGGTAAACTGGCGTTGTTCTCCCTGGAAAGACAGAGAATGAGGGGAGGCCTCATAGAGGTGTATAAAATTATGAGAGGTATAAGTAGGATAAACAGTGGGAAGCTTTTTTCCAGGTCGGAGGTGACGATCACAAGGGGTCACAGGTACAAGGTGAGGGGGGGGGTATAACTCAGATATCTGAGGGATGTATTTTACACAGAGGGTGGTGGGGGCCTGGAATGCACTGCCAGGTGGGGTGGTGGAGGCGGACACGCTGGGGTGGTTTAAGGCTTATCTGGATAGTCACATGAGCAGACTGGGAATGGAGGGATACAAACGAATGGTCTACAAAGAACAAAGAACAACCCAGCACGGGAAACAGGCCCTTCGGCCCAACGAGCCCGCGCCGCCACATCACCCTACACCTATTCTACCCTGCATATGGTCTAGTTGGACCATTGGAGGGCCGAAGGGCCTGTTTCCTGTGCTGTATTGTTCTTTGTAAACCCACCCACTAGAATTCCAGTGGCGAGTGGGATGGTTGAACTCTGGCCAAAAGCTTGGCTCTATTCTCCTTCTACAGGTGCTGTAGGACCAGCTGAAATTTTTCCAACATATTCCGTTTTTGAACAACGTTCCGACCATAAGACAGAAAGCAGTGAGCAGAAGGGGTTAAGCTATTCAGATTGGCAGAATGAATTTGATGTTTCACCAAGGATTAATGCTGGGACCATTCACATTTTTATATTAGCGGCAGAGATTTTGGATTCAAAAGTGCAATTTGCGACTGACACCAAATTGATATTACAGCCAACACAAAGGGGACTGCAGCAAACTGCAGGAAGACATTAATAAACTTGCAGGTGGGGGTATAATTGGCAAACAAATCCCAGCCGATCAGTGTGAGATATTACTTTTTGGTAAGAATCGTAAGGAGGTCACACATTACTTGGATAATAAGAATCTAAATGGAGTCAAGGAGCAAAGGGAATTGAGAGTACAAATGCATAAATCACTAAAAGTTGTGAAGATGGTTAATGAGGCCAAAGTAAAATCAAACCAAGCACTCAGATTTATTTTGCTTTCATCCTAGCTGATATTACCCACCGGATAAATTAGATCCCAGGGTGAAACCTGGCTTGATCGATCCAAATTTATCTTCGGAAACTGGGGAAGAAAGTTACAAATTCACAGGAGTCACCAACGAACTTTTTTTTAAAGAGGTATTTATTAAAACAAGAAAAATGAACTACATTGCACCAGGCAAAAGGGTTCGGAAGATCTCAGTAAAAACACAAGGTGATTCAAATCACGCCAGTCACTGTTCAAATCACAATATTCCTTTACCTCAGCTCTATATTGTCCGACGAGGGGCATACACGCGATGGATCGTACGAGGGCTGCTCTTGGTTGTTTGGAGAGTAGCCTAGTGCTTCACGTTTGTTAGTGTGCGCTTAAACTGGACCAGATGCTGGGCAACACGACAGCTCAGTGACTATCACTGATTGCTGTGCAGACACATGGATTTGGGCCGGTGTCTGTGGGAGTTTGCACATTCTCCCCGTGCTTGCGTGGGTTTTCTCCGGGTGCTCCGGTTTCCTCCCACACCCCAAAGATGTGCTCTTAGGCTGATTGGTGTAACAAATTGTCCCTAAGTTAGTCTTCCCTCAATGTGGAATGCCATAAGCGTAGACAAGGGTCATGGGCGGAGAGGGGACTCAATGTTAAAATGGCGGCCCGGGCTCGTTGGGCCGAAGGGTAGTGGGATGAAGAAAGATGGGAGATAGCTCAATTACAACATGGAGAGTTCAGGCCAGACAGCCTGTTTCTGTGGTTTACATCCAATGTAAATCTGTATAATTACATGTTGTCCATCGTTTACATATTTAAAGCTTTGCCCTAAAAAGCTGAGATACATTTGTTTATTCAAGTTTCTGCTGATGGTCATTTCTATAGTTTTTTCCTAGAGAAAAGTGTTTCTAAATTAGTTGGTCTCACAATAGATGACAGGGGAACCCAGTGACAATGGCCCTGAACTATATCTGATTCTTAATTTGATTTATTATTATCGCATGTTATCACATACAGTAAAAAATATTCTTTTCGCGTACTGTACAGGCAAAACATACCATTCATAGAGAAGGAAAGGAGAGAGTGCAGAATGTAGTGTTACAGTCATAGCTAGGGTGTAGAGAAAGATCAACTTAATGCGAGGTAGGTCCATTCAAAAGTCTGATGGTTATAAGAGTTAGAGATTTGAAAGCATACAAGAGTAAAAGATGAACCCATAATCTCCAACACTACCAAAGTGCTCCTTGAAGCTTCAAAACGTAGAAGCTATTGAAAGGGTGCAGAGGAGATTTACAAGGATGTTGTCTGGATTGGGAAGCATGCCTTATGAAGATAGGTTGAGGGAGCTGGGACTCTTTTCCCTGGAGAGACGAAGGTTGAGAGGCAACCTGATAGAAGTTTATAAAATGTTGAGAGGAATAGATAGGGTGGACTCTCAGAGGCTATTTCCCCGGGTTGAAATGGTCGCTACGAGAGGACACAGATTTAAGGTGCGGGGAGGGAAGTACAGAGGTGATGTTAGGGGTAAGTTTTTCACTCAGAGGGTGGTGAGTGAATGGAATCGGCTGCCGTCATCGGTGGTGGAGGCGAACTCGCTGGGGTCTTTTAAAAGACTTCTGGATGAGTATATGGGGTTTAATGGGATTGGGGGTTATAGATAGGTCTATAGATTGGTGGGGTTGATGTGATCGGCGCAACTCGAGGGCCGAAGGGCCTGTTTGTGCTGTAATGTTCTATGTTCTATGTTCTAAAACCCCAGCCATCTGTTTTTGACAACTGTCTGCTGTTCTTTTTTCCCACTCCAGTTTCTCCCATACAAAAACAGCAGCTACAAATTAACTTTTGATCACATTTCTTCCCCAGTTTAGGGGCAGGCTGTGCTGACCTGCTCGGGAGGTGAGTCTGTCAGTCTAATTTCAGCTACCTTGTAAAGCAGCATATATCATTGTAAACATAACCCCTGCAACAGCTTCCCAGTTATAATGGAGGGATGGAATTGAGCTTCAGTACGATCGCGCGATAGAATCACTGAGGGTTTGCAGCAATCGGATGAACATTCAGCCTCACGTGTCCATGTCAGCTCCCGATAGTCCAGCAATTCGGTTCAGCCCATTATCCCATCCTTTCACCCCGGCCCGACATACCTTTTCTTAAGGCAAATACCCAATTCCATTTGGAAAGCTATGATTGAATCTGTTTCCACCACACTCTCAGACAGTGCATTCCAGATCCTAACCACTCGATGTGTGAATCTGTCTCCACCACACTCTCAGACAGTGCATTCCAGATCCTAACCACTCGCTGTGTGAATCTGTCTCCACCACACTCTCCGACAGTACATTCCAGATCCTAACCACTCGCTGTGTGAATCTGTCTCCACCACACTCTCAGACAGTACATTCCAGATCCTAACCACTCGCTGTGTGAATCTGTCTCCACCACACTCTCAGACAGTACATTCCAGATCCTAACCACTCGCTGTGTGAATCTGTCTCCACCACACTCTCAGACAGTACATTCCAGACCCTAACCACTCGCTGTGTGAATCTGTCTCCACCACACTCTCAGACAGTACATTCCAGATCCTAACCACTCGCTGTGTGAATCTGTCTCCACCACACTCTCAGACAGTGCATTCCAGATCCTAACCACTCACTGTGTGAATCTGTCTCCACCACACTCTCAGACAGTACATTCCAGATCCTAACCACTCGCTGTGTGAATCTGTCTCCACCACATTCTCAGACAGTGCATTCCAGATCCTAACCACTCGCTGTGAGAATCTGTCTCCACCACACTCTCCGACAGTACATTCCAGACCCTAACCATTCGCTGTGTGAATCTGTCTCCACCATACTCTCCGACAGTACATTCCAGACCCTAACCACTCTCTGTGTGAATCTGTCTCCACCACATTCTCAGACAGTACATTCCAGATCCTAACCACTCGCTGTGAGAACCTGTCTCCACCACACTCTCAGACAGTACATTCCAGATCCTAACCATTCGCTGTGTGAATCTGTCTCTACCATACTCTCAGACAGTGCATTCCAGACCCTAACCACTCGCTGTGTGAATCTGTCTCTACCACACTCTCAGACAGTACATTCCAGATCCTAACCACTCGCTGTGTGAATCTGTCTCCACCACACGCTCAGACAGTGCATTCCAGATCCTAACCACTCACTGTGTGAATCTGTCTCCACCACACTCTCAGGCAGTACATTCCAGATCCTAACTGCTCACTGTGTGAATCTGTCTCCACCACACTCTCAGACAGTGCATTCCAGACCCTAACCACTCGCTGTGTGAATCTGTCTCCACCACACTCTCAGACAGTGCATTCCAGACCCTAACCACTCGCTGTGTGAATCTGTCTCCACCACACTCTCAGACAATGCATTCCAGATCCTAACCACTCGCTGTGTGAATCTGTCTCCACCACACTGTCAGACAGTACATTCCAGACCCTAACCACTCACTGTGTGAAAATGGTTTTCCTTGTGTCACCATTGCTTCTATTGCCAATCATCTTGAATCCCACTGTTCTTTGGTTCTCAGCCTTTTTGCCAATGGGAAACTTCTCCTGTTACTCAGTCCACACCCCTAAAAATTTTAAACACCTCCATCTGCTAACCAATGAAGAGGAGTTGCAGCTTCTCCAATCTACTCACATCAGTAAAATTCTTCATCCCTGAAACCATTCCCTAAAAGCTTCATATCTTCTCTCTGAGATCGGACACCATATGTTGGGGAGAACCCATGGGTGAAATTCTCTGTCAGTTTGTTAGAGTGTCAGACTGTGACTGAAAACTGGAGTGGGTCTCTCCAGATGCACAGCTCAGTTTTCAGACCAGATGTTCTGGGGCTTAGTAACTGTACAGGGCACTGGTGAGGCCTCAACTGGAGTACTGTGCGCAGTTTTGGTCGCCGCACTTGCGCAAGGATATATTGGCCTTGTGCAGAGGGAGTGCAGAGGAAGTTCACCAGGCTGATACCGGAGATGAGGGGGTTAGCTTATGAAGAGAGATTGAATAGATTGGGTCTGAACTCGTTGGAGTTTAGGGGGCCGAGGGGGGGATCTTATAGAGACTTATAAGATAATGAAGGGGATGGATAGGGTAGAGGTAGAGAGATTCTTCCCACTTAGAAAGGACAGCAGGACTAGAGGGCACAGACTCAAAATAAGGGGGGTGCAGTTTAGATCAGAGTTGAGGAGGAACTTCTTCTCTCAGACAGTGTTGAGTTTCTGGAATTCTCTGCCCATTGAAATGGTGGAGGCTGCCTCGCTGAATATATTTAAGTCACGGGTAGATAGGTTTCTGATAGACAAGGGGATTAAGGGTTATAGGGAGAAAGCGGGAAAGTGGAACTGATCCACTTCAGATCAGCCATGATCTTATTGAACGGCGGGGCAGGCTCGAAGGGCTGGATAAGGACATAACATAAGAACATAAGAAATAGGAGCAGGAGTGGGCCATCTAGCCCCTCGAGCCTGCCCCGCCATTCAATAAGATCATGGCTGATCTGAAGTGGATCAGTTCCACTTTCCCACTTTCTCCCCATAACCCTTAATTCCCCTGTCTATCAGAAACCTATCTACCTGTGACTTAAATATATTTAGCGAGGCAGCCTCCACCATTTCAACGGGCAGAGAATTCCAGAGACTCACCACCCTTTGAGTGAAGAAGTTCCTCCTCAACTCCGTTCTAAACTGCACCCCCCCTTATCTAGATGGCCTACTCCTGCTCCTATTTCTTACATTCTTATGTACTCAACTTCCGTTTGTATAATTTTCCTGTAATTCCTACCACTCATCTTAATTCCGTTATAGCTGCTTTTGAAGTTCATGTCGTTTTGCTGGCGCAGAACAAATGCAGCCATTATCGGGATGTTCGAACCAGTTCCTAAGAGGACTACATTTTGGCTGAAGCAGTAAAGGATTGAGGATGGGATGTCGGTACACTCTGATAATGCAGACTGACAAGGGATGCAGGAGAGAGTGAAGCTTATTTAAATGTGTACTGATGGATAAGATGTCTTTGCGTGGCCTCGAGGAAGAAAAGGAGAGTTGATGGGGAGACTGAAGCTTTAATTATCAAAACTAGAGTCATTTGCAGAGACGTGGGAGTGGAAATAGTACGTTTGTCAATAGTGTGGAGGTCAGCACAGAAAAAACAGACTGAGTAAGCGTTTGGAATGCTTGAAGAAGTGTTAGAAAAAGGATCATGTATAATTGGAGTCGTGGTGGCAAGTTACGTTAGATGTCAGAAAACAGTTAATGACTCCATTGATCCTTCAGGGATCTATCACGGTAGGTTCGATATGAAAGTACAGATATGGTGGATGAGCTAATGAGATACTGTGTATTAGCTTTCACTCTGGTAGTCTCATGTGTTCCACAGAAGTTGCTACTGAAGTTATCTCGCACTGAAATGGAGCAACTGGACTTGGTTCTCCGCACTCTGCCCGTTGAAGTGGTGGAGGCTGCCTCGCTAAATATTTTTAAGACGCAGGTTGATGGGTTTTTGATAAGAGAGGGGATTAAGGGTTATGGGGAGAGGGCGGGAAGGTGGAACTGAGCCACGACAGATCAGCCATGATCTTATTGAATGGCGGGGCAGGCTCGAAGGGCTAGTTGGCCTACTCCTACAAAGAACAAAGAACAAAGAACAATCCAGCACGGGAAACAGGCCCTTCGGCCCAACGAGCCCGCGCCGCCACATCACCCTGCACCTATTCTACCCTGCATGGCTACGAATGGAACCCTACTCAGTCAGATTCAGGGAAGAAATAGTGTCAATTTGGTAAAAACCGATTAGCCTGAGAGCACATCTTTGGGGTGTGGGAGGAAACCGGAGCGCCCGGAGGAAACCCACGCAACCACAGGGAGAACTACTTCTTATGTTATGTTCATCCTGGAGCACTAAAGGATAGTGGGGGAGCTTCACTGGGATCTGGGAACGTTGCCCGGCATTGAAGAGAGGCTCATGTTCTCTCATTGTGAAGGGGAGGGGAAGCCACTATTGGAATTGTAGGGGTGAGATTTTCCTCATTGGTTGTACAGAACCCTCCATTCACCTGACGAAGAGGGTAACCTCGAAAGCTTGCTTGCTTGTGAGAATATTATCAAATAAATCGGTTGGACTAAAACCTGGTGTTGTCAGACTTTTTACTGTGTGTACAGAACCCGACAGTGCAGATACAGGACCATCGAGTCTGCACTGACCACAGGCCCTACCCCCATACCCCTACACATTTGCCCACTAATCCCTCTAACCTACACATCCCAGGACACTAAGGGGCAATTTCAGCATGGCCAATCAACCTAACCCGCACATCTTTGGACTGTGGGAGGAAACCGGAGTACCCGGAGGAAACCCACGCAGACACGAGGGGAATGTGCAAACTCCACACACAGACAGTGACCCGAGCCGGGAATCGAACCCAGGACCCTGGAGCTGTGAAGCAGCAGTGCTAACCCACTGTGCTACCGTGCCACCCGAAAGCTAGAAACTGTCATCCAGAATAATGTAGGATGAAATCTCCCATCACTCAGAGTTATTGGATTCACGATATGGAACTAATTCAGTAGTTTAGTCAAAGAGTTGTACAACACAGAAAGAGGACCTTTGGCCAATTGTCAGCCATTATCTATTCTAATCTCATTTTCCAGCACTTGCTCTGTAGTCTTGTATGCAATGGTGTTCCAAGTGATCATCTAAATGTATCTTAAATGCTATGAGGGTTCCTCTCTCTCTATCATCCTTTCCGGCAGTGAGTTCCAGATTCCCACCACCCTCTGGGTGAAAAAGCTTTTCCTCAAATCCCCTCTAAATTTCCTGCCCCTTCTCTACACCCTGGGTTACTGACCCCTCGACTAAGGGAAAAAGTTTCCTCCTCTCTACCCTGTCTATGTCCCTCATCATTTTGGGAACCTCAATCAGGTTCTCCCTCAGACATCTCTGCTAAATCACATTGAGTTCTTGATTGAGGTCTTTGAGGAAGTGTGATGGATAATTAGACTCCGTTTTTATGGCTGCACTCTGGATGATGATTTCATGGAATCATAGAATCCTACAGTGCAGAAGGAGGCCATTTGGCCCATTGAGTCTGCCCCAACCAGAACCCCACCCAGGCCCTACTCCCATAACCCCACACATATTACCCTGCCAATCCTCCTGACACTTACAGACAATTTTCCATGGCCAATCAACCTAACCCGCACATCTTTGGACTGTAGGAGGAAATGGAGTATCTGGAAAAAACCCATGCAGACACGGGGAGAATGTGCAAACTCCACACAGACAGTGACCCAAGCTGGAAATTGAACCTGGATCCCTGGTGCTGTGAGGCAGCAGTGCTAGGCACCGTGCCACCATGCCACCCAACCCAGAGGCTCAGATCAGTCCTCCCGGTGACATGAGTTCAAATCCCCTCTTTGGCAACTGGGGAATTTGAATTTAATTTAATAAATCTGGAATGCAAAGCTAGTTTCAGTCACAATGATCAAACTATTAGATTGTCATCAAAAGCTATCTGGTTCACTAATGCTCTTCAGGAAAGGAAATCTGCTGTCCTGAGCCAGTCTGGCCTACATGTGATTGTTAACAATCTCCTGAACGGGCCAAGGAAGCCATTCAGTGCTATCCCTCATCAAATCCTATTCATCGACACTATTTTTCTCGGCCTTTTGGCTAAGGTCAAGTATCGACATGGCTGTTCATGGGTAAAGTCGCATTCTCAACAAATTGAGAACAACTTTGGGAAGATTCCAGAATCGGGCGGCACGGTAGCACAGTGGTTAGCGCTGCTGCTTCACAGCTCCAGGGTCCTGGGTTCGATTCCTGGCTCGGGTCACTGCCTGTGTGGAGTTTGCACATTCTCCTCGTGTCTGCGTGGGTTTTCTCTGGGTGCTCCGGTTTCCTCCCACAGTCCAAAGATGTGCGGGTTAGGTTCATTGGCTATGCTAAAATTGCCCCTTAGTGTCCTGGGATGTGTAGGTTAGAGGGATTAGCAGGTAAAATGTGTAGGGATATGGGGATAGGGTCTGGGTGGGATTGTGTTCGGTGCAGACTCGATGGGCCGAAGGGCCTGTTTCTGCACTGTAGGGTTCTATGTTCTAGAGTTCTATGTTAATCCTGACAATTGAGGTTGAGGTTACATTGTGGCTTTATTTGAAGGAATTTTTACAAGCAGCAACTCGGCCTTTGGGCTAAGATGCAAATGAGATCAAGCCTTGGAGGAGGAGCTATGCCTCCTCCAATCAGCTTGGATCATGTAGATGAAGCCCAAGACAGGAAGTGAGAGCCCTGCAATGTCAGCTCAGATCGGGAATGTCTCAACTAGTTGGGACTCTGAATTGGACTCCGATATGGACGAAAAGGGATTGGTTTAGGCTAGTGGGTCATTGTTTTGTAACTGGTCGGCGCAACATCGTGGGCCGAAGGGCCTGTTCTGCGCTGTAATGTTCTATGTTCTATGATTGGATTGAATTGGACAAATAAATAAATAAGTTTGATGAAGAACAGAATTGGGATCAATTGGGTCTGATTAAGTCTTCTGTCGTGTTATAGGGCTGATGGACACGGGTTGGATGGCGTACTAAAATCTCAGAGCACTGTCCATGAGAACAGTCGATTTGAACAGAGTCCCAGAAGCTTCACGGGATGACCCCATTACTTCTTATCTGCTTTTTGAATCGTTTGATGCAAATCAAATAGAACAGCTTTTACATGCACAGAAAATTGAAAAAGAAAAGTAGTTCAGATGAAATCAGTTGGTGGCACGATGGGTTAGCACTGCTGTCTCACAGCGCCAGGGACCCAGGTACGATTCCCGGCTCGGGTCACTGTCTGTGTGGAGTTTGCACATTCTCCCCGTTTCCGTGTGGGTTTTCTCAGGGTGCTCCACTTTCCTCCCACACTCCAAAGTTGTGTAGGTTAGGTGGATTGGCCATGCCAATTTGCCCCTTAGTGTCAGGGGAATGAACAGGGTAAATAGGTCAGGTTATGGGAATAGGGCCTGAGTGGGATTGTGGTTGATGCTGACTCGATGGGCCAAATGGCCTCCTTCTGCACTGCCAGGCTCCTAATGTGGTCAAGCATTTGGGATTGGGAACCCTATCAGGTTTACTCAACAAAGAATCATAGAAACCTAAAGTGCAGAAAGAGGCCATTTGGCCCATCGAGTCTACACCGACCACAATCCCACCCATTCCCTACCCCCATATCCCTACGTATTTACCCACTAATCCCTCTAACCTACACATCTCAAGACACTAATGGGCAATTTTAGTATGGCCAATCAACCTAACCCGCACATCTTTGGACTGTGGGAGGAAACCGGAGCACCCAGAGGAACCCACGCAGACACGAAGAGAATGTGCAATCTCCACATAGACAGTGACCTGAGCCGGGAATCGAACCCAGAACCCTGGAGCTGTGAAACAGCAGTGCTAACCACTGTGCTACTGTGCCACCCCAAAGGAACTTGAACCTGCAATAGAGTCATGGAGGAGTGCCTGTGATAATACAGTGAGAGCATACGTGAAACAAAGAGGCTCCTATCAAAGAAAGAGGCATGATAATTATCATTAACAACTCAAAAAAGGTTCACATGGATACAAGGAAAGGAAAGAGGCATTTAGATTATATAACCAGGACCGTCAAGCATAACTCAAGGTGCATAATGCTTAGGTTTGTGTATTGTGATGATACTGTGCCTTTAAGAAAGGTAATTTAGTCATGTTGCTGTGCTGAATGTATTTACTAGTCCCCTCCATTTTACCAGCACCATATTGTCTGGATCCAGTGATAATGTAGTGTTACTATAGTATCAGAATGGATTTTAGTTCTTTCAGTGTTTGTTTTCATCTGAATTAATGCAGGGTTTTGTTGTTTTGTGTTTTCCCCTGGGATATTGCAGAGTAGGCTTGATGAGGTTGATTGACAGGTAAAGTCACATGACAGGGCATGGCTAGGCTTTCACAGAGAACACAAGGCAGTCTACATTTTGGGAGAAGTAATCCCTGGGCAGAATTTTCCCATCCTGCCAGCCATAGGAATGTAGCGAACCATGTGGTTAAAATTTCCTTTTGGGAAAATCCTGCCCTCTCTGTTTTTCCCTCTCTGAAAGCTAGAATCTATCAAGAAATAAGTATTTTTCTCTGGGATTTTGCTGACTGGGGGCAGAGCATATGAATTAGAAGACAAATCTCTGTCTGGATCACTCTCCAGAGATGTCAAAGGCTGGAAATCTAGTACCCAAGTAAGCATCTTTAGACTCTGCACTAACTGGTTCTAAAGCAGGAATTCATGTCTGTGGAGGAATATTGCTACATTGGAACAATAGAGATAGCTAGCTGTTAAGAATTATACTTTGTCATGTTTAAGTATTTTAATTGGTAGAAGTTATACTAATTATGCTTGTTATAGACTAATTGTGGTCTGAAATAAAGCTTGTTTTAATAAAAGCTTCCCAGTGGCTCATACAAAGAGTGAAACATGTTTGTGCTTACCCAGTTGCCAAAATTAAATGTGAAAATTAGAGTCTAAGCTAACTTCATGAAATACTGTGGTGTTTCTGATCTGGTTCTGAACAGTATGCCCATCTCCAGAACGCTACTGGTCCTCTGTACGAGGCTCTGGAAAATGGACAGTAGCACAGGCTCAGGGTGACAGTTATCTAGGATTCCTTAGTTTCTGGAGAAGGTCTCCACTTCTCAATGGACCATTCAGTTCAGAGTAATACAGGGTAAGGGGATATGACAGAAGTTTTTAATATGACGCAAAGATTGGACGCAGACTGGTTTTGTACTTGATGTGAGATGTGTTGGGACTGGTGACTATAAGGACTAATGTGCAAATCACACAGTTAAAAGGTGCATCTTCCTCTCTGACAGTTAGGCATCCTCTCCTGGAACAGACAACCTGACCATGCAATGTGAATTCACTCCTTTTTAATAGAGGAGGATGTTGGCAGTAGTGGTTGCAATTGTGTGGATTTGTCAGGATTCTGGAATATTCCCAAATTTGTTCCGAATTTGTTTTGTTCATTTGTAAGTGATGCTCTGTGGTTAGGGGTTGAAGGTGGAGATGATTGCAATCTGACTTTCTAAGGGTCCTGTTGAACCTCTCAGGTGGAAGTAAAGATCCCATGGTGTTATTTCAAAGAAGCACAAGGTTTAGCCTTGCCGTGCGACCTAATATTCATCCCTCAGTCAACATCATGTTGACATGTTGCAACTGTACACAACTCTGGTACGGCCGCACTTGGAGTACTGTGTGCAGTTCTGGTCCCCACATTACAGGAAGGATGTGGAGGCTTTGGAGAAGGTGCAGAGGAGGTTTACCAGGATGTTGCCTGGTATGGAGGGGAGATCCTATGAGGAGAGGCTGAGGGATTTGGGATTGTTTTCGCTGGAAAGAAGGAGGCTGCGAGGGGATCTTATTGAAACATATAAGATGATTAGAGGTTTAGATAGGGTGGATAGTAATAGCCTTTTTCCTCTGATGGAGAAATCTAGCACGAGGGGGCATGGCTTTAAATTAAGGGGGGGTAGTTATAGGACGGATGTCAGGGGTAGGTTCTTTATCCAGAGGGTGGTGAGGGATTGGAATGCCCTGCCTGCTGCAGTTGTAAATGCGCCTAGTTTGGGGGCATTTAAGAGATCCGTGGATAGGTTTATGGACAAAAAGGGATTGGTTTAGGTTAGTGGGTCATTGTTTTTGTAACTGGTCGGCGCAACATCGTGGGCCGAAGGGCCTGTTCTGCGCTGTAATGTTCTATGTTCTATATCACTGAAACAGATTACTTGGTCATTATCACATTGATGTATGTGGGACAATAATCTCTCCCTCAATGTCAATAAAATGATGGAGATAGCAACAACTTCAGGAATCGTGGTGGAGGAAATGCCCCTGTCAATATCAATGAAATGAAGTGGAAATGCTCGAGTTTCTCGGATTGGCAACTTGTCCTGGTCCCTCCATGGCTGAGATTATAGTTAAGAAAGCCCACCAATGCCTCTACTTTCTCAGAAGACGAAGGAAATTTGGCGTGTCAGCTACAACGCTCACCAATCTTTACAGATGCAGTGGATCTAGTTGATTCACAGCTTGGTATGGGCTCCTAGTCTACCCAAGACCACAAGAAGCTGCAAAGTGTTGTGAACAAAGTCCAGTCCATCTCACAAAGCAGCCGCCCATCCATAGACTCAGTCTACACTTCCCGCTGCTTCTGAAAAGCAGCCACCGTAAGCAAGGACCCCATACAGCGCGGACAACCTCCTTCCATTTGGGAAAAGGATACAAAAGCCTGAGTTCACGTACCAACTGACTGAAGAACAGTTTCTTCCCAGCTGACATCAGACGTTTGAGTGGATCTACCTGGTAATCAGCCGTGTGGGGCTGACTGGATTGCTGACATGGATTTGGTGGAACAAATGGCCTCCTTTTGTGCCATAAATGGACCCCACCTCTCTCTGATTTCCCTGGTAAGTTGTCGTTCAAGAGGATGGATTCGCCCGCGGTTTTTTCCTATTGGGTTTGGTTCCAGTTGTGTAACCTTGTTCTCGCAACCAGCGCTGCTCAGAATCTAATTGTGTTGAGGGATTTTCTTGGCCCAGTGCTACTGCTGAGGTTTTATTTCATTCAGCCAGGGAGTGTGTGCCAACCCGCCATCAAAAGTACAGGTTAACTCATGGCTGCCTGAATCAAAACTAAATTCTACTTTTATTGGGACATTGTCTACCCAGCAACATTTGTTTTGTGAAGTGGCCCAGATGGATAAGCAGATGTTTGAAGTTTCGACATTGTAACTTGCTTGTATGGCTTTAATCATCCACGGACCATACTGAGCCAGTATCTCAGAGAGTGCTACCTACTGAAGCGCAATTAATGATATAATTGTCAAATGGCCCAGCACTGATGTCTTGGATGGTAGAGCATTGCACCAACCTTGTTTGTTGCATAGTTGGCACTAGGGGAGATTACAGGGTTTGTCCAAAATCCCAATGGAAGGTGTGTTTTATAGGGTATGTCTTTAAGATGAAAAAGAGAAGTGAAGTGTTCAAGTGCTTTCGCGAATGAAATCTAAGTGATGGGACCATAGAAAATTACAGCTCAGAAACAGGCCTAGTCCCACTGACCTGCACTCGGACCATATCCCTCTCCACCCCTCTCATCCATGAACTCATCCAAGTTTTTCTTAAATGTTAAAAGTGACCCCGCATTTATCCGGCAGCTCATTCCACACTCCCACCACTCTCTGCGTGAAGAATCCCCCCTAATATTCCCTTTAAACTTTTCCCCTTTCACCCTTAACCCATGCCCTCTGGTTTTTTTCTCCCCTAGCCTCAGGGGAAAAAGCCTGCTTGTATTCACTCTATCTACACTCATCAAAATCTGATACACCTCTATCAAATCTCCCCTCATTCTTCTACACTCCAGGGAATAAAGTCCTCGCATTCACTCTATCTTTACCCATCAAAATCTTATACATCTCTATCAAATCTCCCCTCATTCTTCTACGCTCCAGGGAATAAAGTCCTTGCATTCACTCTATCGATACCCATCAAAATCTTATACACCTCTATCAAATCTCCCCTCATTCTTCTACGCTCCAGGGAATAAAGTCCTTGCATTCACTCTATCGATACCCATCAAAATCTTATACACCTCTATCAAATCTCCCCTCATTCTTCTACGCTCCAGGGAATAAAGTCCTTGCATTCACTCTATCGATACCCATCAAAATCTTATACACCTCTATCAAATCTCCCCTCATTCTTCTACGCTCCAGGGAATAAAGTCCTTGCATTCACTCTATCGATACCCATCAAAATCTTATACACCTCTATCAGTTCTCCCCTCATTCTTCTACACTCCAGGATCTAGATGGATGAAGGCAAAGCTGTCAGTGGAAAGATGGAGGGACAATGTGTATGATTGGAATCAAAGCAGAGGAGACTAAAGCTTTAGAGAATAAAGCACAGGAACAGGCCCTTCAGCCCTCCGAGTCTGTGCCAAACATAATGCCCTAGCTGCAACTTTATAAGACCCTTGTCAGGCCTCATTTAGAGTATTGTGCACAGTTCTGGTCGCCTCACTATAGGAAAGATGTAGAAGCTATTGAAAGGGTGCAGAGGAGATTTACAAGGATGTTGCCTGGACTGGGAGGCATGCCTTATGAAGATAGGTTGAGGGAGCTAGGACTCTTTTCCCTGGAGAGGCGAAGGTTGAGAGGCGACCTGATAGAAGTTTATAAAATGTTGAGAGGAATAGATAGGGTGGATTCTCAAAGGCTATTTCCCCGGGTTGAAATGGTCGCTACGAGAGGACACAGATTTAAGGTGCGGGGAGGGAAGCTCAGAAGTGATGTTAGGGGTAAGTTTTTCACTCAGAGGGTGGTGAGTGAATGGAATCGGCTGCCGTCATCGGTGGTGGAGGCGAACTTGCTGGGGTCTTTTAAAAGACTTCTGGATGAGTACATGGGGTTTAATGGGATTGGGGGTTATAGATAGGTCTGTAGGTTGGTAGGTGTTGATGTGATCGGCGCAACTTGTGGGCCGAAGGGCCTGTTTGTGCTGTAGTGTTCTATGTTCTAAACTAAAAAAAAACTTGTGTTCTTATGCGATCTGTATGCCTCTATTCTCTCTCTACTCAAGTACCCATCCAGATGCCTCTTAATTGTTGCTAAGGTGCCTGCTTCCATCATCTTCTCTGGCAGCGCGTTCCAGGCCCTCACCACTCTCTGCGTGAAAAACGTCCCTCGCACATCTCCTTTGAACTTTCTCCCTCTCACCTTGAACCTGTGTCTCCTTATAATCCACCCTGAGAAAAAGTCTCTGATTATCCAACCTGTCTATGCCTCTCATAATTTCGTAGAATTCTATCAGGTCTCCCCTTAGCCTCTTTCTCTCTAGTGAAAACAATCTAGTTTATTCAATCTCTCCTCATAGCCAACAGCCTCCAGACCAAGGGACATCCTGGTGAACCTCCTTTGCACTCTCGCCAAAGCTTCCATGTCTTTCTGGTAGTGTGGCAACCAGAATTGCGTGCAGTACTCCAGAGTTCAGAGATGGGGATGGTTTCAAAATTAGGAAAAGATTGAAAGATAAGGTCAGAAGTTTTAACGTAGAGGCAATGGGGGAAAGAGAACCAATAAAGGCCAGTGACTATAGTTGAGAAGTGATTTCTTCTGGATCAAAATGTTCCCTCATCAACATCAGGTCTTGCTGTATGGAAAGTTGCTGAGCCTTTTCTCTCTCAAGGGATGTGGCAATTGTTGGTAAGGCCAATATTTGTATTCCATCCCTAATTGCCCTTGAAATAAATGGCTTGCTAGGCTATTACAGAGGGTGGTTCTGCATCATTGCTGTGAATCTGGAGTCACAAGTAGGCCAGACCAGGTAAGGATGGCAGATTTCCGTCCCCAGAGGGACATTAGTGAACTGGATGGTTCTGTCAATGAACAACAATGGTTTCATTGTCACCAATATTGGGGCCAATTCCCAATTCCAGATTTAATCACTGAATAGGAATTCCACCCGGGATTTGAACTTACGGCCGGAATTTTCCAGCCATTCATGCTCGCTTCCTATGCCAGCGAAGATGGAGAATTTAGCACTTAGCCAAATCTCTGTTCACTGCAGCAGTAAGAAGTCTCTCAACACCAGGTTCGAGTCCAACCAGTTTATTTGATAGTAATCGCACAGGCTTTCGGAAACGGTGTACCTTCGTCAGGTGTGTGGAAGGTTCTGATCAGAGAAGGGCGTATAAAAAAACACACACAGTCTACAGAATACTGGTTGGGCTCTAACCTGGTGTTGTGAGACCTCTTACGGTGTTTACCCCAGACCAATGCTGGCGTCTCTACACCATCGCTGCAGCAGTACCACAGAATCTCACAGGCGTGAACGGCCAAAGAATCCCACTCCTTGTTCCTCGGACATTAAGCTGGGCCTCTGGATTATTAGTTTAGTGGTCTTGCCACCATGTCACATCTCCACGTAACCTGAACCTTCTATAACTGCACTTCAAAATATAACTCATTCATGTAATATGCTAAACATTCAATAAGGTGTGCTATCAGCTTTCTAATCTGATGCAAAATGCAGGCTGAGGCATTTAATTCTTGATAAATAGATTGCAATTTCATTTCTTATTATTTACCTTTATTTCTCTGAATGAGTAACTTTTCTAATTTAAGAAAAAAGTAATTGCAATTTCAATAAAGCAATTCTCCTTTGTTAGTTACCTGTAAAGTGAATGAGTTATCTTGTGCGGGTGATTTCATTGCCACAGGGTCCTAGAACCCTACAGTGCAGAAACAGGCCCTTCGGCCCATCGAGTCTGCACCGAACACAATCCCACCCAGACCCTATCCCCATATCCCTACACATTTTACCTGCTAATCCCTCTAACCTACACATCCCAGGATACTAAGGGGCAATTTTAGCATAGCCAATGAACATAACCCGCACATCTTTGGGACTGTGGGAGGAAACCGGAGCGCCCGGAGAAAACCCACGCAGACACGAGGAGAATGTGCAAACTCCACACAGGCAGTGACCCGAGCCGGGAATCGAACCCAGGACCCTGGAGCTGTGAAGCAGCAGTGCTAACCACTGTGCTACCATGCCGCCGTTGATGCATTTACTGTCTCACTTGTGATTCTAACCCAGTCTACTGGAGTCCCACTTCAACTTTCACTGCAGTGCTGCTCAGGACATTGTTTGCTAACATATATGATTCAGGGAGGCACGGTGGCACAGTGGTTAGCACTGCTGCCTCGCAGCGTTAGGGACTTGGGTTCAATTCCGGCCTCGGGTCAGTGTCTGAGTGGAGTTTGCACATTCTCCCTGCGTCTGCATGGGTTTCTTCCCGTTATCCGAAGATGTGAGGGTTAGGTTGACTGGCCATGCTAAATTGCCGCTTAATGTCAGTGGGATTAGCAGGACAAAAATGTGGGGTTATGGGAATCGGGCCTGGGTGGGACAGCGGTCAGTGCAGACTCAATGGGTTGAATAGCCTCCTTCTGCATTGCACAAAACGCGACAGGAAAAGTTACCCACGATAGCTGCCAAATAAGACTGACTATTAAATTCATGAAACTTCGGGGGGAAAAATCTCACCATCTGAGAACAAATGGAGTTTTACCTTTGGTAGCTTGTTTGTGAAGCAGTGTTGCTCACCAGATAAATGAAAATAAATCGATATCAAATAAAAACACCATCTCGATTCCAATTTGATGACTATTTGTTTGTGCGACTACTGCTGCTAAACTTTCTCCTTCATTCACCCTTCAATGTATTGAACAGGTTGCAGGACTTAAACACTACAATGCACAGAAATACTGACCTACGGTGAGCATCAGCCAGAGAGAATCAATACAAAATTCAATTCAAACCAATTGATTCATATGCCACTGGGGAGGGAAGTCCCTCCGCTCGGAACTGACCAAATGAGTTAAAGCTGAACGCCATCAGCAAGGCGTTCGATAAGGTCCCCCATGCAAGACTTCTTGAGAAGGTGAGAGGGCATGGGATCCAAGGGCCTTTGGCCTTGTGGATCCAGAACTGGCTTGCCTTCAGAAGGCAGAGAGTGGTTGTGGATGGGTCTTTTTCTGCATGGAGGTCAGTCACCAGTGGAGTGCCCCAGGGATCTGTTCTGGGACCCTTGCTGTTTGTCATTTTCATAAATGACCTGGATGTGGAAGTGGAGGGATGGGTTAGTAAGTTCGCCGACAACACGAAAGTTGGAGGTGTTGTGGATAGTCTGGAGGGATGTCAGAAGTTGCAGCGAGACATAGATAGGATGCAAGACTGGGCGGAGAAGTGGCAGATGGACTTCAACACGGATAAATGTGTAGTGGTCCATTTTGGCAGGTCCAGTGGGATGAAGGGGTACAATATCAAGGGTAGGACTCTTAGTCATGTAGAGGATCAGAAGGACCTTGGGGTCCAGGTCCATAGGACTCTTAAATCGGCCTCGCAGGTGGAAGATGTGGTCAAGAAGGCGTACGGTGTACTGGCCTTCATTAATCGAGGGATTGAGTTTATGAGTCGGGACTTTATAAGACCCTTGTCAGATCCCAATTGGAGTACTGTGCACAGTTCTGGTCACCTCACTACAAGAAGGATGTGGAAGCTATTGAAAGGGTACAGAGGAGATTTACAAGGATGTTGCCTGGATTGGGAGGCATGCCTTATGAGGATAGGTTGAGGGAGCTGGAACTCTTCTCCCTGGAGAGACGAAGGTTGAGAGGCGACCTGATAGAAGTTTATAAAATGTTGAGAGGAATGAATAGGGTGGATTCTCAGAGGCTATTTCCCAGGGCTGAAGTGGTCGCTACGAGAGGACACAGGTTTAAGGTGCTGGGGAGCAGGTACAGAGGAGATGTCAGGGGTAATTTTTTCACTCAGAGGATGGTGAGTGAATGGAATCGGCTGCCGTCGGTGGTGGTGGAGGCGAACTCGCTGGGGTCTTTTAAGAGACTTCTGGATGAGTACATGGGATTTAATGGGATTGAGGGTTATAGAAAGGCCTGGTAGGTATGGATACGATCGGCGCAACTCGTGGGCCGAAGGGCCTGTTTGTGCTGTAGTGTTCTATGTTCTATGACATATTTAAGTGTAGGTTCGTGTCTCTCGGCTTCCTGGTCGTCAGTTGTTGTCTACTAACATCCACTTTACGCTGGTTTTGGGAGGAGGGCTGTGATTGCAGCTCCCAAACTGACAGCCCGTAGCCAGGAATTGGAATTAACATGGAAGCTTAGAGAATAGGAGCAGGAGAAGGCCATTTAACCCTTCAGATCCATTCCACTATTCATGATGATCGTGGCTGTTCACCCAACTCAGTAACCTAATCCTGTTTCTCACCCCCATACTCTTTGATCCTGTATCTAACTGCTCCATAGAATCATAGAACGCCTACAGTGCAAAAGGAGGCCATTTCGCCCATCAAATCTGTACTGACCACAATCCCACCCAGGCCCTATCCCCATAACCCCACATATTTATCCTGCTAATCTCCTGACACTCGGGTCAATTTTGAATAGTGTGGAGGAGCAGAGGGATCTAGGTGTATGTGTACATAGATCCCTGAAAGTTGGGAATCAAGTAGATAAGGTTGTTAAGAAGGCATACGGTGTCTTGGCGTTTATTGGTAGGGGGGATTGAATTTAAGAGTCGCAGCGTCATGTTGCAACTGTACACTACTCTGGTGCGGCCGCACTTGGAGTACTGTGTGCAGTTCTGGTCCCCACATTACAGGAAGGATGTGGAGGCTTTGGAGAGGGTGCAGAGGAGGTTTACTAGGATGTTGCCTGGTATGGAGGGGAGATCCTATGAGGAGAGACTGAGGGATTTGGGGTTGTTTTCGCTGGAAAGAAGGCAGCTAAGAGGGGACCTCATTGAAACATATAAGATGATTAGAGGTTTAGACAGGGTAGATAGTGATAGCCTTTTTCCTCGGATGGAGAAAGCTAGCACGAGGGGACACGACTTTAAATTAAGGGGGGGTAGTTATAGTTAAATTAAGGGGGGGTAGTGACTGATGTCAGGGGTAGGTTCTTTACCCAGAGGGTGGTGAGGGATTGGAATGCCCTGCCAGCTGCAGTTGTAAATGCGCCTAGTTTGGGGGCGTTTAAGAGATCTGTAGATAGGTTTATGGATGAAAAGGGATTGGTTTAGGCTAGTGGGTCATTGTTTTGTAACTGGTCGGCGCAACATCGTGGGCCGAAGGGCCTGTTCTGCGCTGTAATGTTCTATGTTCTATGTTCTAATTGTACGGCCAATCCACCTAACCCGCTCATCTTTGGATTGTGAGTGGAAACCGGAGCACCCGGAGGAAACCTACATGCTTCTTGAAAGCATACAATGTTTTGGCATCAACTGCTTCCTATGGTAATGAATTCTTGCACGCTGACCACTCTCTGGGTGAAGAAATTTCTCCTCGTCTCTGTCCTAAATTGTCTATCCTGTACCCTCAGAGTGTGACCCCTGAATCTGGACTCCCCCACTATCAGGAACATCCTTCCTGCATCTACTCTGTTTAGTCCTGTTAGAATGTTATAGCTTCTAATGAGATCTCCCCTCATTCTTCTAAACCCCAGTGAATATAACCCCAATCAACTGTGCAGTTTTGGGCGCCGCACCTGCGCAAAGATATTTTGGCCTTGGAGGGAGTGCAGAGGAGGTTTACTAGGCTGATACCGGAGTTGAGGGGGTTGAGCTATGAGGAGAGGCTGAATAAACTAGGCTTGTACTCATTGGAGTTTAGAAGAATGAGGGGAGATCTCATTGAGACGTATAAGATGATGAATGGGATGGATAGGATAGAGGTGGAGAGACTCTTCCCGCTCAGAAAGAACAGTAGGACTAGGGGGCACAGCCTCAAGATAAAGGGTTTAGAACGGAGTTGAGGAGGAACTTCTTCACTCAAAGGGTGGTGAATCTCTGGAATTCTCTGCCCGTTGAAGTGGTGGAGGCTGCCTCGCTAAATATTTTTAAGACGCGGGTTGATGGGTTTTTGATAAGCGAGGGGATTAAGGGTTATGGGGAGAGGGCGGGAAGGTGGAACTGAGCCACGACAGATCAGCCATGATCTTATTGAATGGCGGGGCAGGCTCGAAGGGGCTAGATGGCCTACTCCTGCTCCTATTTCTTATGTTCTTATGTTCTTATACGTCAGCCAGGAATCAGTCTGGTAAACTTTCTTTTCATTCCCTCCGTAGCAAGAGCATCCTTCCTCAGGTAAGGAGACCAAATTTGGACAACACAGTGGTTCGCACTGCTGCCTCATAGAGCCAGGGACCTGGGTTCAGTTGCAGCCTCGGGTGACTGTCTGTGTCTGCATGTTCTCCCCGTATCTGCGTGGGTTTCCTCCCAAACTCCGAAGCTGTGCAGGTTAGGTGGATTGGCCATGATAAATTGCTTCTTAGTGTCACAAAGATGGATTAGCCATGGTGAAAGATCTCACTGCCGGTTAACAGTGGCTAGCCTCCCACTGCCAAGAAGACCAGAAATTCCCACCCAAGTGCTTCCCTTTCATTCTTTCGCAGGATGTGGGCTCGACCAGCATTGATTACCCATCCTTAATTATTCATGAGAAGCTGGTGGTGAGCCAGCGCCTCCAACCGCTACAGTCCACGATGTGTAGGTACACCCACATTGCTGTTAGGGAGGGAATTCCAGGATTTTGACCCAGGAACAGCGATATATTTCCAAGTCCGGATAGTGAGTGTACCTGCTCCTCCTGTTCTTCTGGATGGTTTGGAAAGTGCTGTTTTAGGAGCCTTGGTGAGTTTCCACAGTGCATCTTGTAGACGGTGCACACTGCTGGCACTGTGAGGCATTGATGGGGGAAGGAGTGAGTGTTCAGGATTGGCTGAGCTGTCACTCAAGCGGGCTGCTTTATCCTGGATGGCGTTGAGCTTCTTGAGTGTTGCCCATCCAGGCAAGTGGGACTATTCCATCACACTCCTGGCTTGTGTCTTGTGGATGGTGGACAGGCTTTGGGGACTCAGAAGCTGAGCTACTTGCCTCAGTATTATAAATCTCTGACCTCCTCTTGTCACCACAGTATTTATAAGGCCAGTCCGGTTCAGTGGGTTAGCACTGCTGCTTCACAGCTCCAGGGTCCTGGGTTCGATTCCCGGCTCGGGGGTCACTGTCTGGGTGGAGTTTGCACATTCTCCTCGTGTCTGCGTGGGTTTCCTCCGGGTGCCCTGGTTTCCTCCCACCATCCAAAGATGTGCGGGTTAGGTTGATTGGCCGTGCTAAGAAATTGCCCCTTAGTGTCTAGGGATGCATAGGTTAGAGGGATTAGTGGGTACAATATGTAGGGATATGGGGAGTAGGGCCTGCGTGGGATTGTGTTCGGTGCAGACTCATAGAACCATAGAACCCTACAGTGCAGAAACAGGCCCTTCGGCCCATCGAGTCTGCACCGAACACAATCCCACCCAGACCCTATCCCCATATCCCTACACATTTTACCTGCTAATCCCTCTAACCTACACATCCCAGGACACTAAGGGGCAATTTTAGCATAGCCAATGAACCTAACCCGCACATCTTTGGACTGTGGGAGGAAACCGGAGACTCGATGGGCCGAAGGGCCTCTTTCTGCACTGTAGGGTTCTATGATTTCTAATAGCTTCTGGTCAAGGGTAAACCACTGGATGTTGGTAGTGAGGGATTCAGCGATGGTGATGTCAAGGGGTGATGCTCATTATCTGGCAGTTGTGTGGTAAACATGTTATCACTTCTCAGCCCAAAGCCTGAATATTGTCCTGGTCTTGCTGCAGATGGACACAGACTGCTTCAGGATCTGTCGCTTGTGATGGGATTTCAGTTGACCTGGAATAGTATGACTCGTTGTGGAGCACAAGTCTTCAGTACTATTGCCTGAATATTGCCAGGGCCATTGTCTCTGCAGCATCCAGTGCCTTCTTGATATCGTGTGGAGGAAATCAAATTGGCTGAAGACTGACATCGGTAATGTTGGCCCTCTGGAGGAGACCGAGGTGGATCTCCAGGCTGAAGGTTGCTGCAAATGCTTCAGTTTTGAATTTTGCTTTTGTCTAAGCTCCTCCGTGTTTGAGGCTAGGGATGTTTGTGGAGCCTCCTCCTCCAGTGAGTTGTTTAATTGTCTGCCACCATTCACGGCTGGATGTGGCAAGAGTGATCCTTCAGTGATGAAAAACTCAGTGACACAGCTCTACCAAACACTTTCTCTTACCTGTTCGGTGTTATCGGTCGATGCCAAGCTAGTAAATCAAGGAATTGTGTCTTTTTCAAGAAACATTGGTAAAAATGATCAAACTAAATAGGATGGCATGACAGCAACAGCAGTTAGCACTGCTGACTCACAGCGCCAGAGACCCAGGTTCGATTCCTGGCTGGCATCACTTGTCTGTGTGGAGTTTGCACATTCTCTTCGTGTCTGCGTGGGTTTCCTCCGGGTGCTCCGGTTTCCTCCCAAAGATGTTGCGGGTTAGGTTGATTGGCCATGCTAAAATTGCCCCTTAGTGCTCTGAGATGCTTAGGTTAGAGGGTTTAGTGGGTAAAGTATGTAGGGATATGGGGGGTAGGGCCTGGGTGGGATTGCGTTCGGTGCAGACTCGATGGGCCCAATGGACTCTCTCCACACTGTAGGGTTTCTATGATAAAGTGTCTAAGCCTCTTCCTTAACAACAAATCCAGAAAATACTGGAAAATTTCAGCAGCTCTGACAGCATGTGTGAGGAGGGAAGAGAGACAACATTTTGAATCTCGAAGACCTTTCTCCAAAGACGCTATCAAACCTGCTGTGATTTCCTGATTTTGTTTCTAATTCCAATATCCACACTAATTTGCTTTTATGTAAGTCTCTTCCTGTTTATTTAATCAATTATGTATCCATCTTGGGAAATGAATGACCTTAAATGAAAATGTCCAATGTGTTGAATCATATGGACTCTCAGAGGCTATTTCCCCGGGTTGAAATGGTCGCTACGAGAGGACACAGATTTAAGGTGCGGGGAGGGAAGTACAGAGGTGATGTTAGGGGTAAGTTTTTCACTCAGAGGGTGGTGGGTGAATGGAATCGGCTGCCGTCGTCGGTGGTGGAGGCGAACTCGTTGGGGTCTTTTAAAAGACTTCTGGATGAGTATATGGGGTTTAATGGGATTGGGGGATATAGATAGGTCTATAGATTGGTGGGGCTGATGTGATCGGCGCAACTCGAGGGCCGAAGGGCCTGTATGTGCTGTAATGTTCTATGTTCTATGTTCTATATACATTAATACAGATATTAGATATTCTGTAGTTAGTGTACATTTTACAGGAACTGATTCTCACTGAACCAGGGTCCCTGGCACTGTGAGGCAGCAGTGCTAACCACTGTGCCCCCGTGCTATCAAAATCTTGTATTCTTCAAGCACAATGCTCTAAATCCTATATCTCACTGCTTTATCTTTATATCTTAGTGCTGTATTCTTATAACCCAGTGCTGTATATCCATGTATCCCATTGCTACATCCCTATATCTGAGTGCTATATTCCAGTTTTATATCCCAAAATCCCAGTGTTATGTTCTCATATTCTAATGCTGTATTCCTATATCTATGTGCTATATCCCAGTTTTATACTGCTATATCCCAGTGTTCTATCCCTATATCCTGACTGTCGGGCATATGCACCAGGTGAGCCTGGAAGTGAGGACTAAACACACTTCCAATCGTGGTTAGTGTGTGGCTGGACTAGGATACAGCATTGGGATATAAGGATACAGCACCGAGATGTAGGGATACGGCACTGGGATTTTGGGATATTGCACCGAGATGTAGGGATACAGCACTGGGATTTTGGGATATTGCACTGGGATGTAGAGATACAGCACTGGGATATGGGGATATGGCACTGGAATATAGGGATACAGCACTGGGATGTAGGGATACAGCACTGGGATGTAGGGATACAACATTGGGATATAGGGATATGGCATTGGAACACAGGGATACAGCACTAGAATATAGGGATACAGCACTGGGATGTAGGGATACAGCACTGGGATGTAGGGATACAGCACTAGGATGTAGGGATACAACATTGGGATATAGGGATATGGCATTGGAACACAGGGATACAGCACTGGTATATGAAGATATAGCATTGGGATATAAAGAACAAAAACAGCCCAGGAAACAGGCCCTTTGGCCCAACGAGCCCATGCCGCCATTTTAATATAGGGAGATAGCATTGGGATATAGGGTATTGGGTTTCGGCATTGGGATACAGGGATATAGCATTGGGATATACCAATGCTAAAGGAGGCTGGACTTTCCAATGTGCTCCCTCAGAGGGAGAACCAATATGGAGTTCAGTGAGAGAGCTACTGACCTGTAAGTTATAAACAACAGTGGAAAAACGTTGCAATGAGGTCTAGACAGTATAATCGTACACCAAACTCAGTCCCGCAGACTCCTTTATAAACATGATTCCAGCCCGGACAGTTCATCCCACCCTGGATCCAGGGTGCAGATAAAAGGTAAAGGCTGGTCTGGCCATTCAGCCCATCCACCAACCGTAAAATCCAACAGACCACATAAAAATGTGTTCAGGTGGCCCCATAACGAATTAAATTCCTCGCTTAAAAGTCAGCGAACCCGCTTCTGACTCTCGGGCACGTCTGCCCCAGAAACATGGAGCAAGTGCACGATGACATTGCAATTTATATAGAGCTTTTCACAACCAGTGGATGCCTTAGCCAATCGAGCGTTTTTCTAGAGTGTAGTCGCTGTTGGAAAATTAGCAGCCAGTTTATGCACAGAAAGCTCCCACAAACGGTGATAATGAGCCAGGTTGGGTGCATGGCCACCTGATCAATCTCTGTCCCGTGTCTTTGACCAAACCATCTCCACCTCACCCAACACCTGTGGAGCTCGCTGTCGGATGTTTTGTTTTAGAACCAACCTCGGGAAGTTTTGTTTTGTTAAAGTCACGACAGACGAGTCCGCCACTGAGTACAGAGATCTAGGCTGACGCTCCGGTGCGGTACTGAGGGGAGTGCTGCATTGCCGGAGGTGCGTCCTTTCGATGAGGTGTTAAACTGAGGCCCTCTCAGCTGGTTAGATGGACATAAGGTGATTCTGTGGCACATGTTAGAAGAAGAGCCATCCCTTTTAGACCTAGCCAATATACATCACTTACAATTGTCTGCTCATTATCACCGTTTGTTTAGATAGAACATAGAACCCTACAGTGCAGAAACAGGCCCTTCGACCCATCGA
>CM075737.1:57123702-57203702 GCA_037974335.1 Prionace glauca
TCAATGTTCCCTCCCTCCCTCCCTCCCTCCCATATCCCATGATTCCGTCAGCCCCAACTGCTAACTTTTTCTTGAAATCCGATATTTTGACCTCAATTGCTTTCTGTGGGAGTGAATTCCACACATTCACCACCCTCTGGGTGAAGAAATTTCTCCTCACCTCAGTTCTAAAAGGTTTACCCCTTATCCTCAAACTATTTTACCTCTAGTTCTGGACTCCCCCCACTATTCTGAACATTCTAACCCTGTTAGAATTTTATAAGTTTCTGTGAGATCTCCTCTGACTCTTTTAAACTCTAATGAATATAATTCTAATCAACTTAATCTCTCCTCATATGACTGACCTGTCATCCCAGGAATCAGCCTGGTAAATCTTCGCTGCGCTCCCTCTATAGCAAGGACATCCTTCCTCAGATAAGGAGACCAAAACTGTACACAATACTCCATGTGTGGCCTCACCAATTCCCTATACAATTGCAGCAAAACATCCCTATCCCTATACTCAAATCCTCTCGCTATGAAGGCTAACATACCATTTGCCTTCTTTACTGCCTGCTGTATCTGCACGCTTACTTTCAGTGACTGATGCCCAAGGACTCCAAGTTGAGTATCCACCTCTCTCGATTTACACCCATTCAAGTAATAATCTGTCTTCCTATTATTATTACCAAAGTGGTTAACCTTACATTTATCCACATTATACTGCATCTGCCATGCAAATGTCCACACATTCAGCCTGTCCAAATCACGCTGAAGTATCTCTATATCCTCCTCACAGCTCACCCACCCAATTTTGTATCATCTGCAAATTTGGAGATAATACATTCAGTTCCCTCTTCCGAATCATTAATATATAATGTGAACAGTTGGGGTCCCAGCACAGAGCCCTGTGGAACCCCACTAGTCACTGACTGTCAATCAGAGAAAAATCCATTTATGCTGTCTCTTTTCTTCCTATCTGCTAACCAGCTTTCTCTCCATCTCAAGACATTACCTGCAATCCCATGTGCTTTAACTTTACATAGTAGAGTGTTATAGTAGGAGCAACAGATGTGTCGAGTATAGGGCTAACGGGAGGACTTTGAATAGTGTGGAGGAGCAGAGGGATCTAGGTGTATGTGTACATAGATCCCTGAAAGTTGGGAATCAAGTAGATAAGGTTGTTAAGAAGGCATACGGTGTCTTGGCGTTTATTGGTAGGGGGATTGAATTTAAGAGTCGCAGCGTCATGTTGCAACTGTACACTACTCTGGTACGGCCACACTTGGAGTACTGTGTGCAGTTCTGGTCCCCACATTACAGGAAGGATGTGGAGGCTTTGGAGAGGGTGCAGAGGAGGTTTACTAGGATGTTGCCTGGTATGGTGGGGAGGTCCTATGAGGAGAGACTGAGGGATTTGGGGTTGTTTTTGTTGGAAAGAAGGCGGCTAAGAGGGGATCTCATTGAAACATATAAGATGATTAGAGGTTTAGATAGGGTGGACAGTGATAGCCTTTTTCCTAGGATGGAGAAAGCTAGCACGAGGGAGCATGGCTTTAAATTAAGGGGGGGTAGCTACAAGACGGATGTCAGGGGTAGGTTCTTTACCCAGAGGGTGGTGAGGGATTGGAATGCCCTGCCTGCTGCAGTTGTAAATGCGCCTAGTTTGGGGGCGTTTAAGAGATCTGTAGATAGGTTTATGGATGAAAAGGGATTGGTTTAGGCTAGTGGGTCATTGTTTTTGTAACTGGTTGGCGCAACATCGTGGGCCGAAGGGCCTGTTCTGCGCTGTAATGTTCTATGTTCTATGTTCTATGTTTATGTGAGATCTTGTCAAAAGCCTTCTGAAAGTCTAAATAAACCACATCCACTGGTTCCCCTCTACGCGTTACACCCTCAAACAATTCCAATAAATTTGTTAAGCATGATTTATTTCCGTTTTGTAAATCCATGCTGATTTTGTCTGATTGTCCCACTAACTTCCAAATGCTGAGCTATAACATCTTTGATAATGGATTCTAGCAACTTCCCCAGTACTGACGTTAAGCTCTCTGGTTGTTAGTTCCCTGTTTTCTTTCTACCTCCCTTTTTGAATAGCGGGCTTACATTAGCTATGAGAAGAGGCTGAATAAACTAGGCTTGTACTCGTTAGAGTTTAGAAGAATGAGGGGAGATCTCATTGAGATGTATAAGATGATGAATGGGATGGATGGGATAGAGGTGGAGAGACTCTTCCCGCTCAAAAAAGACAGTAGGACTAGGGGGCACAGCCTCAAGATAAAGGGGAGGGCGGTTTAGAACGGAGTTGAGGAGGAATTTCTTCACTCAAAGGGTGGTGAATCTCTGGAATTCTCTGCCCGTTGAAGTGGTGGAGGCTGCCTCGCTAAATATTTTTAAGAAGTGGGTTGATGGGTTTTTGATAAGAGAAGGGATTAAGGGTTATGGGGAGAGGGCGGGAAGGTGGAACTGAGCCACGACAGATCAGCCATGATCTTATTGAATGGCGGGGCAGGCTCGAAGGGCTAGATGGCCTACTCCTGCTCCTATTTCTTATGTTCTTATTAGCTACCCCCCAATCTGTCGGAACTATTCCAGAGTCCAAAGGATTTGGAAAATAAGCACCGATAGATCTAGCATTTTGAGAGCCACTTCCTTAAGTATTCTGTGACGAAGGTTATCAGGACCTGGAGATTTATTCACCTTCAATTTCCCCAAAACCATTTCTTAACTAAATGCTGATTTCCTTCAGCTCCTCACTCAAACATGTCTCTCACTGCCAAATCAGGAGGTGGCAATACCAACTCCCATCCCAAGACCTGAGGAGATTATGTTTAGAGGCAGCAATGCCTTTCAAATGGGACGTTAATTGCGTTTATTTGTTCAATTACTGATCTGGGAGTTTTGCTGTGTTGCTAACACCCACTAATGTTGTCTGCATTGAAATTCTGGACCTCAAAATGAACTCAAAACCCTCTGTAAATGCCAATCCTCTCATTCTGTCTGACCGAGGCTGGGCACACATTGGCAGCCACTAGTCCCCAGAATATTCTTTGAGGGTTGAATTTCCTCGGGGATTCTCCCATTGGAATTTTGGCAGGAGCAGTTTCCAATGGGATTTTAGCAGATCCAGAGACTCTCCGTAGAGTAAATCTCGATGTCCCCACCCTGCATATCCAGGAAAGCCAGCTATGGTAACAAGTCTCGGATTATAGAAGAAGTGCAGAAGAAGGCCATTCGGCCCATCGAGCACCAATGACAATGCCACCCAAGCCCTATCTCCATAACCTCATGAATTTACCCTGTTAATTCCCCCCCCGATTCTAAGGGGCAATTTAGCTTGGCCAATTCACCTAACCAGTACTCCAAAGATGTGTGGGCTAGGTGGGTTGGCCATGCTCTATTTCCCCTTAGTGTCAGGGGGATTGGCTGGGGTAAATATGTGGGGCTGTGAGAATAAGGCCTGGGTGGGATTGTCGTTGGTGCAGGCTCAATGGGCTGAATGGCCTCCGACTGCGCTATGGGATGCTACGAAAATTCTAACTTTGGACGGTGAGAGGAAACTGGAGCACCCGGAGGAAACCCACGCAGGCAAGGGGAGAACATGCAATCTCCACACAGGGAGTGATCCGAGGCTGGAATGGAAACCGGCTCCCTGGTGCTGTGAGGCAGCATTGCTAACCACCATGGCACTGTGCCAACCTTGTATTGCATTGCATTGCCTTGTATTCCACAAGGGACAAAGGAACACAGTGTTCCCTGATCCCAGCAAATCTGAACACACATTTTAAAAGTGTTCAGGCCTTAAATACTTTCCTGTTTTCAGTTACTGGAAATCGCAAGGTTATCCGCAGAGATATCTTTCTAATAAGATTGTAAGTGGTGGTGTGTAGACCTAAATATAACTGGGTTTTATTATTGATCGGTCTATTTGATTTTCCTTTTACTGTCAGTTTGTAATGGAAAATGCACTTACTTTGAAAGTGTATCAGCAGTACAATCAGAGAGGAGGGATGTGTGTTTTTATCATATCTCACATCCTCAAGATATTCAAATGATTCTTGGGTTGATTACTTTTGGTGCGGTAGACAGTGAGTGAGAGAGGGACCCACTCTTCTTCACTGAGTGAGAGAGGGACCAATTCTTCGTCAGTGAGTGAGAGAGGGACCCACTCTTCGTCAGTGAGTGAGAGAGGGACCCACTCTTCGTCAGTGAGTGAGAGAGGGACCCACTCTTCGTCAGTGAGTGAGAGAGGGACCCACTCTTCGTCAGTGAGTGAGAGAGGGACCCACTCTTCATCAGTGAGTGAGAGAGGGACCCACTCTTCATCAGTGAGTGAGAGAGGGACCCACTCTTCGTCAGTGAGTGAGAGAGGGACCCACTCTTCGTCAGTGAGTGAGAGAGGGACCCACTCTTCGTCAGTGAGTGAGAGAGGGACCCACTCTTCGTCAGTGAGTGAGAGAGGGACCCACTCTTCGTCAGTGAGTGAGAGAGGGACCCACTCTTCGTCAGTGAGTGAGAGAGGGACCCACTCTTCGTCAGTGAGTGAGAGAGGGACCCACTCTTCGTCAGTGAGTGAGAGAGGGACCCACTCTTCGTCAGTGAGTGAGAGAGGGACCCACTCTTCATCAGTGAGTGAGAGAGGGACCCACTCTTCATCAGTGAGTGAGAGAGGGACCCACTCTTCGTCAGTGAGTGAGAGAGGGACCCACTCTTCGTCAGTGAGTGAGAGAGATACCCACTCTTCGTCAGTGAGTGAGAGAGGGACCCAGTCTTCTCCAGAGAGTGAGAAAGGGACCCATTCTTCATCAGTGAGTGAGAGAGGGACCCACTCTTTTCCAGAGAGTGAGAAAGGGACCCACTCTTCTTCATTGAGTGAGAGAGGGACCAATTCTTCGTCAGTGAGTGAGAGAGGGACCCACTCTTCGTCAGTGAGTGAGAGAGAGACCCATTCTTCATCAGTGAGTGAGAGAGGGACCCACTCTTTTCCAGAGAGTGAGAAAGGGACCCACTCTTCTTCACTGAGTGAGAGAGGGACCCATTCTTCATCAGTGAGTGAGAGAGGGACCCACTCTTCTCCAGAGAGTGAGAGAGATACCCACTCTTCTTCAGTGAGTGAGAGAGGGACCCACTCTTCGTCAGTGAGTGAGAGAGGGACCCACTCTGCGTCAGTGAGTGAGAGAGGGACCCACTCTTCGTCAGTGAGTGAGAGAGGGACCCACTCTTCTCCAGAGAGTGAGAGAGGGACCCACTCTTCTTCAGTGAGTGAGAGAGGGACCCACTCTTCGTCAGTGAGTGAGAGAGGGACCCACTCTGTGTCACTGAGTGAGAGAGGGACCCACTCTTCGTCAGTGAGTGAGAGAGGGACCCACTCTTCTCCAGAGAGTGAGAGAGATACCCACTCTTCGTCAGTGAGTGAGAGAGGGACCCACTCTGTGTCACTGAGTGAGAGAGGGACCCACTCTTCGTCAGTGAGTGAGAGAGGGACCCACTCTTCTCCAGAGAGTGAGAGAGATACCCACTCTTCTTCAGTGAGTGAGAGAGGGACCCACTCTTCGTCAGTGAGTGAGAGAGGGACCCACTCTTCGTCAGTGAGTGAGAGAGGGACCCACTCTTCTTCACTGAGTGAGAGAGGGACCCACTCTTCGTCAGTGAGTGAGAGAGGGACCCATTCTTCATCAGTGAGTGAGAGAGGGACCCACTCTTTTCCAGAGAGTGAGAAAGGGACCCACTCTTCTTCACTGAGAGAGAGAGGGACCAATTCTTCGTCAGTGAGTGAGAGAGGGACCCACTCTTCGTCAGTGAGTGAGAGAGAGACCCATTCTTCATCAGTGAGTGAGAGAGGGACCCACTCTTTTCCAGAGAGTGAGAAAGGGACCCACTCTTCTTCACTGAGTGAGAGAAGGACCCATTCTTCGTCAGTGAGTGAGAGAGGGACCCACTCTTCTCCAGAGAGTGAGAGAGATACCCACTCTTCTTCAGTGAGTGAGAGAGGGACCCACTCTTCGTCAGTGAGTGAGAGAGGGACCCACTCTTCGTCAGTGAGTGAGAGAGGGACCCACTCTTCGTCAGTGAGTGAGAGAGGGACCCACTCTTCGTCAGTGAGTGAGAGAGGGACCCACTCTTCGTCAATGAGTGAGAGAGGGACCCACTCTTCTTCACTGAGTGAGAGAGGGACCCACTCTTCGTCAGTGAGTGAGAGAGGGACCCACTCTTCGCCAGTGAGTGAGAGAGGGACCCACTCTTCGTCAGTGAGTGAGAGAGAGACCCATTCTTCATCAGTGAGTGAGAGATGGACCCACTCTTTTCCAGAGAGTGAGAAAGGGACCCACTCTTCTTCACTGAGTGAGAGAGGGACCCATTCTTCGTCAGTGAGTGAGAGAGGGACCCACTCTGCATCAGTGAGTGAAAGAGGGACCCACTCTTCGTCAGTGAGTGAGAGAGGGACCCACTCTTCGTCAGTGAGTGAGAGAGGGACCCACTCTTCTCCAGTGACAGAACATAAGAACATGGAGTCGGCCATCTAGCCCTTCAAGCCTGCCCCACCATTCAATAAGATCATGGCTGATCTGAAGTGGATCAGTTCCACTTTCTCACCCTCTCCCCATAACCCTTAATCCCTTCTCTTATCAAAAACCCATCAACCCGGGTCGTAAATATATTTAGTGAGGTAGCCTCCACCACTTCAACGGGCAGAGAATTCCAGAGATTCACCACCCTTTGAGTGAAGAAGTTCCTCCTCAACTCCGTTCTAAACCGCACCCCCCCTTTATCTTGAGGCTGTGCCCCCTAGTCCTACTATCCTTTCTGAGCGGGAAGAGTCTCTCCACCTCTATCCTATCCATCCCATTCATCATCTTATATGTCTCAATGAGATCTCCCCTCATTCTTCTAAACTTTAACGAGTACAAGCCTAGTTTATTCAGCCTCTCCTCATAGCTCAACCCCCTCAACTCTAGTATCAGCCTAGTAAACCTCCTCTGTACTCCCTCCAAGGCCAAAATATCCTTGCGTAAGTACGGCGCCCAAAACTGCACACAGTACTCCAGCTGCGGCCTCACCAATGCCCTATACAGCCGCAGCAAGACCTCCCTACTTTTATATTCAATCCCCCTCGCTATGAAGGCCAGCATCCCATTCGCCTTCCTGACCACCTGCTGCACCTGCAAGCTGGGTTTTTGCGACTCATGCACAAGGACCCCGAGGTCCCTCTGCACCGTCGCCTGCTGCAGTTTTTCGCCCCGTAAGTAATAGTCCTTCCTACCATTATTCCTACCAAAGTGGACCACCTCACACTTGCCAACATTAAATTCCATTTGCCATTTCCTGGCCCATTCGCCCAGCCTATCTAGATCCTTCTGCAGACTCTCCACACCCTCCGCATAATTTGCCTTTCCCCCAATCTCGGTGTCATCAGCAAATTTCGACACCCTACACTCGGTTCCCTCCTCCAGATCATCTATATAAATGGTAAATAGCTGAGGCCCCAGCACCGACCCCTGGGGCACTCCACTAGTCACTGAGAGAGCTACTCATTCTTCTTTAATTAGTGCCCTGTGATTTTTATATTTCTCTGGACACTCAGACAGTTCCACGGTCCCTGAGCCGGTGGCTGCAGTGTTAGTAACTGAATCAATCTAAGGGTCTCGGAAACAGATGGAACCGAAAGCCAGGCTGCACTTGTTTCCAGGCTTGAGGTGATCGTAGAATCCCAAAGTGCAGTACGAGGCCATTCTGCCCATTGAGTCTGCATCGACAATGACCCCATTAACCCCATTTATAGACCCCTACTAGCCCATCCGACACTATGGGCAGCGTCTTATGGCTTCACTCAGGCGAGATCATAAATTTCCATCGAGACCAATGGAGATTCTCATTCTGTGAAGGGTTTCGGCCTAAGGAGCAATTTAGCACGGCCAATCCACCCAACCTGCACATCTTTGCACTGTGGGAGGAAACCCACACAGACACGGGGAGAACGTACAAACTCCAGACAGGCAATGACCTGAGGCCGGAATTGAACCCGGCACCCTGGAGCCGAGAGGTAGCAGTGCCAACCATTGTGATGATCGGTGACCAGCCTTCACCCAGTCATCGTCCTCCTGCTTCCCCTTCGCAGAGCCTCACCTCTTTGCAGCCTGTCTCTGGGTCAGGTTGTAGACCCAGGGACATAAGAACATAAGAAATAGGAGCAGGAGTAGGCCATCTGGCCCTTTGAGCCTGCCCCACCATTCAATAAGATCATGGCTGATCTGTCGTGACTCAGCTCCACCTTCCCGCCCTCTCCCCATAACCCTTAATCCCTTCTCTTATCAAAAACCCATCAACCCGTTTCTTAAAAATATTTAGCGAGGCAGCCTCCACCACTTCAATGGGCAGAGAATTCCAGAGATTCACCACCCTTTGAGTGAAGAAGTTCCTCCTCAACTCTGTTCTAAACCGCCCCCCCTTTATCTTGAGGCTGTGCCCCCTAGTCCTACTGTCTTTTTTGAGCGGGAAGAGTCTCTCCACCTCTATCCTATCCATCCCATTCATCATCTTATACGTCTCAATGAGATCTCCCCTCATTCTTCTAAACTCTAACGAGTACAAGGGACCTTTGCAGCTACAATCCCCATGCCTCTGGTGGACCTGGTGTGGACAGTGGCTACACTCCAAGCACATTCAACTGATGGTGATTAATATTGGTGTGGATTGGAACTGTGAGGCCAAAATTACACCATCATGGACTGTCAGATCTCCCCAGACACATCTGATATACTAATGGTACACCCCTGCCAGTGCCTTTCCTGATATGACACATGTCTAGGCTTCATTCAATGTTACCGGAGTCAGTGTGTGTTTCACTGTTTCATGATTCTGTCGTACCAACACCAGAGACTCAATCTTATTGTTTCTTATTCTCGCCACATTTCACTTGTCTTTCACATTTATTCATTAACATAGAGCACTACAGCACAAACAGGCCCTTCGGCCCACAAGTTGCGCCGATCACATCTATACCTACTAAGCCATAGACCTATCTATAACCCCCAATCCCATTAGATCCCATATACTGATCCAGAAGTCTTTTAAAAGACCCCAGCGAGTTCGCCTCCACCACCACCGACGGCAGCCGATTCCACTCACCCACCACCCTCTGAGTGAAAAACTTACGCCTAACATCTCCTCTGTACCTGCTCCCCAGCACCTTAAACCTGTGTCCTCTCGTAGCGACCATTTCAGCCCCGGGAAAATAGCTTCCGAGAATCCACCCTATCTATTCCTCTCAACATCTTATAAACCTCTATCGGGTTGCTTCTCAACCTTTGTCTCTCCAGGGAGAAGAGACCCAGCTCCCTCAACCTAAGAACATAAGAACATAAGAAATAGGAGCAGGAGTAGGCCATCTAGCCCTTCGAGCCTGCCCCGCCATTCAATAAGATCATGGCTGATCTGAAGTGGATCAGTTCCACTTTCTCGCTTTCTCCCCATAACCCTTAATTCCCTTGTCCATCAGAAACCTTAAATATATTCAACGAGGCAGCCTCCACCACTTCAACGGGTAGAGAATTCCAGAGATTCACCACCCTTTGAGTGAAGAAGTTTCTCCTCAACTCTGATCTAAACTGTCCCCCCGTTATTTTGAGGCTGTGCCCTCTAGTTCTGTGGTGGTGGGGGGGGGGGCATTATAGATTTTCTCTTACCATTTTACGGATTGTTGCAATTTGCAGATAGGTGGAGGAGTGATGTTGCCGTGAGAGGCAGCCAAGGGAGTGGCGTTGAATGTAGTGTTCCAGTGGAGATGCACGTGGTAGACGCCAGCTATTTATGGTGATTACCAAGAGCAACGCAGCAGGAAAGGGTCACCTGGCTTGAGGGACCAATGAATAATCACTCCAGGATGTGGAGCTCTCTGTTAGCAGAAGACATGTAGGGACGAGACCAGCAATGTAGGCTGTTGGCCCCTTGTATAAATAAATACCTGTTGGCCAGAATTTTACCATCCTGTCCAGCCACGGGAACCAGACGGAATTTATGGTTTTGGGATGAGCGAATCTGTAAAATCCCACCCGTGTGTTTCTACTACAGTCTGTGATTGTAAGTAAATCATTACAAGGGTTTCGTTTGCAGCAACGCGAGTGCTAATTTCCCCAAAATTCCTGCAAATGGATCAATGGCAACAAAAAAAAAATGATTGGAAACAGAAATCAGGCCACGAGAACGCACAGCGCAGGTCTTAGTGTTACGTTAGTGGCCTTTAGAAAGTGCGTTTGAGCTGCGTTCGGTCACGCTACTCATGTTAACAGGGCAGTCTCCCACACGGAGAAATGTTCGGTCAGTTTATTGACCGGCAGAGATCAAAGTCAACATTGTTCGGTGCCAGGTTGCGGATGCCCGTCGGGATGGCAACACCGTGATGGTAACAACGGCATCTGGATAACAAAGCCAGATGTTGTAGCGCACAGTTAAATCCCAAGAGATCCCACGAGCAAATGGTGACAGGAAGACAGGACAGCGTCAATGACAACTATGGGCATTGTGGAGAGTGGCTGAAGTGACTTTGGCTCCCTCCCATGGGTGGAACCATCGCTGGTGGGAAGTAAATATGAGTTCAGTGCAGACAGCCCGGCTTCCAGGCATGAGGCTAACCCTGCGTGTTTGCAATCGTTGGGATTTGTCCCAGTCTCTCGATCGACTTGTCATATTAGCAGCTTCGCCTCCTCACTTCAAAGTACAACGAACACCAGCATAACTTGCGGCTAATTGAATCATTACGTGCCAGATTACGAATTCTCAGCCTTCGTTACAGCAATAGCAGTTAGAGATACTGTTTAAAAGTGCATGGAATGCACAAGCACAGCCATTAACATCATCTACAGTTCGAGATAGTGTTTAGATCATTCTGACCAAGAGGGAATGCTCACAAATGCCAACAGATGTTTGAGGGCATGAGCTCTATTATTTTTGTTCCGTGTTTTTTTTTAAGTTCTTATGGTAGATTTTCCGACTGTACTCTTCACCACGGAGTGCTATCTACCAGGAACAAATTTCTGGATATCACACGCACGGTTTTGCATCTGCAAAAGTGTGTGTGATTGGAAGTGTAATTGAGATGACAACTTAATGACATTACTGTTACTAGAGAGGTGGTGCTCGACAGACTGGAGGGGCTGATTGTGGACAAGTCCCCAGGACCGGATGGACTGCACCCAAGGGTTCTGAAAGAAATGGCGGAGGTGATAGTGGATACCTTGGTGGTTATTTTCCAGACATCGCTGGATTCCAGGGAAGTGCCGAATGATTGGAAAACGGCTAATGTTACGCCGTTGTTTAAGAAGGGTGCCAGGCAAAAGGCGGGGAATTATAGGCCGGTTAGTTTAACGTCTGGGTAGGTAAAATGTTAGAATCTGTCATTAAGGAGGAAATTGCGAGGCATCTTGAAAGGAATTGTTTGATAGAGCAGACGCAGCACGGTTTCATTAAAGGGAAGTCGTGTCTGACAAATTTACTGGAGTTCTATGAGGATGTGTCTAGGGCAGTGGATAGAGGAGAGCCGGTGGATGTGGTCTTTCTGGATTTTCAGAAGGCGTTTGACAAGGTACCTCACAAGAGGTTATTGCAGAAGGTCAGGGGACATGGAATTGGGGGTAGGGTGTTAGCGTGGATAGAGGATTGGTTGTCAAATAGGAGGCAGAGAGTGGGGGTCAATGGGTGAAATTCGGATTGGCGGTTGGTGACTATTGGGGTGCCCCAGGGGTCAGTGCTGGGGCCTCAGCTATTCACCATTTATATAGATGATCTGGAGGAGGGAACCGAGTGCAGGGTGTCGAAATTTGCTGATGACACCAAGATTGGGGGAAAGGCAAATTGTGCGGAGGGTGTGGAGAGTCTGCAGAAGGATCTAGATAGGCTGGGCGAATTGACCAGGAAATGGCAAATGGAATTTAATGTTGGCAAGTGTGAGGTGGTCCACTTTGGTAGGAAGAATGGTAGGAAGGACTAATACTTATGTGGAGAAAAACTGCAGCAGGCGACGGTGCAGAGGGACCTCGGGGTCCTTGTGCATGAGTCGCAAAAACCCAGCTTGCAGGTGCAGCAGGTGGTCAGGAAGGCGAATGGGATGCTGGCCTTCATAGCGAGGGGGATTGAATATAAAAGTAGGGAGGTCTTGCTGCAGTTGTATAGGGCATTGGTGAGGCCACAGCTGGAGTACTGTGTGCAGTTTTGGGTGCCGCACCTGCGCAAGGATATTTTGGCGTTGGAGGGAGTGCAGAGGAGGTTTACTAGGCTGATACCGGAGTTGAGGGGGTTGAGCTATGAGGAGAGGCTGAATAAACTAGGCTTGTACTCGTTAGAGTTTAGAAGAATGAGGGGAGATCTCATTGAGACGTATAAGATGATGAATGGGATGGATAGGATAGAGGTGGAGAGACTCTTCCCGCTCAAAAAACACAGTAGGACTAGGGGGCACAGCCTCAAGATAAAGGGGAGGCGGTTTAGAACGGAGTTGAGGAGGAACTTCTTCACTCAAAGGGTGGTGAATCTCTGGAATTCTCTGCCCGTTGAAGTGGTGGAGGCTGCCTCGCTAAATATTTTTAAGAAGCATAGAGCATAGAACCCTACAGTGCAGAAACAGGCCCTTCGGCCCATCGAGTCTGCACCGAACACAATCCCACCCAGACCCTATCCCCATATCCCTACACATTTACCTGCTAATCCCTCTAACCTACACATCCCAGGACACTAAGGGGCAATTTTAGCATAGCCAATGAACCTAACCCATACATCTTTGGACTGTGGGAGGACACCGGAGCACCCGGAGAAAACCCACGCAGACACGAGGAGAATGTGCAAACTCCACACAGGCAGTGACCCGAGCCGGGAATCGAACCCAGGACCCTGGAGCTGTGAAGCAGCAGTGCTAACCACTGTGCTACCGTGTCGCCCTTTTTTTTTCTGCAGACGACAAAAGCGGGTTGATGTGTTCTTGATAAGAGAGGGGATTAAGGGTTATGGGGAGAGGGCGGGAAGGTGGAACTGAGCCACGACAGATCAGCCATGATCTTATTGAATGGCGGGGCAGGCTCGAAGGGCTAGATGGCCTACTCCTGCTCCTATTTCTTATGTTCTTATGTTCTTATGTTCTTATGAGATGGTTAATTGGGTATGAATCCCATTAGTTGCCTGCCCTCACTCACTGACTCCTCCCAGATTTCTCAATGGATAACTCCATTGTTACCAAGCCGCTCTCAGTGATGGACATTGAAGTCCCCCACCCAGAGTACATCCTTACCACCCTCAGTCCTTCCTCCAAGGGGTGAAAGAGTACTGATTTAGCAGCTGGGAGTGGTCAATGGTAACCAGCAGAAGGTTTACTCGTCCATGTTTGATCTGATCCAGGGATGTGTAGTTTGGAGGGATTAGTGGGTCTAATATGTAGGGATAGAATCATAGAAACCCTACAGAGCAGGAAGAGGCCCTTCAGCCCATCGAGTCTGCACTTAACACAATCCCACCCAGACCCTATCCCCATATCCCTACATATTATTTCCACTAATCCCTCTAACCTACGCACTAAGGGGCAATTTCTTAGCACGGCCAATGAACCTAACCCGCACATCTTTGGACTGTGGGAGGAAACCGGAGCACCCGGAGGAAACCCAGGCAGACACGAGGAGAATGTGCAAACTCCTCACAGACAGTGACCCCGAGCCGGGAATCGAACCCAGGACCCTGGAGCTGTGAAGTAGCAGTGCTAACCTGCCACCCAAATATGAGGGTAGGCCTAGGTGGGATTGTTTGGTGACCTAATTGAGGCATACAAGATGATCAGAGGGTTAGATAGGGTGGACAGTGAGAGCCTTTTCCCTCGGATGGTGACGGCTAACACGAGGGGACATAGCTTTAAGAACATAAGAACATAAGAACATAAGAAATAGGAGCAGGAGTAGGCCATCTGGCCCTTCGAGCCTGCCCCGCCATTCAATAAGATCATGGCTGATCTGTCGTGACTCAGCTCCACCTTCCCGCCCTCTCCCCATAACCCTTAATCCCCTCTCTTATCAAAAACCCATCAACCCGTTTCTTAAAAATATTTAGCGAGGCAGCCTCCACCACTTCAACGGGCAGAGAATTCCAGAGATTCACCACCCTTTGAGTGAAGAAGTTCCTCCTCAACTCTGTTCTAAACCGCCCCCCCTTTATCTTGAGGCTGTGCCCCCTAGTCCTACTGTCTTTTTTGAGCGGGAAGAGTCTCTCCACCTCTATCCTATCCATCCCATTCATCATCTTATACGTCTCAATGAGATCTCCCCTCATTCTTCTAAACTCTAACGAGTACAAGCCTAGTTTATTCAGCCTCTCCTCATAGCTCAATCCCCTCAACTCCGGTATCAGCCGAGTAAACCTCCTCTGCACTCCCTCCAGGGCCAAAACATCCTTGCGCAGGTGCGGCGCCCAAAACTGCACACAGTACTCCAGCTGCGGCCTCACCAATGCCCTATACAGCTGCAGCAAGACCTCCCTACTTTTATATTCAATCCCCTTCGCTATGAAGGCCAGCATCCCATTCGCCTTCCTGACCACCTGCTGCACCTGCAAGCTGGGTTTTTGCGACTCATGCACAAGGACCCCGAGGTCCCTCTGCACCGTCGCCTGCTGCAGTTTTTCGCCCCGTAAGTAATAGTCCTTCCTACCATTCCTCCTACCAAAGTGGACCACCTCACACTTGCCAACATTGAATTCCATTTGCCATTTCCTGGCCCATTCGCCCAGCCTATCTAGATCCTTCTGCAGACTCTCCACACCCTCCGCACAATTTGCCTTTCCCCCAATCTTGGTGTCATCAGCAAATTTCGACACCCTGCACTCGGTTCCCTCCTCCAGATCATCTATATAAATGGTAAATAGCTGAGGCCCCAGCACCGACCCCTGGGGCACCCCACTAGTCACCAACCGCCAATCCGAATAGCATCCATTGACCCCCACTCTCTGCCTCCTATTTGACAACCAATCCTCTATCCACGCGAACACCCTACCCCCAACTCCATGTCCCCTGACCTTCTGCAATAACCTCTTGTGAGGTACCTTGTCAAACGCCTTCTGAAAATCCAGAAAGACCACATCCACCGGCTCTCCTCCATCCACTGCCCTAGACACATCCTCATAGAACTCCAGTAAATTTGTCAGACACGACTTCCCTTTAATGAAACCGTGTTGCGTCCGCCCTATCAAGCAATTCCCCTCAAGATGCCTCGCTATTTCCTCCTTAATGACGGTTTCTAACATTTTACCTACCACAGACGTTAAACTAACCGGCCTATAATTCCCCGCCTTTTGCCTGGCACCCTTCTTAAACAACGGCGTAACATTAGCCGTTTTCCAATCTTCCGGCACTTCCCCGGAATCCAGCGACGTCTGGAAAATAACCACCAAGGCATCCACTATCACCTCCGCCATTTCTTTCAGAACCCTCGGATGCATTCCATCCGGTCCTGGGGACTTGTCCACAATCAGCCCCTCCAGTCTGTCGAGCACCACCTCTCTAGTAACAGTAATGTCATTAAGACCCTCCATTCCTACCACCTTTCCATCGCTAACACCCGGCAAATTATTCACGTCCTCCTCCGTGAAGACAGAAACAAAGAAGTTATTCAAGACCTTAGCCATATCCCTATCCCCTACCACTAGCTCCCCTTTCTCATCCTCTAAAGGACCAACGTTTATCCTAGCCAGCCTCTTCCTTTTTATATATTTATAAAAACTCTTGCTATCCTTTTTTATATTAAGTGCTAGCCCAGCCTCATAGCTTCTCCTACCCTCCTTTATCAATTTCTTTGTCAATCTTTGTTGACATTTAAACCTTTCCCAATCCTCTTCTCGCCCACTGCTCTTAGCTACTCTAAACTTCTCCGCTTTTAATTTAATACTTTCCTTCACCTCCTTCGTTATCCACGGCTTATTACCTCTCCTCCTACTGTCCTTTTTAACCATCGGAATAAATTTCTGCTGAGCACCAAGAAAGATCTCCTTCAAGATCCTCCACTGCTCCTCAGCAGACCTACCTTCCAACGCGTTCCCCCAGTCCACATTCGCCAATTCTTCTCTCATCCTACCATACTCCCCTCTATTCAAACAAAGGACGCGTGTCTGGGAACCCACTTTCTCCTCCTCCATCTGCACCAGAAACTCCACCATACAATGATCACTCTCTCCAAGAGGATCCTTCACCGCAAGGTCCCTAATTCTACCCGCCTCATTACATAGCACCAGATCCAAGATAGCTCGCTCCCTCGTCGGCTCCAACACACACTGTTCAAGGAAATTATCCCGGCAGCATTCCAAGAACTCCTCCTCGAGCCCACCGTGTCCAACATGGGTCGACCAATCAATATGCAGATTGAAATCTCCCATAACTACTGCCGTCCCATTCCTGCACGCTGCACTTATTTGCGCGTTAACAGCCCGCCCCACCTCCAGATCATTATTCGGGGGCCTATAGACGACACCCACTAGCGTCTTCCTCCCTTTTCTGTTCCTAATCTCCACCCACAACGATTCCACTTTCTGCTCCTTGGCTCCGATATCATCCCTTGCTACCACCTTGATACTATCCTTAATCAGCAGAGCTACTCCACCCCCTCTTTCCTCCTGCCTATCCTTCCTGAACACTTGATAACCCTGTACATTCATCTCCCAGTCCCTGTCACCTTGCAGCCACGTCTCTGTAATGGCCACCAGATCGTATCCATTTGTGTCGATCTGCGCCATCAGCTCATCCATTTTATTCCGAATGCTTCGTGCATTCAGATAAAGCGCTTTCATCCCAGCCTTCACCTGGACCCTACTTGCCGTAACGCCACCAATTGGGACATCCTTTGCCTCTTCCCTTACCTGTACCCTATCCTTAACTTTAGACCTCATAGCGTCACCTACCCTCGCACCCTCCCCCCCCCTAATTAGTTTAAAGCCTTGTCTACAGTCCTCTTTACTCGATTCGCCAGCACTCTGGTCCCAGCATGATTCAGACCAACCCCATCCTGCCCGAACAGGTCCCACCTACCCCAATACTGGTGCCAATGCCCCATAAATTCGAACCCATTCCTCCCACACCAATCCCTGAGCCACCCATTTACTTCCTTTATCCTATCAACCCTACACCCGTCTGCCCTCGGTTCAGGCAGTAGCCCAGAGATAACCACCTTGTCGGTTCTATTTTTTAATTCCATTCCCAGCTTCTCATACTCCCTTCCCAGATCCTCAGTCCGCATTTTGCCTACGTCGCCGGCACCCACATGTACTACAACGACTGGGTTCTCACCCTCCCACTCCAGATTCCTCTGCAGCCCAGATGTGACATCCTGTACCCGAGCACCAGGCAGACAACACACCCTTCTGTGCACTTTGTCATTGTGACAAAGGACAGTGTCAATACCCTTCACCCCACTATCCCCAATCACTACTACGTTCCTTTTCCCCTTCTCTTTGCCTATGTCCTGCTGCATCACTGTACCGTGTGCAGTTTGCTCACCAACCTCTCTTGCCTCGTCCTCTTCCAGACTGGAAGCAAGAACCTCAAACCTGTTATGCAGGTTAAGAGGCTGAGGCCTCCTCTCCTCACCCCCCTTCCTCCTCCCAGCAGCCCCCTTTTGTCCCTGACCCTTAGATTTAGCCAGTCTAGGGGCACCCTCTCTCCCCCTGATGAGCCTCAGTGTCCGTAGCTCAGAGGCCAGCTCATCCACCTTGAGCTGGAGCTCCTCCAGCAACCTGCACTTACTGCAGACATGGTCACTGGGAAGGACCCTGGGGTCCACCAGTTCCCACATCATACAGAAACCACACATCACATGCCCCTCCATTATTCACTGTAAATTTTTATGCGAAAAAAATTTTTTCCTTGTTTCTTGCTGTAGTAGTATTGGGGAAAAAAAAAAATTTTTTTTTTTTTTTTCCTTATTTTTTTTTCAAACGAACTCACCTGTCCTTTTTTCCTTCAAGCCCTTTTTGATATTAAGCCCTATTAGCTCACTCTGCTTCCCTCTCACTCCACTGCCCGCTCAGACGCTGCCCGCTTCCTACACCAGGCCTCCTTTTAAACCTAGCGCTGATTAGAAGCAGGCTCGTCCACAACTCGGTTCTAAACTAGCAGTAAAGACAATAAAATAAATGCTTTAAACAGTTCTACAAAGAACAAAGTGCTTTAAACTTATTTTAAACAGGTTTATAACAGGTAAATTCTTAGCTCTCTCTCTCTCTGCTCAGCAAACAGTGAAAGGCTTCACCGTGTGGCCCTGATAATTAATTTAAATTAAAGGAGCTTCGTCCACAACTCGTTCTAAATTGAGGGGTGGTAATTAAATTGAGGGGTGGTAATTATAGGACGGATGTCAGAGGTAGGTTCTTTACTCAGAGGGTAGTAAGGGTGTGGAATGCCCTGCCTGCAGCAGTTGTGGACTCGCCAACTTTAAGTGCTGTTTATTGCAAAAGGAATTGTGTATGAAAGTAGGGATATTTTGCTACCGTTGAGTAAGGCATTGGTGAGACCACAATTCGGGCACAGGTTTGGTCTCCTTGTTTAAGAAAGGAAATAATTGTATTGGAAGCAGGAAAGGTTCACAGGGATTAAGGGGTTACCTTCTGAGGAAAGCTTGGACAAGTTGAGCCTGTATCTACTGGAGTTTGGAAGAATGAGAGGTGATCTGATTGAAACATGAATGTTCCTTAGGGGACTTGACAAGCGGGTGCTGAAAGGATGTTTCTCCTTGTGGGAGAGTCTAGAACTAGGGGACACCATTAAAAATAAGATGGAGATGAGGAGAATGTGTTTATCTCCGAGGGTGGTGAGCCTATGGAACTCTCTTCCCCGGACAGTGCTCAAGGCAGGGTCATTGAGTATTTGGGAGGCTGAAGATTCTAGAATAAAGAGGCAGTCAAAGGTTATCGGAGGTAGGCAGGGAAACGGAGTCAAGGCTATAAATCAGATTGGCCATGACCGTACTGAATGGCGGAGCAAGCATTAGGGGCCAAATGGTCAACTCCAGCTCATGATGGGTGTGAGTGCTGAAGTCTTGGCAATAAAACAGGAAAGTGGATTCCATTTGCCATTCCGAATGTTGGAATGAAAGGTAGAATTCAACCCCTCGAGCCTGTTCTGCTATTTAATTAGAACCTCAACTCCAGACAGCCACTCCTGTTCCATTAATTTTCTTAGCTTTACCTAACCGCGTGGACAGAGGTGATTTCGTGAAATTATTTAACTGCTCCAGGCAAAGAACTGATTCAGAAAGTGAAACCTATTATTGTGCTCAGTTTTTTATGAACATTACTGAGTTCATCGCGGGAAAATGTGTACTGGAAGGTTCCTCTCTAACAACTCCCCTACCACTAATGTCAAGTTCACCCGCCTATCATTACCCGGGTTATCCCTGCTACCCTTTTTGAACAACGGTACCACATTCTCTATCCTCCAATTCGGTTCGCCTTGATGGTCAACAAGGGGCACATACGCGATGGGTCGTGCGAGGGCTGCTCTTGGATGTTGCTTCATAGAACATAGAACATTACAGCGCAGAACAGGCCCTTCGGCCCACGATGTTGCGCCGACCAGTTACAAAAACAATGACCCACTAACCTAAACCAATCCCTTTTCATCCATAAACCTATCCACGGATCTCTTAAATGCCCCCAAACTAGGAGCATTTACAACTGCAGCAGGCAGGGCATTCCAGTCCCTCACCACCCTCTGGGTAAAGAACCTACCCCTGACATCAGTCCAATAACTACCCCCCCTTAATTTAAAGCCATGCCCCCTCGTGCTAGCTTTCTCCATCCGAGGAAAAAGGCTATCACTGTCCACCCTATCTAAACCTCTAATCATCTTATATGTTTCAATAAGAGTTGCCCAGTGCTTCACGTCGTTAGTGTATGCTTAAACTGGACCAACTGACGGGCAACACGACAGCTCAGTGACTATCACTGTTTGCTGTGCAGTTACAGGGACCTGGTTCGGATCTCCGACTTGGGTCAGTGTCTGTGGGAGTTTGCACATTCTCCCCGTGCTTCCGTGGGTTTTCCTCCGGGTGCTCCGGTTTCCTCCCACACCCCCAAAAACGTGCTTTTTAGGCTGATTGCTGTTAATAAATTGTCCCTAAATTGGATCTCCCTTAATCTGGCGCGCATATAATTCTCTAAATTTGCACCCTCTTTATTGTGGCGTCCATGAGATGTAGACAAAAGTTGTAGGTAGGAGAAGGATTGGAACGAGGAACTCACTATTCACAATGACCAGAGACTGTCGAGGGAAGCAGTTGAACCAGAGATTAGTCTGTCGTTTCCAGCAAGGAGCAGCGAGAGTTGACCTTGGCACGACACATTATTGGCTGAATGGACAATTCAGCGCAAACTATTGACAGCTCCAGGTTACTGAATTAATGCTCGTGACCCTGTAAATCATACAGCTTGCCCTGCTGTAAACTTATGGCCTCTTCATTGCATGTTACCTCGAGGATTAAGCCTAAGGGGGATCATTCCCTACTCCCATGATCTGAACTGCCTGCCACAGCACAGTGACCCTGTCCTGCCCGTGAATAACTAGTAAGCAATCCAGCTCAATTTACACCATTGGGAAAAACACATTGTAACACGAGAGGACATCAGAACGAGGGACATTGAGTGAAAGGATGTCATTCAATCCTCTTGGTTTGAAAGGATAGATTTCTGGTCAAATATTCCCCTTAAGGGAATAGCGGTAACTTGTATCTATAGCTTCAATAGAGCAAACTGGTCCAAGGTTCTTCCCAGGGAAAAATGTAACACCAAGTCAAAGAGGGAGACATTAGAACATAAGATCATAAGAAATAGGAGCAGGAGTCGGCCATCTGGCCCTTCGAGCCTGCCCCGGCATTCAATAAGATCATGGCTGATCTGTCGTGGCTCAGTTCCACCTTCCCGCCCTCTCCCCATAACCCTTAATCCCCTCTCTTATCAAAAACCCATCAACCCGCGTCTTAAAAATATTCAGCGAGGCAGCCTCCACCACTTCAACGGGCAGAGAATTCCAGAGATTCACCACCCTTTGAGTGAAGAAGTTCCTCCTCAACTCCGTTCTAAACCACCCTCCCTTTATCTTGAGGCTGTGCCCCCTAGTCCTACTGTCTTTTTTGAGCAGGAAGAGTCTCTCCACCTCTATCCTATCCATCCCATTCATCATCTTATACGTCTCAATGAGATCTCCCCTCATTCTTCTAAACTCTAACGAGTACAAGCCTAGTTTATTCAGCCTCTCCTCATAGCTCAACCCCCTCAACTCCGGTATCAGCCTAGTAAACCTCTTCTGCACTCCCTCCAGGGCCAAAATATCCTTGCGCAGGTGCGGCGCCCAAAACTGCACACATGAGGTTGAAAACTCGTGCAGAAGAGGCCATTCAGTCCATCTTGTCTGCGCTGATTCTCTGACAGAGTATCCCACCCAGACCCCATCATCCACACATTTTCCACAGCTAATCCTACACATCTTTGGGCTCAAAGGGGCAATTTAGCATGGCCAATTCTCCTATCCTGCACATCTTTGAGCATGAAGGGGCAATTTAGCATGGCCAATCCACGTAACCTGCACATCTTTAGACTGTGGAAGGAACAAAGAACAACACAGCACAGGAAACAGGCCCTTTGGCCCTATAAACCCGTGCCGCACATTTTAACACTCAGTGAGTGCCTCATTCCAATCCTCCTCCTACCTACAACTTTTGTCTACATCTCAGGGACTCCACAATAAAGGGGGTGCAAATTTAGAGAATTATATGTGCGCCAGATTAAGGGAGATCCAATTTCGGGACAATTTGTTAACACCAATCAGCCTAAAAGCACGTTTTTGGGGGTGTGGGAGGAAACCGGAGCACCCGGAGAAAACCCACGCAGACACGGGGAGAATGTGCAAACTCCCACAGACACCAACCCAAGTCGGAAATCTGACCCGGGTCCCTGTAACTGCACAACAAACAGTGATAGTCACTGAGCTGTTGTGTTGCCTGTCAGTCGATCCAGTTTAGGCGTACACTAATGACTGAGTGCCTAGAGGAAACCGGAGCAGACACTCGGAGAATGTGCAAACTCCACTCAGACAGTGACTCAAGGTCGGAATCGAACCAGGTGCCTGGATCTGTGAGGCTGCAGTGCTAACCCGCTGTGCAGCCCCATAAAGAGGTCACTTATAAACAAAAGCTTTACAAAAGAGAGGTAAGAGAGGGAGGTTTCGGGAAGGAATCGCAGAACTTAAGACTTAAATAGCTGAGGCATGGCAACCAATGGTGGTGTGATGGAAATGTATAGCACACAAAAATCAGAGTTGGAGAAGCATAGAGATCCCAGAGGGTTTAGAGCTTTAGGAGATTGCAGAGAAAGGGAGGTGTTAGGGGTAGGATTGAATAGCCTCCCCTATACACCAACAGGTGGAGAGATTACAAAGCAGATAGCATGCCAAACAGTGCTAACCCATACTTCACTGGCTCAGAGTCTCAGCAGACAGCCAACATCATGAGCTATCAGTAGTTAAATCTATCCTGCACTGCTTAAAGCTAGCCTGCAACTCTTAAAGGTTAAGAAGTCTTCTGATAGAAGCATAAAAACATAGAAAATAGGAGCAGGAGGAGGATGTTCGGCCTTCGAACCTGCTCCGCCGTTCATGATGATCATGGCAGATCATGCAACTCAATTGCCTGACCCCTCCTTCTCCCCATATCCATTGATCCCTTTCGCTATATCTAACTGCTTCTTGAAAACATTCAAATTTTGGCCTCAACTACTTTCTGTGGTCGTGAATTCCATAGGCTGACCACTCTCTGGGTGAAGAAATCTCTCCTAATCTCTGTCCTAAACCGTCTATCCCGTATCCTCAGACTGCGACCCCTGGTTCTGGACTGCCCCACCATCAGGAACATTCTCCCTGCATCTACTCTGTCTAGTCCTGGTAGAATTTTATAGGTTTCTATGAGATCCCCCCCCCTCATTCTTCCAAACCTCAGCGAGTATAATTCCAACCGACTCAATGTTTCCTCATAAAACAGTCCTGCCATCCCATGGATCAGTCTGTGATCCTTCATAGCAACAGCATCCTTCCTCAGGTAAGGAGACCAAAACTGCACGCAACCTTCCATGTGTGGGTCTCCCCAAGTCCCTGGGTAGTTGCAGCAAGACAGTCTTCATACAATCATAGAATCACTATTGTGCAGAAGGTGTCCATTTGGCCCATCAAGCCGGCAAAATCCCACCCAGACCTTACCCTTGTAACCCCATGCAGCTAGTCCCCTGACACAAAGGGGCAATGTATCATGGCCAATCAACCTAACCCGCACATCTTTGGACTGTGGGAGCAAACTGGAAAATCCGGAGGAAACCCATGCAGACATGGGGAGAACGTGCAAATTCCACACAACCCGTGACCTGAGGCCGGAATTGATCCTGGGTCCCTGGCACTGTGAGGCAGCAGTGCTAACCACCGTGCCGCCCCACGCAATCCTTGATCCTGTACTTGAATGGTGTCGCCATGGACACACCATTTGCCTTCTTCACCGCCTACTGCACCTTGTCTGAGTTTCGCTGAGCAGTTTAGCTTCTTAGAACTAGTGGCTTGATCCATTTTTTCAATTCTTTCATGGTATGTGGCCACCATTTGTTACCCTAAGTGGTTTCACAGACCATGTCAGTGGGTAGTTAAGAGTTCACCATTTTGGTGTGTGTCTTGGACAAGGGTGGCAGATTCTCTTGGGTGGACCTTTAGAACATAAGAAATAGGAGCAGGAGTAGGCCCATCTAGCCCCTCGAGCCTGTCCCGCCATTCAATAAGATCATGGCTGATCTGAAGTGGATCAGTTCCACTTTCTCCCCATAACCCTTAATTCCCCTTGTCTATCAGAAACCTATCTACCCGTGACTTAAAATATATTCAGCGAGGTAGCCTCCACCACTTCAACGGGCAGAGAATTCCAGAGATTGAGTGAAGATGTTCCTCCTCAACTCCGATCTAAACTGTTCCCCCCCCTTATTTTGAGGCTGTGCTCTCAAATTAATAATTGCTTCATAGTCACCATCGCAAGTTTACATAGAACATAGAACATTACAGCGCAGAACAGGCCCTTCGGCCCACGATGTTGCGCCGACCAGTTACAAAAACAATGACCCACTAACCTAAACCAATCCCTTTTCGTCCATAAACCTATCCACGGATCTCTTAAATGCCCCCAAACTAGGCGCATTTACAACCTCAGCAGGCAGGGCATTCCAATCCCTTACCACCCTCTGGGTAAAGAATCTACCCCTGACATCCGTCCTGTAGCTACCCCCCCTTAATTTAAAGCCATGCCCCCTCATGCTAGCTTTCTCCATCCGAGGAAAAAGGCTATCACTGTCCACCCTATCTAAAACTCTAATCATCTTATATGTTTCAATAAGATCCCCTCTTAGCCGCCTTCTTTCCAGCGAAAACAACCCCAAATCCCTCAGTCTCTCCTCATAGGACCTCCCCTCCATACCAGGCAACATCCTGGTAAACCTCCTCTGCACCTTCTCCAAAGCCTCCACATCCTTCCTGTAATGTTTAGTTGTAGATTTTTTTTTAAACACTAACTGTTGGGCTAGAATAAAACCCACGTCACCTGGGGTATTAACCTGGCCCATTACCACAATGCCACCATTTCCCCTGTTACTAATAGCCTGGAGCGGAGAAGACTTCATAACAACATCTGTGATAGTATTTGCCACAAATGAGCTCACTCTCTTAATATGCTTTTCCCTGACAGACTGTAATGGAAATTTTTGCAATTCACACGTACTTTGCATACAGTTCTCCTGAGTATAGAAAATTGAGGGGTGGGGGGGGGGGCAGTAAAGATTTTTAAAATGTTAAAAGGATTTGCAAAGGTATTTGAAGAAGTAATTGCTTCCGATGGGGGAATCAACGACGAGAGGATGTAGTCATCACACGAGAGCCAGGATATTCAGGAGCTAAACCAAGAATTTTGACAAAGGGGAGGCAGGAATCTGGGATTCCCACCCCCCCCCCCCCCCCAAATAAAAGGGTTTGGAACGTGGGACAATGGGTGCTTTGGAGACTGAGATGAAGAGTTTATATTTTTTAGTGAGGGATGTTGAGAATTTGGAGTGAGGGTGAATGATTACCTCAGTGTATCTGCTGCTGAAGACTTGATCGATGGCAAGTAACTTCCCACTGGTAAGTTATAGTAAAGAGCTGTCCATCACTCTCTCCCTTGTCCTCAGAATGCTGTGCCTCATGGAGAAATCAAACACTGTCCTCCTCAGAACATCCCACGCCATGAGGAACAAGAAAACCTGATCATCAAAGTGGCACATTGGATGTTGTGAACTGTACCATAAACCTTCTTGGAAGCCTCGACAAACACAATGCCATCATACGTGCTCTGGGGTTGGGGAGAGGAGAGTCAACACTGAACCTCTCCAGAGCAGTATCCATCTGTGTGCTGAACTGATAGTTAGGGAAAGAAGTAAAGATGAAGACTTCAATTCTTGTGTAGTAGACTCTGAAGCACAGGAACTAGAAGCAGGAGTAGGTCATTTGTTCCTCCAAGTCTGTTCCGCCCACTCATTTTGATAATGGTTGATCATCAAAATCAATATCCAGATCCCCCCCCTTTCCCCGATATCCTTTGATCCCTTTAGTCCCAAGAATTATATCAAATTTCTTCTTCAATTCACACGATGTTTTGGCCTCAACTACTTTCTGTGGGAGTGAATTCCACACGTTCACCACTCTCTGGGTAAAGAAATTTCTCCTCATCTCAATGACCCCTAGTTCTGGACTCCCCCACTACCGGAACCATTCTTTCTGAAGCTATCCCGTCTAACTATGTTAGAATTGTATAAGTTTCCATGAGATTGTCTCTCACTGTTCTAGCTTAGTCTGTCCTTGTATGACAGACCTGAAATCCTAGGAATTAGCCTGATAAACCTTTGCTGCACTCCCTCTATGGCAAGGACATCCTTCCCCAGATAAGGACACCAAAACTGCACATAATACTCCAGGTGTGGTCTCACCAACACCCTGTACAATTGCAGTAAAACATCCCTATACCTATACTCAAATTCTCTGAAGGCCAACTTTACAGCTTTACTTACATGCTTACATTCATTGACTGACGCATGAAGACACCAAGGTCTCTCTGAGTATCCACCTCTGTCAATTGATACCCGTTCAAAGAATAATCTGCCTTCCTATTTTTTGCTACCAAACTAAATAATCTCGAATTTGCCCACATTATAGTGCATCCACCATTCATTTACCCACACACTCAACTTGTCCAAATCACACTGAAGTATCTCTGCATCCTCCTCACAGCTCACCCTCCCACCCAACTTAAAATTTGAAGATAATGCATTTAGCTCCCCCTTCTAAATCACTAATATATAATCTGAACATTTGGGGTTCCAGCACTGATCCCTGTGGAACCCCACTCGTCACTGCCTTCCAATTAGAAAAATAGCCATACACGCCAACTCTTTGCTTCCTATTTTCTAATCCATCTTAAGACACTTCCCGTGGTCAAATGCGCTTTAGTTTCACACAGCCGTCAATATTCCCCCAATACTGAATAAATTACCCTTGTCAGGCCTCATTTGGAGTACTGTGCGCAGTTCTGGTCGCCTCACTATAGGAAAGACGTAGAAGCTATTGAAAGGGTGCAGAGGAGATTTACAAGGATGTTGCCTGGACTGGGAGGCATGCCTTATGAAGATAGGTTGAGGGAGCTGGGACTCTTTTCCCTAGAGAGGCGAAGGTTGAGAGGTGACCTGATAGAAGTTTATAAAATGTTGAGAGGAATAGATAGGGTGGACTCTCAGAGGCTATTTCCCCGGGTTGAAATGGTCGCTACGAGAGGACACAGATTTAAGGTGCGGGGAGGGAAGTACAGAGGTGATGTTAGGGGTAAGTTTTTCACTCAGAGGGTGGTGAGTGAATGGAATCGGCTGCCGTCGTCGGTGGTGGAGGCGAACTCGCTGGGGTCTTTTAAAAGACTTCTGGATGAGTATATGGGGTTTAATGGGATTGGGGGTTATAGATAGGTCTATAGATTGGTGGGGTTGATGTGATCGGCACAACTCGAGGGCCGAAGGGCCTGTTTGTGCTGTAATGTTCTATGTTCTATGTTAAACAGTTTGTCAATCCTGTGTCTGTGTCTGTTTATCTTGTGACCTCGTTTACAGGATGCAGTCCCGTCCCTCACCTACTGAAAATCTCACTGAGACACTCCAGAGTGCAAAATGTTAACTCTGTCTTCATAAAACCCGTCTCCCTCTCCGCGTAACAGTACCAGAAGGCATTGAATGTGAAGCATTCGCACATCACCACCAGATTACTCCAGTCACAAGTGACAACAGAAGTTAGAGCCGCATTCTCAGAACTGTTGAAATAACAGGTCAGAAATTGGGAATCCTGCGGCGAGTAACTCACCTCCTGACTCCCCCCGAAGCCTATCCACCATCTACAAGGCACAGGTCAGGGGTGTGATGGAATACTCCCCACTTGCCTGGATGGGTGCGGCTCCAACATTCAGGAAGCTCGACACCATCCAGTCATTCACTTGATCAGCACCACACTTATCACAGTAAACACTCACTCAGTCCAAACAGCGGCAGGGATGTTTACCGTCTACGAGATGCACCGCGGTAACTCGCAAAGATTCCTTTGAAGATTCCAACCCCTCAGTCACCGCCACCTAAAAGAAAAGCCGAGGAAAATTCCTACATACAAGATCCTCCTCCAAGTCACAAAGCCTCCTGGTCTGGGAGAATGGCCTGGATTCTCATCCTTGAGACAGGAAGCAGGATTCGGGAAAACTCACCGTTCCACCTGCCTGCCGAGGGGTGGGGGGGGGGGGGGGGTGGGTATAATGCTCGCAAGAGTGGAATCTACATTGCGGGGGGAAGGGGGAGTGGTGGGTGGCTGAGGTTGGAACCATCAACAGGGGAATGAGTTGGGAAGTTGCTAGAAATATTGCCAGGTGTGGAGGGGGGCTGTTTGAAAGGAACACCTTGTTCCCGTGGGACTTCAGCTTAGTTAAAATTAAAACAGAAAGGCACTCACAGCGACACACCCCATCACGCCCCCACCATCTGCCCATGGCCCCTCACACACCTCCAATGCCAAGCTCTGCCTTTCTACCACCCCCCCATGGCTATTCATACCTCCAATGTCAGACCTTGCCCTTCCATTCACCCCATGGGCAATCATCTCACCTCCTGACTCCCATGTGCCAAGCTCAATCCTTCAATGCCGAGCTCTGCCATTTCACCCCAACGCCCCCCTGTGATGGTCCCTCACACCTCCAGTGCCAAGCTCTGTCCTTTCATTCATCTCCCAGGGCCTCTCATACCCTGTATGCCAAGCCATGGCATTTCCGCACCCATTGACCCACTATACACTGCATCGAATCAATCTTGCGACAACTAGATATGTAAATAATTAAAGAATAATCCATTCATAACTTCCGACAACATTAGAAAAATCATTTTTCTTAGAAGGCAATAAAAGATTTAATCATTTAGACCCTTCAGTCCCACCCACAATGCTCTTAGGTAGTGAGTTTCAGGATTTTGACCTCTTCACTGATGTAAACAATGTGGGCATTAATTATTTCCATGAATCCCAGAATTCCTACTGTGCCGGAATTTTCCAGCCTCTTCCGAACAGATTTTTCTGTTGCGGAGACAGCTCACTATTGGCCACCGATGGGACCCCCAAGTTGATGGAAGTTTGCACAGCTCCTCCATCTAAGACTCCAGGCAGGAGTCTTAGTAGCGTTGAAGAGCAGAAGGATCTCGGGGTCCGGGTCCACAGGACTCTTAAATCGGCCTCGCAGGTGGAGGAGGTACTCAAGAAGGCGTATGGTGTACTGGCCTTCATTAATCGAGGGATTGAGTTTAGGAGTCGGGAGGTAATGCTGCAACTTTACAGGACCCTTGTCAGGCCTCATTTGGAGTACTGTGCGTAGTTCTGGTCGCCTCACTATAGGAAAGACGTAGAAGCTATTGAAAGGGTGCAGAGGAGATTTACAAGGATATTGCCTGGACTGGGAGGCATGCCTTATGAAGATAGGTTGAGGGAGCTGGGTCTCTTTTCCCTGGAGAGGCGAAGGTTGAGAGGCGACCTGATAGAAGTTTATAAAATGTTGAGAGGAATAGATAGGGTGGACTCTCAGAGGCTATTTCCCCGGGTTGAAATGGTCGTTACGAGAGGACACAGATTTAAGGTGCGGGGAGGGAAGTACAGAGGTGATGTTAGGGGTAAGTTTTTCACTCAGAGGGTGGTGAGTGAATGGAATCGGCTGCCGTCAGTGGTGGTGGAGGCGAACTCGCTGGGGTCTTTTAAAAGACTTCTGGATGAGTATATGGGGTTTAATGGGATTGGGGGTTATAGATAGGTCTATAGATTGGTGGGGTTGATGTGATCGGCGCAACTCGAGGGCCGAAGGGCCTGTTTGTGCTGTAATGTTCTATGTTCTATGTTCTATGTTCTATCCCCGACATTGGATAACCCACAGTGGGGTGGGGGGGGTGGTCTTCAGCAGAAGCGGAAGATCCTGTCATTGGGAAGGGCTGGAAAACCTCAGCCGAGGTTCATGCTGAACCTGCATAATCAAATCTGTGTGTGTGCTGGGGATGTCTGCCAATTTAGTTTTGCCTTCTTTTTTTAACCAACTTGTCAGTGTTCCTGGAGTTCTGGGCTTTCAAGTGAGCAGAGAGGGAGAAACAGTGGATGCTGAGGGAAACGGACAAGATCACATTTACAAATTGTTTCGACAGGGAAATCGTGGGACAAATGTGACCTTACTCGCATTTTCTGAATGAGCCTCAGGTCAAACTCCTGAAACTCACAGCCCTGTGGGTGTATCTACATCGCTCGATCATCAGGGACTCGAGGCTGGGATGAGGTTCCAGACAACCATGTCGAAACAACTGTACCCTGGACAAAATATAACTTGATTAACAATGTAAGAAGTGTCACAACACCAGGTTAAAGTCCAACAGGTTTATTTGATAGTAGACACCATAAGCTTTCGGAATGCTGTTCCTTCGCCAGGTGAATGGAGAATTCTGATCACCAACAGGACATATAAAGGCGCACATAGCTTACAGAATACTGATCGGAATGCAAGCATCCTATAAACTGAGTGTGTTTGCCTTTCTATGCCCTGTTTGTGATCAGAAGTCTCCACTCACCTGACGAAGGAACAGCGTTCCGAAAGCTAGTGGCGTTTACTATCAAATAAACCTGTTGGACTCTAACCTGGTGTTGTGAGGCTTTTTACTGTGACTACCCCAGTCCAACGCCGGCATCTCCACATCCTGATTAACAATGTCAGGCTCCCTGATCTCTGCTGCCAATTTCACTGTGTTTTCAAACACAAAGTTAAGAGGTTTGCGAGGGTTTGTGATTTCTCTTCCTGATACTTTAAAAATGTGGATGATTAAAACTTTTAGAAGTAAAATGCCATTTACACCCCTCTCGATGATGACTGCAGATTTCCCACGATCACTAACTTAAAGAGATCTGCAAACATCAGAATGAGAAGGAAAAGTGCTGCATTTGTGTTTGTTTTTTTGGTGTTAAATTTGCGGTGTGGAATATGCAACAAGGATGTCTCGTCGTACAGTGGGTAGCGGTCCTCGTCCCTACCTCTGAGCTGGAAGCTTCGGGTTCAAATCCTGTCCCAGAACTTGATGGCTAAGAAGGATGCATTTGTAACTTGGCCAGATCCTTCCAACGCACGCCAATGTCTGAAAGACGTGCTAGTTAGGTACGATGGCCATGCTAAACTCTCCCTCAATGTACCCGAACAGGAGCCTGAGTGTGGCGACTAGGGGGATTTTCACAGTAACTTCATTGCAGGGTTAATGTAACTGACTTGTGACACTAATAAATGAACTTTAAACTTTCAGTCTATATTATGACACGACAGCTCAGTGACTATCACTGTTTGCTGTGCAGGTACATGGATTTGGGCCGGTGTCTGTGGGGAGTTTGCGCATTCTCCCCGTGCTTGCGTGGGTTTTCTCCGGGTGCTCCGGTTTCCTCCCACACCCCCAAAGATGTGCTATTAGGCTGATTGGTGTAACAAGTTGTCCCTAAATTAGTCTCCCCTCAATCTGGTTTCCAATGTGGAGTGCCATAAGCGTAGACAAGGGTCACGGGTGGGAGAGGGAACTCACAATGTTAAAATGGCGCGCGGGTTCGTTAGGCCTAAGGGCCTGTTTCCCGAACTCTGTTGTTCTTTTTATATCCGAGCCTTCCCATTATTTTCCCTAAACAGGAAAAGTCCCCCCGATGTTAGTAATGCCACGTACTTTTCAGACCTTCTCTTCTTCCAATGTGCCTTTATAGGCAACTAAGACTTTAAACAAATCAAAGATTAAAGACTCAACTATACGCACAGCTGGTGCACGTGGGGGAAATCACTCGCCAAACAATTTTCTTAAATGCATTCATAGAATGTGGGTGTCCCTGACTAAACAGCATCTATTGCCCATCCCTAACTTGGGAAGGTGCTGGTGAGCTGCCATCTTGAACCACTGGAGTCCACGTGGGCATTAGTGCACCCAAAATGCTTTAAAAAAACTTTCTAAGAACCCTGAGGCCCAGCATTTCGATAGTACTCGGGATACGATCCAAGAGCAATATCAAACTGCGTCATGACAAAGTCACCTACTGCCTTCAAAGAACAACACAGCACGGGAAACAGGCCCTTCGGCCCAACGAGCCCAGGCCGCCATTTTAACATTGTGAGTGGAATCCTCTGCCCGTTGAAGTGGTGGAGGCTGCCTCGCTAAATATATTTAAGTCACGGGTAGATAGGTTTCTGATAGACAGGGGAATTAAGGGTTATGGGGAGAAAGCGGGAAAGTGGAACTGATACACTTCAGATCAGCCATGATCTTATTGAATGGCAGGGCAGGCTCGAAGGGCTGGATGGCCTACTCCTGCTCCTATTTCTTATGTTCTTACGTGCCGACCCCACACAGACAGTGACCCAAGCTGGGAGTCAAACCTGGATCCCTGGCACTGTGAGGCAGCACTCTGCCACCTTGCTGCCCGGGGTCTGGTGAGGGTATGTCTAAGAGAGGGGGGGTGGAGGTCCTTCCAATTTCAAATGATAAGAGTGAATGTTGAATTCCAATAGCCACGACCTATTCTTCACACTTAAAAACAAAATCTGAACAAGTGCAAGTCTTTCACTCAGTTCCAGGTTAGTAAACTATCTGTTATCCACCCCAGCTTCCGCACAGAGTTAATGTGTGTAAGCAGCAATCTTCTGAACCCACACTGCCTTGCCAGGATTCACACAGCTTTGTTTGCCAACACCAGACCTAAGCATGTCCCAGGCCTTTTACAGGGGATTGTCTGACGACAGTACAGTACAAAGTGTGCAGTCAGGATGCTCCAACCATCATGAATATGGAACGCGTTTGATGAGTGAGCTGCTCTTTGATGTATATTTTAGATACGTTTGATGTTCATGGAATCGTAGAATCCCTACAGTGCAGAAAAAGGCCATTCAGCCCATCGAGTCTGCCACATTCCTGTAATCATGATGTGGGTATGCCGAAAGCTTGCTCGCTTGTGAGAATATTATCAAATAAATCGGTTGGACTAAAACCTGGTGTTAGCAAACAAAGAACAACCCAGCACGGGAAACAGGCCCTTCGGCCCAACGAGCCCGCGCCGCCACATCACCCCACACCTATTCTACCCTGCATGGCTACGAATGGAACCCTACTCAGTCCGATTCAGGGAAGAAATAGTGTCAATTTGGTAAAAACCGATTAGCCTGAGAGCACATCTTTGGGGTGTGGGAGGAAACCGGAGCGCCCGGAGGAAACCCACGCAAGCACGGGGAGAATGCGCAAACTCCCACAGACACAGGCCCAAATCCATGTGCCTGCACGTGTTGTCAGACTTTTTACTACATTCCTGTAATCCCATGTATTTAACTCGCTAATCTGTACATTTTGGGACACTAAGGGAGAATTTAGCATGGCCAATCCACCCTACCTGAACATCTTTGGACTGTGGGAAGGAATGGATCTTCCAGCCAGCTGAGCCAACCAGATCCCAAAAGGAATCCGAGTTGCCATAGTGACGTACGTTATTATATGCAGGTAGTTGCCCAGCGCTAAGGATAGTGATACAAATACATAATCCAAAGGCTTCGGGTAAGCATTCTCCAAGGCGGCCTTCACGAGACACGACAGCGCAGAGTCACTGAACAGAGACTGATAGCCAAGTTCCGCACACATGAGGACGATCTCAACAGGGATCTTGGGTTCATGTCACACTATCTGTAACCCCCGTGACTTGCCTGGGTTTGCAAAACCTCACTTACTGTCCTGTCTGGAGAAAATACACATCTCTTTAAACTGTGCTTAACCCTCTCTCCACTCACATTGTCTGTACCTTTAAGACTTGATTACCTGTAAAGACTCGCATTCCAACCATTATTTTGTAAATTGAGTTTGTGTCTATATACACCCTGTTTGTGAACACAACTCCCACCCACCTGACGAAGGAGCAGCGCTCTGAAAGCTAGTTCTGCCAAATAAATAAAGAGGAATAGATAGGGTGGACTCTCAGAGGCTATTTCCCCGGGTTGAAATGGTCGCTACGAGAGGACACAGATTTAAGGTGCGGGGAGGGAAGTACAGAGGTGATGTTAGGGGTAAGTTTTTCACTCAGAGGGTGGTGAGTGAATGGAATCGGCTGCCGTCATCGGTGGTGGTGGCGAACTCGCTGGGGTCTTTTAAAAGACTTCTGGATGAGTATATGGGGTTTAATGGGATTGGGGGTTATAGATAGGTCTATAGATTGGTGGGGTTGATGTGATCGGCGCAACTCGAGGGCCGAAGGGCCTGTTTGTGCTGTAATGTTCTATGTTCTAAATCTGTTGGACTTTAACCTGGTGTTGTGAGACATCTTACTGTGCCTCACAGTGCCAGGAACCCGGGTTCAATTCGGGCCTCGGGTCACTGTCTATGTGGAGTTTGCACGTTCTCCTCTTGTCTATGTGGATTTCCTCCGGATGCTCCGGTTTCCTTCCACAGTCCAAAGATGTGCGGGTTAGGTTTATTAGCTAAATTATTCCTTAGTGTCAGAAGGATTAGTAGGATAAATACATGGGGTTATGGGGCTAGGGTCTGGGTGGGACTGTTTGTCCCAGGGATGCTTAATCATTTATACGGAATTGATGCTCCTATGTCTGATGGTCTTACTAACAGAATTATCAACTCCGTTCTAAACCGCCTCCCCTTTACCTTGAGGCTGTGCCCCCTAGTCCTACTGTCCTTTCTGAGCGGGAAGAGTCTCTCCACCTCTATCCTATCCATCCCATTCATCATCTTATACGTCTCAATGAGATCTCCCCTCATTCTTCTAAACTCGAACGAGTACAAGCCTAGTTTATTCAGCCTCTCCTCATAGATCAATCCCCTCAACTCCGGTATCAGCCTAGTAAACCTCCTCTGCACACTCCTGGGGCTGTAATAATTGATCCCCAACTGCATGCTACAACCTCTCTTTTGAGTCAGGTTCAACTCCAGTCACTGGATGTTTCCAGTTTGACCCCCATTGACCTAAATTTTCCCATAGAACCATAGAAAATTACAGCTCAGAAACAGGCCTTCTGGCCCCTGTGCTGAACCATTTTTTGCCTAGTCCCACTGACCTGCACTTGGACCATATCCCCCCACACCCCTCTCATCCATGAACCCGTCCAAGTTTTTCTTACGTGTTAAAAGTGACCCCGCATTTATCCGGCAGCTCATTCCACACTCCCCCCACGCTCTGCGTGAAGGAGCCCCCCGCCCTTCCACACTCCTTTGTACCTATTAGATAGACCAATGCCCTGGCATATGGGCAATGATTCTCACTCCTCGTCTTTGAGGGAAGGAATTCTCTTTACAGCTATCACAGAAAGTTCTGATTGGGAAGATGTAACATAGAAATATCTCATTGAGACAGAATCGCATGTAAAGGGAGATTTCACTGTTAATGGGTGTGGTGACTATGGAAGTAGTATATTATCTCACTGGAGGAGTCTTCAAGCTTCAGATGTTGTGAATTGTGGTATTTGCCTGTATTTCTTACAAGTCTGGCTCTTTAGGCTCCTTATGTATATTGGAGTTTAATGTGAGGTAATTCACTTTGGCAGGAATAACAGATGTGTTGAGTATAGGGCTAATGGTAGGACTCTGAATAGTGTGGATGAACAGAGGGATCTAGGTGTATGTGTACATAGATCCCTGAAAGTTGGGAATCAAGTAGATAAGGTTGTTAAGAAGGCATACGGTGTCTTGGCGTTTATTGGTAGGGGGATTGAATTTAGGAGTCGCAGCGTCATGTTGCAACTGTACACAACTCTGGTACGGCCGCACTTGGAGTACTGTGTGCAGTTCTGGTCCCCACATTACAGGAAGGATGTAGAGACTTTGGAGAGGGTGCAGAGGAGGTTTACCAGGATGTTGCCTGGTATGGAGGGGAGGTCCTATGAGGAGAGACTGAGGGATTTGAGGTTGTTTTTGTTAGAAAGAAGGCGGCTAAGAGGGGACCTTATTGAAACATATAAGATGATTAGAGGTTTAGATAGGGTGGACAGTGATAGCCTTTTTCCTCGGATGGAGAAAGCTAGCACGAAGGGACATAGCTTTAAATTAAGGGGGGATAGTTATAGGACGGATGTCAGGGGTAGGTTCTTTACCCAGAGGGTGGTGAGGGATTGGAATGCCCTGCCTGCTGCAGTTGTAGATGCGCCTAGTTTGGGGGCGTTTAAGAGATCCGTGGATAGGTTTATGGATGGAAAGGGATTGGTTTAGGTTAGAGGGTCATTGCTTTTTTCTTAATTGGTCAGCGCAACATCGTGGGCCGAAGGGCCTGTTCTGCGCTGTAATGTTCTATGTTCTACGTTTAGTGTCCTACTCAAGACAATGAACTTAGGATCCCCACAGTACAGAAAGAGGCCATTCAGCCCATCGATTCTACACCGACCAGAATCCCACCCAGGCCCTACTCCCATATCCCTACATATTTACCCACTAACCTATACATCTCAGGACACCAAGGGGCAATTTTAGCATGGCCAATCAACCTAACCCGCACATCTTTGGGCTGTGGGAGGAAACCCACGCAGACACGAGGAGAATGTGCAGTCTCCACACAGACAGTGACCCCGAGCCGGGGAATCGAACCCAGGTCCCCGGAGCTGTGAAGCAGCAGTGCTAACCCACTGTGCTACCGTGCCGCCTAGCCTGGCGATAATAACAGGATCAGTGAGTGGATCGCACAGGACGCAAAATGTGCAAGACATCTACGACCAGTTCTCTGATTTTTAGATGGTGAATATTACAGGCTTTCACTGTTGTGGGATTAATAACTATCAGTGAAATGCCACAGGAGAGATTTACAAATCGGCACAATACTATCATTCAACAAATTCAAATTTATTGATTAGACTTCTCAGGATTAAAGCGATTAAATTCAAACATCAATTGGTCGCTTTTCCAATAGACTATCTTGAACTAAATATTTTTTACGATAGGCTATAATTGAAAGCCGTATTCAATAAGCACAGTGATATTCCATATTGTTCAAGGGGATAATAAATGGATAATAAGGGCAAGTTATTTTGGGTTTCATATCCTCTCCACGTGATCAACTCCCCACTCCCTTAATCATAGAACCTAAGGAAAGGCACAGAAGGAGGCCATTTGGCCCATCTTGCCCATGCCAGCTCAAGGAGCTCTTTCTAATGCCATCTTCCTCTCACCATCCCAAAGATCTGCCTACCAGCCCCAACGCTCGATGTCCTTGGGTACCTGCCCCTTTCCCTTTTAAAATTTATCATCGGCCCTGGCTAGAATGGGCAGCGGCACAGTGGTTAGCACTGCTGCCTCAGAGCGCCAGGGACCCAGGTTCGATTCCCGGCTTGGGTCTGTGTGGAGTTTGCACATTCTCCCCGTGTCTGCGTGGGTTTCCCCCCTGCAGTTCGAAAGACGTGCTGGTTGGGTGCGTTGGCCGTGCTAGATTCTCCCTCGCGTTTACCCAAGCAGGAGCCAGAGTGTGGTGACGAGGGGATTTTCACGGTAGCTTCATTGCAGCGTCAATGTAAGCCTAATTGATGGTAAATATTCATCAGGGAGTTCGGTTACGAGTGGTGTGCCTCAGGGATCTGTTTTGGGGCCACTGCTGTTTGTAATCTTTATTAATGATCTGGATGAGGGTATAGTTGGGTGGATTAGTAAATTTGCTGATGACACCAAAGTAGGAGGTGTGGTAGATTGTGAGGAAGGGTGTCATAGTTTGCAGGGTGACTTAGAAAGGTTGCAGAGCTGGGCCGAGAGGTGGCGGATGGAGTTTAATGTGGAGAAGTGTGAGGTAATTCATTTCGGTAGGAATAACAAATGTGTTGAGTATAGGGCTAACGGGAGGACTTTGAATAGTGTGGAGGAACAGAGGGATCTAGGTGTATGTGTACATAGATCCCTGAAAGTTGGGAATCAAGTAGATAAGGTTGTTAAGAAGGCATACGGTGTCTTGGCGTTTATTGATAGGGGGATTGAATTTAAGAGTCGCAGCGTCATGTTGCAACTGTACACTACTCTGGTGCGGCCGCACTTAGAGTACTGTAGGTCCCCACATTACAGGAAGGATGTGGAGGCTTTGGAGAGGGTGCAGAGGAGGTTTACCAGGATGTTGCCTGGTATGGAGGGGAGGTCCTATGAGGAGAGACTAAGGGATTTGAGGTTGTTTTCGTTAGAAATAAGGCGGCTAAGAGGGGATCTCATTGAAACATATAAGATGATTAGAGGTTTAGATAGGGTGGACAGTGATAGCCTTTTTCCTCGGATGGAGAAAGCTAGCATGAGGGGGCATGGCTTTAAATTAAGGGGGAGTAGTTATAGGACGGATGTCAGGGGTAGGTTCTTTACCCAGAGGGTGGTGAGGGATTGGAATGCCCTGCCAGCTGCAGTTGTAAATGCGCCTAGTTTGGGGGCGTTTAAGAGATCTGTAGATAGGTTTATGGACGAAAAGGGATTGGTTTAGGTTAGTGGGTCATTGTTTTGTAACTGGTCGGCGCAACATTGTGGGCCGAAGGGCCTGTTCTGCTCTGTAATGTTCTATGTTCTAATCGTGACACGAATAATTAAATTTTATACTTCTCAAAATAAAACACTCTTGACTCCTCTGTCCTTATAAACAATTAGCCCATCTCTAACTATCCTTTCCTCTTGGCAATCAGACTCAGATCGCAATCGCAATAGCGCAAAAGAGGAATCCGGCCCATCATATCTGCACTAACTCTCAAGAATCGCCTGACCTCCCATCTAATCCCATTCACCAGCACTCGGCCCATGGCTCTGAATGTTAGGATGTGCTCATCTAGGTACTTTTAGAAGAACGTGAGACAACCCCACCATTACCACCCTCCCAGGCAGCGCATTCCACACCACCACCCTCTCAGTAGGAAAGCTTTTTGTTACATCCTCCCTAAACCTCCAGCCCCTCACCTTGAATCTATGCCCCCTCGTGACTGACCCTTCAACTAAGGGCAACAGCTGCTCCTTATACAGCCTTGCCCCGTGCCCTTCATAATCCTGAGTACCTCAATCAGGTCACCCCTCTGCTCCAACAACCCAAGCCTATCCAACCTCTCTTCACATCTGAAATGTTCCATCCCGGGCAGCATCCTGGTGGGAAGGCTAAATACTGCGGATGCTGGAATCTGAAACGGAAACAGGAAATGCTGGAAAATCTCAGTTGGTCTGACAGTATTTGTGGAGCGAAAATAGAGCCAATCTTCTGAGTCTGGATCACCCTTTGTGTGAGTCAGGAGTCAGGTCGTAAGAACATAAGAAATAGGAGCAGGAGTAGGCCATCTAGCCCCTTCGAGCCTGCCCCGCCATTCAATAAGATCATGGCTGATCTGTCGTGACTCAGCTCCACCTTCCCGCCCTCTCCCCATAACCCTTAATCCCCTCTCTTATCAAAAACCCATCAACCCGCTTCTTAAAAATATTTAGCGAGGCAGCCTCCACCACTTCAACGGGCAGAGAATTCCAGAGATTCACCACCCTTTGAGTGAAGAAGTTTACCCTGCCTTGAAACGTTGGCTCTATTCTTGAGGGAGGGGGCTGGTTTGATAATATAACTCAAAATCATGAGGGACTTTGGGGGCAGACCAGGCAGAGAGAAACTGTTCCCATTGGTGGAAGGCTCAAGATTCAGAGGACACCAAGTAAAGGCCATTGGCAGGAGAAGCGATGACAACACGAGGGAAAGCTGGAAAGAGGGGAGGTTTTCTTCCGCAGTGAATTGTTTACGATCTGGAAAGTGATGCCTGAGAGTATTTACTCAGAGGGTAGTAAGGGCGTGGAATGCCCTGCCTGCAGCAGTTGTGGACTCGCCAACTTTAAGGGTGTTCAAATGGTCAGTGGATAGACATATGGATAACATTGGAATAGTTTAGGTTAGAGGGTCATTAGATTGGTTCCACTGGTCGGCGCAACATAGAGGGCCGAAGGGCCTGTACTGCGCTGGAATGTTCTATGTTCTAGTATTGTGGACATAAGAACATGAGAACATAAGAAATAGGAGCAGGAGTCGACCATCTAGCCCTTCGAGCCTGCCCCGCCATTCAATAAGATCATGGCTGATCTGAAGTGGATCAGTTCCACTTTCCCGCTTTAGAACATAGAACATAGAACATAGAACATTACAGCGCAGAACAGGCCCTTCGGCCCACGATGTTGCGCCGACCAGTTACAAAACAATGACCCACTAGCCTAAACCAATCCCTTTTCATCCATAAACCTATCCACAGATCTCTTAAACGCCCCCAAACTAGGTGCATTTACAACTGCAGCTGGCAGGGCATTCCAGTCCCTCACCACCCTCTGGGTAAAGAACCTACCCCTGACATCTGTCCTATAACTACCCTCCCTTAATTTAAAATCGTGCCCCCTCGTGCTAGCTTTCTCCATCCTAGGAAAAAGGCTATCACTATCTACCCTGTCTAAACCTCTAATCATCTTATATGTTTCAATGAGATCCCCTCTTAGCCGCCTTCTTTCCAGCGAAAACAACCCCAAATCTCTCAGTCTCTCCTCATAGGATCTCCCCTCCATACCAGGCAACATCCTGGTAAACCTTCTCTGCACCCTCTCCAAAGCCTCCACATCCTTCCTGTAATGTGGGGACCAGAACTGCACACAAAACTCCAAGTGTGGCTGCACCAGAGTTGTGTACAGTTGCATCATGACGCTGCGACTCCTAAATTCAATCCCCCTACCAATAAACGCCAAGACACCGTATGCCTTCTTAACAACCTTATCTACTTGATTCCCAACTTTCAGGGATCTATGTACACATACACCTAGATCCCTCTGCTCCTCCACACTATTCAAAGTCCTCCCGTTAGCCCTGTACTCAACACATCTGTTATTCCTACCGAAATGAATTACCTCACACTTCTCCACATTAAACTCCATCCGCCACCTCTCAGCCCAGCTCTGCAACCTTTCTAAGTCATCCTGCAAACTATGACACCCTTCCTCACAATCTACCACACCTCCAACTTTGGTGTCATCAGCAAACTTACTAATCCACCCAACTATACCCTCATCCAGATCATTAATAAAAATTACAAACAGCAGTGGCCCCAAAACAGATCCCTGAGGGCTTTCTCCCCATAACCCTTAATGCCCCTGTCTATCAGAAACCTATCTACCCGTGACTTAAATATATTTAACGAGGTAGCCTCCACCACCTCAACGGGCAGAGAATTCCAGAGACTCACCACCCTTTGAGTGAAGAAGTTTCTCCTCAACTCTGATCTAAACTGCCCTCCCCTTATCTTGAGGCTGTGCCCTCTAGTCCTGCTATCCTTTCTAAGCGGGAAGAATCTCTCTACCTCTACCCTGTCTAGCCCCTTCATTATCTTGTAAGTCTCTATAAGATCCCCCCTCATCCTTCTAAACTCCAACGAGTACACACCCAGTCTATTCAATCTCTCCTCATAAGTTAACCCCCTCAACTCTGGTATCAGCCTAGTGAACCTCCTCTGCACTCCCTCCAAGGTCAATATATCCTTGCGTAAGTGCGGCGACCAAAACTGCACACAGTACTCCAGCTGCGGCCTCACCAATGCCCTGTACAGCTGCAGCAAGACCTCCCTACTTTTATATTCAATCCCCCTCGCTATAAAGGCCAACATCCCATTCGCCTTCCTGACCACCTGTGGAGGCAGACTCAATCCTGGCTCTCAAAAGGGATTTGAATAATTATCTGAAGAGGTCAAAAAAGACAGTAGGACTAGGGGGCACAGCCTCAAGATAAAGGGGGGGCGGTTTAGAACAGAGTTGAGGAGGAACTTCTTCACTCAAAGGGTGGTGAATCTCTGGAATTCTCTGCCCGTTGAAGTGGTGGAGGCTGCCTCGCTAAATATTTTTAAGAAACGGGTTGATGGGTTTTTGATAAGAGAAGGGATTAAGGGTTATGGGGAAAGGGTGGGAAGGTGGAGCTGAGTCACGACAGATCAGCCATGATCTTATTGAATGGCGGGGCAGGCTCGAAGGGCCAGATGGCCTACTCCTGCTCCTATTTCTTATGTTCTTAAATTTGCAGGGCCGTGGGGAGAAGGCGGGAGGGGCAGGAATAGCTGAACAGCTCCAATGGTGGTCTGACAGGTAACACACCTGGTCAAATCGCCTCCTTCTGTGCTGTGAGCAACCTATGATTGTCGAATAAACCTTCACACAAGTCCTTTAGTGGGAAGTGGTGCAGAGAAATTGGACACAGCACTCAAGCTAGAACGTAACCTGTATTTACTCAAGATTTGTCAAAATTCCTTAGTTTTTTGTACTCTATTTATAAAGCTACCGTTCCTATCTGCCTTCTTAAACACTTCTAATGCACCCTGAAATTAAGCTGTCAAACGTGGGCTTGTGAACACTTCAAGTCTTCATCTCTCCCCTTCTTGTAGAGCAGACTTTCTTTCAAAATTAATTAATGTAACAGATAATTTTCGATGAGTTGTGAATCATTTTCCTGCTCCATAGGGGGATTTTCTCCATACTGGGTCTGAGATTCACAGGCCGGGTATGGCTGAAAGACAAACGGGTCAAAAATAAATAAATAAATCCACTTCTCTTAATCATTTTGTTTTTCTATTATTGTCACAAGTAGGCTTACATCAACACTGCAATGAAGTTGACACACTCCACTGCCTCTTCGGGTGCACAGAGGGAGAATTTAGCGTGACCGGCACATCGTTTGGACTGTGGGAGGAAATTGGAGCACCCGGAGGAAACCCACGCAGACATGGGGGGAATGTACAGACTCTGTACAGGCAATGGTCCAAACCGGGAATCGAACCCAGTCCCCAGCGCTGTGTGGCAGTGCTAACCAGTGTGTCACCGTGTTCAAGTGCATTAAAATGAAAGATTTACTTGTTTGGCATTGGCACAGTATGGTTCACCAGAATTTCCAAGTAATAGAAATGCTTTTCCTGGTGATTTATAATCCAGTTCGCCAGGCAGCCAGCTGTGGACACAGCTTCAGAGTAGCAAAGTATGTGATATTTAAGGATCTCTGTCAGTGGCACATTCTTGTCAGCCTCTCTCAACAACGCCCAGCCTGGACTTTGTTATGATGTTTAATCGGAGACAGTGAGACAAATAACATTAAAATCAGATGCAGGAAATCACAGAAGAATCTCTTCGTCGAGAGGCAATGGCATCACTGCATTTTCACTGCACTAATAATCCAGAGACCCTGGGCAAAATCTGGGGTATCTCAGGACGGATGTACTGGCCTTGGAAAGGGTCCAGAGGAGGTTCACGAGAACGATCCCTGGGATGAAGAGCTTGTCGGATGAGGAACGGTTGAGTACTCTGGGTCTATACTCGTTGGGAGGATGAGGGGGGGGATCTTATTGAAACTTACAGGATACTGGATAGAGTGGACGTGGAGAGGATGTTTCCACCAGTAGGAAAAACTAGAACCAGAGGGCGCAGCTTCAGGCTAAAGGGACGATCCTTTAAAACAGAGATGAAGAGGGAATCCTTCATCCAGAGAGTGGGGAATCTGTGGAATGTTTTGCCGCAGAAGGCTGTGGAGGTCAGATCATTGAGTGACTTTAAGACAGAGATAGATAGGCTCTTGATTAATAAGGGGATCAGGGGTTATGGGGAAAAGGCAGGAGAATGGGGATGAGCAGACTCAATGGGCTGAGTGGCCTAATTCTGCTCCTGTGTTTATGGTCTTATGGTCCTTGGTTCAAAACCCACCGCAGTAGATGGTGAAATTTCAATTGAATTAAATTCTTGAATTAAAAGTGGTTATGAAACCATTGTCGATTGTCATAAAAACTCATCTGGTTCATTAATGTCCTTTGGGGAAGGGAATCTGCTGACTGGCACAATGGCACAGTGGTTAGCACTGTTGCCTCACAATGCCAGGATCTGGGTTTGATTCCTGGCTTGAGTCACTGTCTGTGTGGTGTTCGCACATTCTCCTCATGTGTGAGTGAGTTTCCTCCGACTGCTCCGATTTCCTCCCACAGTCCAAAGATGTGCTAGTTAGGGTGCATTGGCTATGCTAAATTCTCCCTTCGTGTACCCGAACAGGTGCCAGAGTGTGGCGGCTAGGGGATTTTCACAGTAACTTCATTGCGATGTTAATGTAAGCCTACTTGTGACACTAACAAATAAGCTTAAACTTACTCTTGTAAGTTTGACTCTTAAATCGGCCTCGCAGGTGGAGGAGGTGGTCAAGAAGGCGTATGGTGTACTGGCCTTCATTAATCGAGGGATTGAGTTTAGGAGTCGGGAGGTAATGCTGCAACTTTATAAGGTCAGGCCCCACTTGGAGTAATGTGCACAGTTCTGGTCGCCTCACTACAAGAAGGATGTGGAAGCTTTTGAGAGGGTGCAGAGGAGATTTACAAGGATGTTGCCTGGATTGGGAGGCATGCCTTATGAAGATAGGTTGAGGGAGCTCGGTCTCTTCTCCCTGGAGAGACGAAGATTGAGAGGCAACCTGATAGATGTTCATAAAACGTTGAGAGGCATAGATTCTCGGAGGCTATTTCCCAGGGTTGAAATGGTCGCTACGAGAGGACACAGGTTTAAGGTGCTGGGAAGCAGGTACAGAGGAGATGTTGGGGGTAAGTTTTTCACTCAGAGGGTGGTGAGTGAGTGGAATCGGCTGCCGTCGGTGGTGGTGGAGGCGAACTCGCTGGGGTCTTTTAAGAGACTTCTGGATGAGTAGATGGGATTTAATGGGATTGAGAGTTATAGATAGGTCTATGGCCTGGTAGGTATGGTTATGATCGGCGCAACTTGTGGGCTGAAGGGCCTGTTTGTGCTGTAGTGTTCTATGGTTCTATGTACTCAGTCTGACCTACATGTGACTCTAGCCCCACAACAATACGGTTGACTCTGAAATGCTGTGAAATGAAGGGCAGGTAGGGATGGGCAATAGACACTGGCACACCAGCAATGCCCATACCCTGTGAATGAATATAAACAATCTTCCTAAAAGCAGTGATGTTTTTCTATGCCATAGCAGCGGCTCCACTCCTAACACAACGGACTGAAATGGAAGTCCTAGATACGGTTTGGTTGGGGGGTTGAATCAGATCAGGTCAGAGGTTAAATTTCAAAACTCTGCAACAGGATCTTAATCCATCTTGAATACACCCACCTCCGGTTTCACATTGATGGATTGAGGGAGAGGGGAACCAATTCGATAATGAAGGGGATGGATAGGGTAGAGGTAGAGAGATACTTCCCGCTTCGAAGGGATAGCAGGACTAGAGGGCACAGACTTAATATTAAGGGGGGGGCAGTTTAGATCGGAGTTGAGGAGGAACTTCTTCACTCAAAGAGTGGTGAATCTCTGGAATTCTTTGCCCGTTGAAGTGGTGGAGGCTGCCTCGCTAAATATATTTAAGTCACGGGTAGGTAGGTTTCTGATAGACAAGGGAATTAAAGGGAGAGAGCGGGAAAGTGGAACTGAGCCACTTCAGATCAGCCATGATCTTATTGAATGGCGGGACAGGCTCGAAGGGCCAGATGGCCTACTCCTGCTCCTATTTCTTATGTTCTAATCTGCCCACAAAATGGTGAGCTAGACATTTAACTTTTAGAAGGCCACACAACTTCTTCCAACTGGGCGGCACAGTGGTTAGCAGGGGCCTGAGTTCGATTCCCGGCTCGTGTGGAGCTTGCACATTCTCCCCATGACTGCGTGGGTTTCCTCCGGGTGCTCTGGTTTACTGCCACAGTCTAAAAGATGTGCGGGTTAGGTTGATTGGCCATGATAAATTGCCCCTTAGAGTTAGGGGGAACGAGCAAGGTAAATACGTGGGGTTACGTAGATACGGGTGGTTGGTGCGGACTGGATGGGCCAAATGGCCTCCTTCTGCACCACAGGGATTCTATGATTCTGACAGTCAATTTATTTTAACTTGTCTTGATCATGTTTCCCAGACTGAAAGGTGGTGTGATGATCCGACACAAAGTTCTTCAATACAATTTCCAAGTAATTGAAAATGTATTCTTAGTGATTTGCAATCCAGTCAGCAACCAACTGCAGACACTACCTTAGAGTGGAAAAGCCTTCTTATAGAACAGCTTGTGGGTCAAGTGGAGGAGCTCCAGGTCCAAAACGATATCCAGTTATCTCTCTCTGAGTTACAGAGAGAGATTGAATAGGTTAGGACTTTATTCCCTGGAGCGTAGAAGAGTGAGGGGAGATTTGATAGAGGTGTATAAGATTTTGATGGGTACGGATAGAGTGAATGCAAGCAGGCTTTTTCCACTGAGGCTAGGGGAGAAAAAAAACCAGAGGGCATGGGTTAAGGGTGAAAGGGGAAAAGTTTAAAGGGAGGGGAGGCGGTTTAGAACAGAGTTGAGGAGGAACTTCTTGTTCTCCGGAGCACTGAACCTGGTGGCTGTGGCTGTGGTGAGTGACTGATTTGAATTAAAAACCGTTATTTTCCTGTACTTCCGGTTCTCGGGGCTTGTTAGAGTGTAGTTTACTTCCGTACCGGAAGTTAGGCCAGGGGATAGTCGTTAAGGGGGAGCGGGGGGTATAAATCAGGTACTCACCCGGGGACCCACCTCATTGTTCTCCGGAGCACTGAACCTGGTGGCTGTGGCTGTGGTGAGTGACTGATTTGAATTAAAAACCGCTATTTTCCTGTACTTCCGGTTCTCGGGGCTTGTTAGAGTGTAGTTTACTTCCGTACCGGAAGTTAGGCCAGGGGATTGTCGTTAAGGGGGAGCGGGGGGTATAAAAAAGGGGTAGCAGCATAGAGCGGGCAGCGTCAGGAGCGGGCAGCGGAGTGAGTGGGGAACAGAGTGAGAAGGGCTTTGGCTCGCTGGGCTTAGGGGAGAGTAGGCTTAGAGAAGGTGAGTGGCAGATTTCTACCTTTGGGAGCTTACAAGAAGTTGGGATATGGCAGGGAATATAGGTAGGAACATAAGTTGTATCAGGTGCCACATGTGGGAGTTCATGGTGGTGTCACGTGTCCCCAAGGTCCACATCTGCAGTAAATGTTTGGAACTGCAGCGCTTGAGGGCCCGGGTCAGGCAACTCGAAGGGCGGCTGGAGGACGCTTTTTTAGTAAGGGAGAACGAGGCGATAATGGCTGGGAACCATGAGAAGGAGGAGGTCTCAAGGGCTGAAGGGAAGGGCGGATGGACGACTGTGAGGAGGGGAAAGAGGAAGAAGAAGAGCAGTCAGGGTCCCCCAGCCTCCCCAGAGGCCTCCCAGGGTTCGTCGACAGGGGGACTGAAAGATAGGCAGGAGGGGGAGACTAACTTACAGGGACAGAAGAGGGCTGGTAAGGTGATAGTGGTAGGGGACGGGAGGGTCAGAGGTATCGATAGGAGGTTCTGTGGACAGAGGCGTGATTCCAGGATGGTGGTCTGCTTCCCTGGAGCAGGGGTAAAGGATGTGTCGGACAGGGTAGAGGGAATTTTGAAAGGGGAGGGGGCACAGGCTGAGGTCATAGTACATGTAGGGGAGGGGGACATAGGAAGGAGGAGTAGGGTAGAGGTACGTAGGCAATTTAAGGAGTTGGGGGTCAAACTAAAGAGTAGGACCTCCAGAGTGGCAATCTCTGGGTTGCTGCCCGGTACCAGCAGGGCGAAGAATGAAGAGATCATGCAGCTGAATGCATGGTTGAGGGATTGGTGTAGGGTAGAGGGCTTTACTTTTGTGGATCACTGGGAGGTGTTTAAGAGAGAAGGGCAATTGTACAGGAAGGGTGAGGAGAATTTGAATGGGAGGGGAACTAATGTCTTGGCGGGGAGGTTAGCTGGGGTGTTTACGAAGGGTTTAAACTAATATGGAGGGGGGGTGGGGAGGTGGCTGGGAGAGAGTCGAGTGAAAGGAAAAGTATCAGGGAGAAGGTGGTTCTGAGGGACACTTGTGGGTTGAACTGTGTCTGTTTCAATGCTAGGAGTGTGGCAGGGAAAACGGATGAGCTTGGGGCCTTGATGTTTGTGAGGCAGTTAGATGTGGTGGCTGTAACGGAGACGTGGTTGCGGGAGGGGCAGGACTGGCAGCTGAATGTTCCTGGGTACAGGTGTTTTAGGTGTGACAGAGGAGGGATGAAGAGAGGAGGAGGGGTGGCACTGTTAGTCAAGGAAAGCATCACAGTAGTGCAGAGGGAGGACGATAGGGAAGAGATAGGGATTGAGTCAGTGTGGGTGGAGTTGAGGAGTAAAAAGGGAGAGATCACATTGCTAGGGGTGTACTATAGGCCACCCAACAGCCCAAAGTCAGTGGAGGAAGGCATTTGCAGGGGCATTTTGGACAGGTGCAGGAAGAACAGGGTGGTTGTAGTGGGTGATTTTAATTTTCCTGGAGTGAATTGGAGGGGGCCTAGAGCTGGGGGTATGGAGGGAGAGGAGTTTGTGAACTGTGTTATGGAAGGGTCGCTAGAGCAGTATGTAACTAGCCCGACTAGGGGAGGGGCTATATTGGATCTAGTGTTGGGAAACGAACCTGGGCAGGTGGGTGAGGTAGAGGTAGGCGAACATGTGGCGAACAGTGATCACAAGTCCGTCTACTTTAGGATAAAAATGGAAAGGGACGAGTGCCGTCCGAGTGGGAGTGTGCTGAATTGGGGAAAGGCGAGCTATGGCAGGATTAGGAGGGAGCTGCAGCAAACTGATTGGGAGGGACTGTTAGCTGGCAAGTCCACGGTTGGCAAGTGGGAGGCATTTAGGGACAAAATGAAATGGTTGCAGGGGAGGTATGTTCCGGTTAAGCGAAAGGATGGGAAAGGAAGGATTAGACAGCCGTGGATTACGGAGGATATTGAAGACTTGGTTAGGAAGAAGAGGGAGGCGTATGTTAGGTCAAAACAAATGGGTACGGAGAGTGCGCTGGAAGAATACAGCGAGAGTAGGAGGGAGCTAAAAAGGGGAATTAGAAGGGCAAAGAGAGGGCATGAGATGGCTTTGGCTGGTAGGATTAAGGAAAATCCAAAGGCATTTTATTCCTATATCAGAGGCAAGAGAGTAGTTAGAGGGAAAATTGGTCCTCTTAGGGACAAGAGTGGTGAGTTGTGTATTGAGTCGGAGGGGATGGGGGAGCTCCTGAATGAATACTTTGCGTCGGTATTCACAAAGGAGAGGGGTTCGGAATCGTGTGGTCTCTTGGAGGGAGTGGAGGTTTATTTGCAGGATATAGTTATTACGAGAGAGGAAGTGCTAGGGCTTTTAGGTAGCGTAAAGACGGATAAAGCTCCGGGGCCTGATGGTATTTATCCCAGGCTGCTTAGGGAGGCGAAACATGAAATTGCTGGGCCTCTGGCGCAAATCTTTGTCTCTTCTTTGGACACAGGTGAGGTCCCAGAAGACTGGAGGGTAGCAAATGTGGTCCCGTTGTTCAAAAAAGGCAGTAGGGATAACCCTGGGAATTATAGACCGGTGAGTTTGACGTCGGTGGTAGGGAAGTTAATGGAAAAAATACTTAGGGGTAGGATGTATGAGCATTTGGAGCGTTGCGATCTGATTAGGGATACGCAACATGGCTTTGTTAGAGGGAGGTCTTGCCTTACGAATCTGGTGGAATTCTTTGAGGAGGTGACAAAAACGGTTGACGATGGGAGAACCGTTGATGTCATCTATATGGATTTCAGTAAGGCGTTTGACAAAGTCCCTCACGGTAGGCTGGTAGAAAAGGTTAAGGCGCATGGGATACGAGGCAAGGTAGCTAGGTGGATTGAGAACTGGCTGGGAAATAGGAGACAGAGGGTAGTTGTGGAAGGGACCTTGTCGGGCTGGAGGTCAGTGACCAGTGGTGTGCCGCAGGGCTCAGTACTGGGACCTCTCCTCTTTGTAGTCTACATAAATGACTTGGAAGAGGGCGTAGGTGGTGTGATTAGCAAGTTTGCTGATGACACCAAGATGGCAGGGTTGGCGGGTACGGAACTGGATTGTCAGGTGATACAACAGGATATAGATAGGTTGGTGCAGTGGGCAGATAGGTGGCAGATGGCATTTAATCCTGACAAATGCGAGGTGATGCATTTTGGACGGAATAATGCAGAGAGGAGCTATGAGATTAAAGGGAGGCCGATTAGGAGTATTGACATACAGAGGGACCTGGGAGTGCAGGTTCACAAATCCATGAAGGTTGCATCACAAGTGGAGAAGGTCGTTAGGAAGGCTTATGGGATGTTGGCCTTTATAGGAAGGGGCATAGAGTATAAAAGCTGCTGTCTAATGCTTCAGTTGTACAGAACGTTGGTTAGACCGCATTTGGAGTACTGCGTCCAGTTCTGGTCACCTTACTACCGGAAGGACGTGGAGTCTCTGGAAAGGGTGCAGAGGAGGTTTACCAGGATGTTGCCTGGCATGGGGGGACTGGGTTACGAGGAGAGGTTGAAGAAACTGGGACTATTCTCCTTGGAAAGGCGGAGATTGAGAGGGGACATGATAGAAGTATATAAGATAATGAAGGGAATGGATAGAGTTAATAGTGAGAGACTGCTCCCTAGACTGGATACAAACACGAGAGGTCATCATTTAAGGGTGAGGGGGGAGAGGTATAATTTGGAGGTGAGAGGAAGGTTCTTTACGCAGAGAGTTGTAGGGGTCTGGAACGCGCTACCGAGTAGGGTGGTGGAGGCAGGAACATTGGACTCTTTTAAGATGCAGTTAGATAGGCACATGAGTGAAACGAGAATGGAGGGATATGGTAGGGGATATTAAATAGGGTTAAACCTCGGGAGACACCGGAAAGGCAGGCTGTAAGATTAATATTTTGACTTTATTCCACAGGTGGAGGTCCACCTCGTGTCAAACGAGGGGCATTCACACGGCGGGTCGTGCCTGGGCTGCTCTTGGAAGTTCCAGGAGTGGCCTAGAACTTCGTGTCGGTGTGTGTGCTTGATCCTGGACCGGTAGATGGGCGCCGCAACAGCTCAGTGACTAGCACTGCTGGCTGTGCAGGCACATGGATTTGGGCCTGTGTCTGTGGGAGTTTGCTCATTCTCCCTGTGGTTGCGTGGGTTTCCTCCGGGCGCTCCGGTTTCCTCCCACACCCCAAAAATGTGCTCTCAGGCTAATCGGTTTTTACCAAATCGACACTATTTCTTCCCTGAATCTGACTGAGTAGGGTTCCATTCGTAGCCATGCAGGGTAGAATAGGTGTAGGGTGATGTGGCGGCGCGGGCTCGTTGGGCCGAAGGGCCTGTTTCCCGTGCTGGATTGTTCTTTGTTCTTTGTTCTTTGTTCTTCACTCAAAGGGTGGTGAATCTCTGGAATTCTCTGCCCGTTGAAGTGGTGGAGGCTGCCTCGCTAAATATTTTTAAGAAACGGGTTGATGGGTTTTTGATAAGAGAAGGGATTAAGGGTTATGGGGAGAGGGCGGGAAGGTGGAGCTGAGCCACGACAGATCAGCCATGATCTTATTGAATGGCGGGGCAGGCTCGAAGGGCCAGATGGCCGACTCCTGCTCCTATTTCTTATGTTCTTATGTTCTTATGGAATATTGGGGGGGATTCTTCACGCAGAGAGTGGTGGGAGTGTGGAATGAGCTGCCGGATAAATGCGGGGTCACTTTTAACATTTAAGAAAAACTTGGACGGGTTCATGGATGAGAGGGGTGGGGAGGGATATGGTCCAAGTGCAGGTCAGTGGGACTAGGCAAAAAAATGGTTTGGCACAGGGGCCAAAAGGCCTGTTTCTGAGCTGTAATTTTCTATGGTTTCAGTAAACTTAACACCCTATGGTTTGTCTGCTGCCCCCATATCATCAGATTGTCTTGACCACAAGAGGACCCCTCTGCCTCGACCGTCATCAGACACCCTATCAATCAGCGCCATCATCGGCACTCTCCGACTATGATCTGCTCCATGGTTAACATCTGCACCTGTACCTCCACACCCACCCATCCCACCATATCCCCACCCACTCCCAACCACCATTTACAATGGGACCCTCTCAGAATCACAACCTCTCTCCATCTTTCCCCCTCTCTCAGACAGATCCATCTGCCCCCCCCCCCCGGCTGGCATTGCTGTGCCCTTACGCAGCAGGGTTAGCCTCAGACAGGTCTCCAGACTATCGATCAGGGCTGGGGGAGGGGAATCTACAGGAAGAATATCAAGTAACCCCGCAACAAATAACTGCAGGAGACTTGGGAAACCAGTACTTTTTGGGTTTCCCAACCTTGCCACGTGGTTCCTGCGTGAACGTTGCCCCCACATTGAATTCCTGGTCAAGGTAAATGATTGGGAGTGGAAGAGCAAAGAAAAGAATGGAATGTAAGAGGGGCGATTCCCACAGAAGGGAAAGCTGGGAGAGAGTGGACAAGGGCCATCCTGACTCAAACCATTGGCTCTGTTACCATAGAACCCTACAGTGCAGAAACAGGCCCTTCGGCCCATCGAGTCTGCACCGAACACAATCCCACCCAGACCCTATCCCCATATCCCTACACATTTTACCTGCTAATCCCTCTAACCTACACATCCCAGGACACTAAGGGGCAATTTTAGCATAGCCAATCAACCTAACCCGCACATCTTTGGACTGTGGGAGGAAACCGGAGCACCCGGAGGAAACCCATGCAGACACGAGGAGAATGTGCAAACTCCGCACAGGCAGTGACCCCGACCCGGGAATCGAACCCGGGACCCTGGAGCTGTGAAGCAGCAGTGCTAACCCGCTGTGCTACCGTGCCGTGTTCTCTCTCTCCATCGGTGCTGTCAGATCTGCTGAGTTTCTCTGGCATTTTATGTTTTTGTAACTGCACTTAGTGCTGAGTTCAGAGTCACGATTTTGGTTGGCTTTAACCATGGAATCGGCATCAACGTTCTTGAAACATGGATAAGGCCTGTAATACTGTCATGACCTGAAGTTCTTTAAATTCCTCGCCCTTTAAATTAAAAAAAACACAGGCTGCCTATGCCTGGGTAATACAAATCCCCCCTGCTGGACTGCTTTGAATGACAGAGGGTGGTGAGGGATTGGAATGCCCTGCCAGCTGCAGTTGTAAATGCGCCTAGTTTGGGGGCGTTTAAGAGATCTGTGGATAGGTTTATGGATGAAAAGGGATTGGTTTAGGCTAGTGGGTCATTGTTTTTGTAACTGGTCGGCGCAACATCGTGGGCCGAAGGGCCTGTTCTGCGCTGTAATGTTCTATGTTCTATGTTCTAGAACATCTAGTGCAGATTACAAGGTCGGAGGTGTTGTGGATGGTCTGGAGGGATGTCAGAAGTTGCAGTGTGACACAGATAGGATGCAAGACTGGGCGGAGAAGTGGCAGAAGGAAGGACTTCAACACGGATAAATGTGTGGTGGCACAGTTTGGCAGGTCAAATGGGATGAAGGAATATAATATTAAGGGTAAGACTTTGGCAGGGTGGAAGATCAGAAGGATCTTGGGGTTCATAGGACTCTCAAACCAGCCTCGCAGGTGGAGGATGTGGTTAAGAAGGCGTATGGTGTACATCATAGTCTTCATCAATCGAAGGATTGAGTTTAGGAGTCGGGAGATAATGCTGCACCTGTGTAAGACCCTGGTCACACCCCACTTGGAGTACTGGGCTCAGTTCTGGTCGCCTCACTACAGGAAGGATGTGGAAGCTATTGAGAGGGTGCAGAGGAGATTTACAAGGATGTTGCCTGGATTGGGAGGTATGTCTTATGAGGATAGGTTGAGGGAGCTAGGTCTCTTCTCCCTGGAGAGACGAAGGATAAGAGGTGACCTGATAGAGGTTTATAAGATGTTGAGAGGTATTGATCAGGTGGATTCTCGGAGGCTATTTCCCAGGGCTGAAATGGTCGCTACGAGAGGACACAGGTTTAAGGTGCTGGGGAGGAGGTACAGAGGAGATGTCAGGAGTAAGTTTTTCACTCAGAGGGTAGTGGGTGAGTGGAATCGGTGGTGGATGCAAATTCGATAGGGTCTTTTCAGAGACTTAGAACATAGAACCCTATAACATAGAACCCTACAGTGCAGAAACTGGCCCTTCGGCCCATCGAATACAATCCCACCCAGACCCTATCCCCATATCCCTACACATTATACCCGCTAATCCCTCTAACCTACACATCCCAGGACACTAAGGGGCAATTTTAGCATAGCCAATGAACCTAACCCGCACATCTTTGGACTGGATGAGTACATGGGATTTAATAGGATTGAGGGTTATAGGTAAGCCTGGTAGGTAGGGATATGATCGGCGCAACTTGAAGGCCGAAGGGCCTGTTTGTGCTGTAGTTTTTCTATGATTCTATGTTCTATACACCTGACGAAGGAACACTGTTTCCAAAAGCTTGTAAGATTACTATCAAATAAACCGGTTGGACTCTAACCTGGTGTCGTGAGACTTCTTACTGTGTTTACCCCAGTCCAACGCCGGCATCTCCACATCATGGCTATAGTTCCAAGTCAGGATGGTGACTTGACACCTCAGATTGATAATATTCTCATGTTCCTGCTAGCCCTGTCCTTCTAGGTGGTGGGTCACAGGGTTGGAAGGTGCTGTTGAAGGCACCCCTCCGAGTTGCATCTTGTAAGTGGAACGGACTATTGTTAAAGTGTACTGGTGGTGGAGGGAGCGGATGTTGAAGGTGGTGGATGGGGAGTTCGCATAGCATAGAACCCTACAGTGCAGAAACAGGCCCTTCGGCCCATCGAGTCTGCACTGAACACAATCCCACCCAGACCCTATCCCCATATCCCAACACATTTACCTGCTAATCCCTCTAACCTACACATCCCAGGACACTAAGGGGCAATTTTAGCATAGCCAATGAACCTAACCCGCACATCTTTGGACTGGGAGTGGGTTACTTTGTCCTGGATGGTGTTGTGAGTGTTGTTGGAGGCAATGCCATTCTTGCAGGCAAGTGGAGAGAACACCATCACACTGCTGAATTGGGCCTTATAGACGGTGGAGAGGTTTTTGGGGAGTTGAGAGGTGGGGTTGATCTCTGACGAATTCCGAGGACTGAATTTTCCCAAAAAACGACTAAGGCCGCGATTGTCCTGAATTGGGACTAACGCCAGCGGGAAACCTGGAGGCTGGCACTGCCAGCGTGTCGGGTGGCACTGCCCAGCCATGCCCCCGATTGACCAAGGCCTCCGAGCTCTCCAGCGCGGGCCTGGCCTCCAGTTGGGAAGACCGTGCAGTGATTCTGGTCGGGTTTACTGCTGTGCCCGAGAGTCGGAGAATCCCAGGGGTAGGAAGAATCCGACCTCAAATGGAGTTGGTCCAGATTGTGCCTGGGTGCAATGACTGGGAGAGTTCCCCTGGAGTTTTGAGCCAGCACTAAATGTGCTAAACATTTAGTCAATCCACCATTCTCCCATCCCTCCAACACAATCTGCACTCTGCTGGAAAATCGCAGCCCTACTCTCTGATCTACTCTCACACCCAAAGAACAAAGAACAACAACAGCACGGGAAACAGGCCCCTCAGCCCAACGAGCCCGCGCCGCCATTTTAACATCTACCCATGACCTTTGTCTACGCCTATTGGGGAAGATCGAGGGAAGACTAATTTAGGGACACTCGGTAAGTGATTACTGCTGCCCCACAGCCCTGACCGAGACATTGCTGAAGTGTCCCCCGTCGATTTCAAATAGACCTGTAGCTATTCCGTCTTGCTGCACTCTGTATTTTCTTTTGTTAATTTGTTAGCATAAAACATAGTCGCTCTAAAGCCTATAAAGAAATAATCACGTTAATATCTTAAGGTCGGAATAAATAATAAGATGATGGCCTTCTGATGTCTCGACCCCATCTCCCGTACACCTCTGCCAAGCTGTTTAAGCAGGAGATGTTGCTGTAAGTACACTTTGAACAGTCACGACATTAGGATGAATGCACAGGAACAAACTCTGTGAAAGATCTCTTGGAGTTCTGATTATTTCCAAAAGTGTCCATCCTAACTTTGGTAGGAAGAGCTGGGAAAATCCTAGCAAAATGTCTTTGACTGCTTTGCTGCAATTTCCCCAAATATTAGAATCATAGAATCCCGACAGTGCAGAAAGAGGCCCTTCGGCCCATCGAGTCTGCACCGAACACAATCCCACCCAGGCCCTACCCCCAAATGTTATACCCACTAATCCCTCTAATCTACACATCCCAGGACACTAAGGGGCAATTTTAGCATAGCCAATCAAACCTAACCCTGCACATCTTTGGACTGTGGGAGGAAACCGGAGCACCCGGTGAAAACCCACGCAGACGCGAGGAGAATGTGCAAACTCCACACACAGACAGTGACCCGAGCCGGGAAGCGAACCCAGGGCCCTGGAGCTGTGATGTTCCCAAGGAATATCTTGTGGAGTTTGCGTGTTCTCCCTGTGTCCCGGTGCTCCGGTTTCCTCCCACAGTCCAAAGACGTGCTGGTTAGGAGCATTGGTCATGCTAAATTCTCTCTCAGTGTACCCGAACAGGTGCCAGGAGTGTGGCGATTTGGGGAATTTCACAGTAACTTCATTGCGGTGTTAATGTAAACCCACTGGTGACACAAATAAACAAACTTTAATAAACCAGGATGACGAAGACAAGGTCAATAGGAATTCAGCACTCAGTACAGATGAAAAGTAAAGAGACAAATAATTGATCTCTAGAGATATCAATGGAAAAAATGCAATTGTGACCAACAGCTCCTGCCTGGGATAATGGGGACAATGGCTATGATTGGAAAGGCACTGTAAATAGTATCGCTCTTAATCAGAACTCCATGAGATCTTTCACAGAGTTCATTTCTGTGCATTCATCCTAATGACGTGACTGTTCAAAATGAAACTTCCACAATGTCTCCCGTTTAAACAGAGGGTGTATGGGGTGTATGGGGATCAGCCATCTTCCTATTATTTATCCCTACCTTAAGGTATTAACATAAATGTTGAATTCAGTGTTGAGGTTGTAAGTGGCCAAATTGAAAGATGAGGTTCGATTTCTCAATCTACTTTTAGCTTTATTCAATCTGGTACCAGAGATATTGGAACAATGGCTGCGATGGGAAGGGGCCCACACTCCAAACCTTCAACTCTTCTCAGAGAGTTATTTGATGTATTCCACTCAATCTTCTCACCTTTGCTATTTTGGACCATTTGAGTGCTGTTGGAGGCAATGACATGCTTGCAGGCAAAGTGGAGAGAACTCCATCACACTGCTGAATTGGGCCTTAGGGTGGGGAGGTTTAGGGGAGTTGAGTTGATCTCTGACAAATTCCGAATTTGGCCGGAATTTTACCAAAAAATGACTTGGGCTGAACTGGGGCTAACGCCAGCGGGGAACCTGGAGGCTGGCACTGCCCAGCCATGCCCCCAATTGACCAAGGGTTTCAATGGCCTCCGAGCTCTCCAGTGCGGGCCTGGCCTCCAGTTACGGAGACCATGCAGTGATTCTGCCCGGGTTACTGCTGTGCCCGAGGGTCGGAGAATCCCAGGAGTGGGAAGAATCCGACCTCAAATGGACTCAGCGTACTTAAGAGCTGGTCCAGATTATGCCTAGGAGCAATGGCTGGGAGAGTTCCCATGGAGTTTTGAGCCAGCACTAAATGTGCTAAACACCTCATCCACCGTTCTCCCATCCCTCCAACACAATCTGCTGCTACTTAAAGGATGCAAATACTGGGCGGAGCCATTAGCCAAGACACGGAGCTCTCCTTCATTGAGTGACTCTATTGACTTGATTTATATTCAGAGTGTCCCCACTTTGCCCTTTCAACTCTGAATAAACCGAAAAGGTCAATAAATTAAACAAAAATGAGGGGGAGGGGGGTTGGTTATGTCCCTGTTGGGGACACTGTACATAAAACAAATTGGCAAAAGGAAACTTAACTAAGTTATACAAAATGTCATCCCCTGGGGGTGTTTTTTTTAATTCATTCATGGGACATGGGTGTCACTGGCTAGACCAGCATTTATTGCCCGTCCCTAGTTGCCCCTGAGGAGGTGGTGGTGACCTACCTCCTTGAATCGCTGTAGTCTACGGGTTGACCCACAATGTTGTGAGGGAGAGAATTCCAGGATTTTGACCCAGCAACTGTGAAGGAATGACAATATATTTCCAAGATGTGGAGATGCTGGCATTGGACTGGGGTAAACACAGTAAGAAGTCTCACAACACCGGGTTAAAGTCCAACAAGTTTATTTGATAGTAAACCCACAAGTTTTCGGAATAGCGTTCCGAAACTTGTGGGTTTACTATCAAATAAACTTGTTGAACTTTAACCTGGTGTTGTGAGACTTCTTACTGAATATATTTCCAAGTCAGAGTTGAGGAGGAACTTCTTCGCTCAAAGGGTGGTGAATCTCTGGAATTCTCTGCCCGTTGAAGTGGTGGAGGCTGCCTCGCTAAATATATGTAAGTCAAAGGTAGATAGATTTCTGATAGACAGGGGAATTAAGGGGAGAAAGCGGGAAAGTGGAACTGATCCACTTCAGATCAGCCATGATCTTACTGAATGGCGGGGCAGGCTCGAAGGGCTAGATGGCCGACTCCTGCTCCTATTCCTTATGTTCTTATGGATGGTAAGTGGCTTGGAGAGGAATTTGCAGGTGGTGATGTTCCCATGTATCCCTGTCCTTGTCCTTCTAGATGGAAGTGCCCGTGGGTTTGAAGAGTGCTGCCGAAGGATTTTTGGTGAATTTCCACAACAGGCAGCATCTTGTAGACACAGTTGTTAATGAGTGCCGGTGGTGGAGGGACTGTATGCTTGTAGATGGGGTGCCATTCAACGGGGCTGCTTTGTCCTGGGCGGTGTGGAGCTTCTTGAGTGTTGTTGGAGCTGCGCCCATCCAGGCAAGTGGAGAGTATTCCATCACACTCCTGACCTGTGCCTTGGAGATGGTGGATGGGCTTTGGGAAGTCAGGAAGTGAGTTACTTGCTGCCGTACTCCCAGCTGCTGAGCTGGTCTTGTAGCCACTGTGTTTATATGGCAAGTCCAGTGAAGTTTCTGGTCAATGGTAGCCCCGAGGATGTTAATAGTGGGGGGATTCAGTGTTGGTAACACCATTGAATGTCAAGGGGTGGTGGTTAGAGTGTCTCTTATTGGTGATGGTCATTGCCTGGCATTTGTGTGGCATGAATGTTACGTGCAGTTTTGGGCGCCGCACCTGCGCAAGGATATTTTGGCCCTGGAGGGAGTGCAGAGGAGGTTTACTAGGCTGATACCGGAGTTGAGGGGATTGAGCTGAGGAGAGGCTGATTAAACTAGGCTTGTACTCGTTAGAGTTTAGAAGAATGAGAGGAGATCTCATTGAGACGTATAAGATGATGAATGGGATGGATAGGATAGAGGTGGAGAGACTTTTCCCACTCAAAAAAGACAGTAGGACTAGGGGGCACAGCCTCAAGATAAAGGTGGGAGTGGTTTAGAACAGAGTTGAGAAGGAACTTCTTCACTCAAAGGGTGGTGAATCTCTGGAATTCTCTGCCCGTTGAAGTGGTGGAGGCTGCCTCGCTAAATATATTTAAGATGTGGGTTGATGGGTTTTTGATAAGAGAGGGGATTAAGGGTTATGGGGAGAGGGCGGGAAGGTGGAACTGAGCCACGACAGATCAGCCATGATCTTATTGAATGGCGGGGCAGGCTCGAAGGGCCAGATGGCCGACTCCTGCTCCTATTTCTTATGTTCTTATGTGCCATTTGTCAGCCTAAGTCTGGATATGGTCCAGATCTTGGATAATCTCAGAAGCTCTGGCAGCATCTGTAAGGAGAGAAAAGAGTTGATGTTTGGAGTCCAAATGACCCTTTGGATCTTTTCTCTCCTTACAGATGCTGACAGATCTGCTGAGATTTTCCAACGTTCTCTCTTTTCGCTTCAGATTCCAGCATCGGCAGTAATTTGCTTTTATTGCTGTGATCCAGGTCTTGTTGTATTTGAACATGGCCTGTTTCATATCTGAGAGGGAAAACTGGAAATGTTTTGTCGTGTGCAATTCGTCTTTCGACAAATAAAGTATATTTCTGCGGGAGAAAAATGTTATTTGGGCCAACAATCAGTGACCCTTTGCCTGGTTTGTTAGGTTAACCCGAAAGATCATATAACACCTTCTTAAAAGTATTTGTTCATGGGATGTGTGTGTTGCTGCAGGATCAGTATTTACAACCCATCCCTCACTACCCTTGAGAAGGTGGTGGTGAGTCACCTTGTTGAACCGACTGCAGTTCATGTGGTACATACACAGTGCTGTTAGGGATTGTATCCCGGGATTTTGACCAAGTAACAGTGAGGATTATTGAACGTAGAACACTACAGCACAAACAGGCCCTTCAGCCCACAAGTTGTGCCGATCATATCCATACCTACCAGGCCTATCTATAACCCTCAATCTCATTAAACCCCATGTACTCATCCAGAAGTCTCTTAAAAGACCCCACCGAGTTCGCCTCCACCATCACCGACGGCAGCCGATTCCACACTCACCACCCTCTAAGTGAAAAACTTACCCCTGACATCTCCTCTGTACCTGCTCCCCAGCACCTTAAACCAGTGTCCTCTCGTAGCGACCATTTCAGCCCTGGGAAATAGCCTCTGAGAATCCACCCTATCTATTCCCTCAACATCTTATAAACTTCTATCAGGTCGCCTCTCAACCTTCGTCTCTCCAGGGAGAAGAGTCCCAGCTCCCTCAACCTATCCTCATAAGGCATGCCTCCCAATCCAGGCAACATCCTTGTAAATCTCCTCAGCACCCTCGCAATAGCTTCCACATCCTTCCTGTAGTGAGGCGACCAGAACTGCGCCCAGTGGGATAAAGAACAAAGAACAACCCAGCACGGGAAACAGGCCCTTCCGCCCAACGAGCCCACGCCGCCACATCACCCTACACCTATTCTACCCTGCGTGTCTATGAATGGAACCCTATTCAGTCAGATTCAGGGAAGAAATAGTGTCAATTTGGTAAAAACCGATTAGCCTGAGAGCACATTTTTGGGGTGTGGGAGGAAACCGGAGCACCCGGAGAAAACCCACGCAACCACAGGGAGAATGCGCAAACTCCCACAGACACAGGCCCAAATCCATGTGCCCGCACAGCCAGCAGTGCTAGTCACTGAGCTGTTGCGGCGTCCATCTACCGGTCCAGGATCAAGCACACACACCGACATGAAGTACTAGGCCACTCCTGGAACTTCCAAGAGCAGCCCAGGCACGACCCGCCGTGTGAATGCCCCTCGTTTGACAACGAGGTGGACCTGACAAGGGTCTTACAAAGTTGCAGCATTTACCTCCCACTCAATCCCTCGATTAATTGATTATCTTCTTTGAAGGCAAGACCGGGGTTTTGCCCTGGCTAACACCCCTCCCTCAACCCAGATAAACAGAAACGAATCAATTCATTGAACCCCGTGGGATCTTGCTATGTAAAAAAAAAAATGGCTGCTGTATTTGCCCTCAAAAACAAACGGGGCGGGGTAGCCCTTCAAAGTGATTGTGGGAAAGTTCTTCTGGGCCGTTCTGGCGTGTGAAAGCGGTGATAAAAGCGCAAACTCTTCCGTTCTGTAGCGCCTGGTCTGTGTCAGTAGATCCACAGCGATACATAAAAACATAAGAACATAAGAAATAGGAGCAGGAGTAGGCCATCTGGCCCTTCGAGCCTGCCCCGCCATTCAATAAGATCATGGCTGATCTGTCGTGGCTCAGTTCCACCTTCCCGCCCTCTCCCCATAACCCTTAATCCCCTCTCTTATCAAAAACCCATCAACCCGTTTCTTAAAAATATTTCGCGAGGCAGCCTCCACCACTTCAACGGGCAGAGAATTCCAGAGATTCACCACCCTTTGAGTGAAGAAGTTCCTCCTCAACTCCGTTCTAAACCGCCCCCCCTTTATCTTGAGGCTGTGCCCCCTAGTCTTACTGTCTTTTTTGAGCGGGAAGAGTCTCTCCACCTCTATCCTATCCATCCCATTCATCATCTTATACGTCTCAATGAGATCTCCCCTCATTCTTCAAAACTCTGACGAGTACAAGCCTAGTTTATTCAGCCTCTCCTCATAGCTCAATCCCCTCAACTCCGGTATCAGCCTAGTAAACCTCCTCTGCACTCCCTCCAAGGCCAAAATATCCTTGCGCAGGTGCGGCGCCCAAAACTGCGCACAGTACTCCAGCTGCGGCCTCACCAATGCCCTATACAGCTGCAGCAAGACCTCCCTACTTTTATATTCAATCCCCCTCGCTATGAAGGCCAGCATCCCATTCGTCTTCCTGACCACCTGCTGCACCTGCAAGCTGGGTTTTTGCGACTCATGCACAAGGACCCCGAGGTCCCTCTGCACCGTCGCCTGCTGCAGTTTTTCGCCCCGTAAGTAATAGTCCTTCCTACCATTCCTCCTACCAAAGTGGACCACCTCACACTTGCCAACATTAAATTCCATTTGCCATTTCCTGGCCCATTCGCCCAGCCTATCTAGATCCTTCTGCAGACTCTCCACACCCTCCACACAATTTGCCTTTCCCCCAATCTTGGTGTCATCAGCAAATTTCGACACCCTACACTCGGTTCCCTCCTCCAGATCATCTATATAAATGGCTGATACGGCTGACACTGCGTTGCCACCAGCAGAGGTTAAATCCTGGCTGGGTTCACCAGCTAAAAGATATTTGCAATCAATCCAGGAGAGAACTGGGAGATTTGAATAAACAGCGGCTAGTGGTGGCTGCTTGCGAAACCCACGCACCTCCAGAGGATTGTTCCAAGCAGAGCTCACATAAATTTCAGTTTTGTTCATGCTAATAAGGCCAATTGTGGCTGGTGCGTAGGATAATTTGCTTCTCCTGCTCGGGCAAATGCCACTTCTTCATTTAATATGCATTTGTCTTACCTTTAAACAGAAGCTAAATGCCCAGCCGTTGCGACTTTCCTCCTGTTTATTTCCAATGCGCCAGGCAGAGGGGTAGAGAGACGTTCCCCCCTTGCCCCAAACACAGGGAACCCTGACAGACATCCATGTGAAAGCATCAAACTGCCTCAGGACCGACCAGCCAATATTGCTGGAGATTACTGCTTAACATCCAATCAACAGGGGCGGTCCCTGAAGAGATCTATTTTTAAATTCACTCTCAGAATCTGGGCATTGAAATGACAATTTACTGCCTAAGCTGGTTATCTTTGAGAAAATGGAGAGGTGGGAACAACCGTGATTATTCGCAGCGGTTCATTATAACTGAACTTCTTGCAGCTTAACATTGTTCGTGTGAGAGACAATCCCTACAGGGCAGAATGAGGCCATTCAGCCCACTATATCTGTGCCAACTCCCTGCAAGAGCATCCCACCCTTTCACTCTATCCCTGTAGCCCCACACTTAGAGCCTGGCCAACCCACCTAGTCTTTGGGCTGTCAGAGGTAACTGGAGGAAACCCACGCAGACACGGGGGGAACGAGCAAACTCCACACAGGCAGTCACCCAAGGCTGGAATCGAACCCGGGTCCCTGGCGTTGTGAGGCAGCAGTGCTAACCATTCCGCCACCTAGTCCTATATAGGGTCAAATTAAGTGCTGATGTTTTTCACCTTGTACTGATCAGGACAGAATCACAAGAATACCAAATCTAAACACAACAACAATTTATACTGCATGAGAAGAGAGTACAAATTGGTTGGCAAATGGACTTTGGTTGCTAGAGATATTATTATGGAGAATGCATTTTATCTATCAAACGTTCGTTTAAATTTCTTTATTAAATTGAAGTTAAATGCATTAAATTAAAATTATTTCATTGCTATTTGTGGGAACTTGCTCTGCACAAATTAACCACCAAGTTCCTTACACTACAATAACTGTTACGTATCAAATATACTCATTGACTGTAATGTATCTCAGCAAGTCCTGAGATCAGGTTACTCATTCAACCTCATGTTTCTTAAACTTTTCCTGTACGCTTTATTTCAATTTACATCAGCATTATAGGGTAAGATTCTCCATCCTCTCTGTGTTTCCCACTGGTGGGAGGTGGCATGTCGTTTGCCAACTGTGGAGTTTTGCGTACAGTTCTACAGTAAGAAAGATGTGGAGGCATTGGAAAGGGTGCAGAGGAGGTTTACCAGGATGTTGCCTGGTATGGTGGGAAGGACTTACGAGGAAAGGCTGAGGGACTTGAGGTTATTGTCATTGGAGAGAAGAAGGTTACGAGGTGACCTGATTGAGGCATACAGGATGATCAAAGGATTGGATAGGGTGGACAGTGAGAGCCTTTTACCTCGGATGGTGATGGCTAACATGAGGGGACATAGCTTTAAATTAAGGGGTGGTAATTATAGGACGGATGTCAGAGGTAGGTTCTTTACTCAGAGGGTAGTAAGGGTGTGGAATGCCCTGCCTGCAGCAGTTGTGGACTCGCCAACTTTAAGGGCGTTCAAATGGTCAGTGGATAGGCATATGGATAACATTGGAATAGTTTAGGTTAGAGGGTCATTAGATTGGTTCCACTGGTCGGCGCAACATCGAGGACCGAAGGGCCTGTACTGTGATGTTCTATGTTCTAACTGCGGGATTCTCTGGTGCCACCGAATTCAGTGGGAATTCTCATTGATATCACCTCACGTCAGTGGGAAAACCACAAACAGGGATGCAGTGCCTGCAGGATCAGAGAATCCCGCTGGTGTTAACGGAAATCTGTACTGATTGTTTTATAAAATGACTAGTATATTGGTAACTATGCTGGTGAGAATCCCAAAAACCCATCCACGGGGAAGGGTTTTTAGATATTGTAAGAAGTCTGACAACGCCAGGTTTAAGTCCAACCGATTTATTATCAGACCTCTTACTGGGTTTACCCCAGTCCAACGCCAGCGTCTCCACATCATTTTTAGACATTCGCAGCTTTAATCAGTCAGGCTAAATGACGGTCCAGTAAGTAAGATCCAGAAGGTTCCGTAAGGGTGAACAACAGTCCAAGAATATATGGGTTAGGTTGATTGGTCATGCTAAATCACTCTTGAACGTGTCGGTTAGAGGGATTAGCAAGTTAAATGTATGAGGATGTGGGGATAGGGCCTGTTGTCGGTACAGACTTGATGGGCCAAATGGCCTCCTTCCGCACACTAGGCTGTCTGCGATTTCTATCCAGAAAGCGATTCAGATCCTGACTGATGGACTCATCAATATGCTAAAATTGTGCTCAGACACAGAAATAAAAGTGTGCCACAAACAATGGCAGGATCAAACAGCATGTCCAGGAATGTGCCACAGTTTTGGAGAATTTCTCCTGTTAATTGCGCCCTTCAATTTAGTGACTTATATTTAATGCCCTGATACGGAAATAAAAAGAGGAAAGGGTCGTATTTATACAACACCTTTCATGACCTTATGATCTCCTGAAGCAGTTGAGAGGAAATTAAGCACTTTCAAAGTGTCTTCACTGGAATAATGTAGTGCATTTTTTTGCACAGTAACTTCAGACAAATAGCGATGGCCAGAGAATCTGCATTTGCGATGTTGATTGAAAGATCAGAATTGGTCTGGATCAGGAATAACTCACTGAAAGAATGTTCTGGAGTGAGTTATGTCCAGGGGTAGAAAGGGCTTTGGTTTAAATCTCATCTGAAAGACTAATATGAGTATTTCAATTCCTCACATCGATAAAATAGATTGTTTGATATTGATACTAATATTTTCAATATTGGATTGGATTAAGTTGACCCGATGAAGGGCAAAGAGAGCAATTCTATTGATGGTAATCGATTAAAAAACGTGGAACAATGGTGTATCTTGCTTTGTCTCCCAAATTCTACTCTCCGCAAGGAGAAGGTCATCCAAATTTTATGGGTGGAATTCTGCCAAAAACGATTTGAAATGATGGATCCGTGTAAAAGTTAATGTAAATCCCTCTGGTTTTTTTCAAAAGGAGACCCTGGCGAGAAGCACACTAAAAATCAGTGGGATTATTCCAGTTGGAGAGGCTGGCGACACAGGGCTGAGCGGGTCACTGAACATGCACCGATCTGCCATAGAACCCTACAGTGCAGAAACAGGCCCTTCGGCCCATCGAGTCTGCACCGAACACAATCCCACCCAGACCCTACCCCCATATCCCTACACATTTTACCTGCTAATCCCTCTAACCTACACATCCCAGGACACTAAGGGGCAATTTTAGCATAGCCAATGAACCTAACCCGCACATCTTTGGACTGTGGGAGGAAACCGGAGCACCCGGAGAAAACCCACACAGACACGAGGAGAATGTGCAAACTCCACACAGGCAGTGACCCCGAGCCGGGAATCGAACCCAGGACCCTGGAGCTGTGAAGCAGCAGTGCTAACCCACTGTGCTACCATGCCGCCCCTACACATCCCAGGACACTAAGGGGCAATTTTAGCGTAGCCAATGAACCTAACCCGCACATCTTTGGACTGTGGGAGGAAACCGGAGCACCCGGAGAAAACCCACGCAGACACGAGGAGAATGTGCAAACTGCCAGCGCCAAGATCGACACATGGCCTCTGGGGGCAATTGGTAGGGGAGGGGAGGGGATCCCACTGCCATGCTACACTTTGGATCAGTGACAGAGGAAGGATGTTTGGATTTGGGCATCCAGGTGGGGAGGAGGGGGGGGCACCAGATGGTGGGCACCATCTGCAGCAGCTCCGCACTGCCGGCCTCCTAATAGTCAGCCCGCCCCAGGACTCACCATCGCTGGCCGTACCAACACCCCCCCCGCCACCCATCTACCAATCGCTATCCTCTCAGATGTATCCAGGCCAGCCCCGATACCCCACTATCACCAACACTTCTGTACCTCCCAACAACTCCCCCGGCCCACCCCAATCTCCCCCACCTCTTGGCAGTCCTGATGGAAAACTATAGCAACAACAGGCCCTTCGGCCCACAAGTTGCGCTGATCATATCCCTACCCACTAGGGCCGATCTCCAGCTCCAACTGCCCCCACCCCTGGGCAGGCTGCCCACCATCTGGTGCCCCCGCCTCCTCCTCCTCCCCACCTGGATGCCCAAATCCAAACACCCTTCCTCTGTCACTGATCCAAAGTGTAGCATGGCAGTGGGATCCCCTCCCCTCCCCTCCCCTACCAATTGCCCCCAGAGGCCAAGCCCCCTCCAGGCCCTGCCCCCTTTGTACTGCTCAGTTTGCAGTGGGCAGTGCCAAGGTGCTCCATTGTCACTTTGCCCCTTGGGCAGTGCTAGGGGGCCAGGCTGGTCCTGCCCAAGGTCACTCTCCCCCTTACCCCCGACCTCCATTAATGGGGATCTGTTGTAAACCTCATTGGAGTGAACCACTCCTGGCGGGGAGGGGCAGCGAGCCCACATGCTTCAGTCCCAGGCCCACTAATAATCATCATAGAACCCTACAGTGCAGAAAGAGGCCCTTTGGCCCATCAAGTCTGCACCGAACACAATCCCACCCAGTCCCCTACCCCCATATCATACCCACTAATCCCTCTAATCTACACATCCCAGGACACTAAGGGGCAATTTCTTAGCACGGCCAATCCACCTAACCCACACATTTTTGGACTTTAGGAGGAAACCGGAGCACCCGGAGGAAACCCACGCAGACACGAGGAGAATGTGCAAACTCCACACAGACAGTGACCCCGAGCCGGGAATCGAACCCAGGACCCTGGAGCTGTGAAGCAGCATGTGCTACCAATGCAAGTTGTGATTTGAGGTAGAGAGATTCTTCCCGCTTAGAAAGGATAGCAGGACTAGAGGGCACAGCCTCAAGATAAGGGGGGCGCAGTTTAGATCAGAGTTGAGGAGGAACTTCTTCACTCAAAGGGTGGTGAATCTCTGGAATTCTCTGCCCGTTGAAGTGGTGGAGGCTACCTCGCTGAATATATTTAAGTCACGGGTAGATAGGTTTCTGATAGACAGGGAATTAAGGGGAGAAAGCGGGAAAGTGGAACTGATCCACTTCAGATCAGCCATGATCTTATTGAATGGCGGGGCAGGCTCGAGGGGCTAGATGGCCGACTCCTGCTCCTATTTCTTATGTTCTTATGATTTAACTAATTTATTCAGCTCCGCGCCTATTCCTGGCAAATTGCCCCTAGTATCAGGGGATTAGCAGGGGAAATATGTGAGGTTACGGGAATAGGGCCTGGATGGGATTGTGATCGGTGCAGATGGGCCAAATGGCCTCCTCTTGCACTGTAGGGATTCTATAACCCCTGTGGTGGATGGGATGGGAAAATTCTGCCCTATAATCTCTATGTGGCTGAGTGTTTACTGTTTTATACTGCTGCCGTGATGCACTTTGGAAGTTTTTAATGTTAATGTGTGTGCAGGTGTGTATATATATATATATATGATGTGGTACATGTGTCAGTGATGTCGATACACCTCAGGATGTATTTTATATCGCAGCAGTATCTTACATTGTTGTGTTTGTCCCAGCTGAAATGTCGCACTGTAACTCAGACACTAAAGATCAGTGAAGTGTCAAATGATAAAAAGGGAAGGTTGTCAAATGCCATTTTCTGCTTAACAGTTGCTATCCTAAATCTGAATATTTATGGGACCCTCCTGGAATGATATAAATATTCATGTTTACAGAATTAAAGACATTCTCCCTTTGGATTGTGTAACGGGATATTGAAAATAATAAAGAGGCTGTATTTGATTGATCTTAGGATTAAAATTATATTGCCATAATTGTTCATCGGTCAATCTGTAATTCTTAGGTTAATGTACTGTTCGTTTTTAAATTCTTCATTAAATTCAGTCCTTGTTCCCTTAGTTCTAAGTTCATTTTTCAGTGCTTGCTCATTTTTAATACTTAGTTCAGTTCATTGTTCATTCTTTTAATACAATATATTCCTTCTTCTTTCAGCCTTCTTTTAATGCATTGTTCAATCTTTAATTTAATTTAATTTATTCTGGACTCTGCGACGCTTTGTTTAATTTAGCATACAGACTCTCTGGCTTTATTGGACTGGGATGGGAGTGCCTCTGAGAAATAAATCCTACGAAAGAACATAAGAACATAAGAAATAGGAGCAGGAGTCGGCCATCTAGCCCCTCGAGCCTGCTCCGCCATTCAATAAGATCATGGCTGATCTAAAGTGGATCAGTTCCACTTTCCCGCTTTCTCCCCATAACCCTTAATTCCCCTGTCTATCAGAAATCTATCTACCCGTGTCTTAAATATATTTAGCGAGGCAGCCTCCACCACTTCAACGGGCAGAGAATTCCAGAGATTCACCACCCTTTGAGTGAAGAAGTTCCTCCTCAACTCTGATCTAAACTGCCCCCCCCCCCTTATCTTGAGGCTGTGCCCTCTAGTCCTGCTATCCTTTCTAAGCGGGAAGAATGGCTCTACCTCTACCCTATCCATCCCTTTCATTATCTTATATGTCTCTATAAGATCCCCCCTCATCCTTCTAAACTCCAACGAGTACAGACCCAGTCTATTTAGTCTCTCTTCATAGTCCAACCCCCTCATCTCCGGTATCAGCCTAGTGAACCCCCTCTGCACTCCCTCCAAGGCCAAAATATCCTTACGCAAGTGCGGCGCCCAAAACTGCACACAGTACTCCAGCTGTGGCCTCACCAGTGCCCTGTACAGTTGCAGCAAGACCTCCCTACTTTTATATTCTATCCCCCTCGCTATAAAAAACTTATTTAAGGCCTCAGCCATTTCCTCATCTCCTACCACTAAATCCCCCCTCTCATCCTCAAAGGCCTTCTCAGTAACATTTGTTGACTTCTGGCAACACTGGAAAAGCTGCTGGTCCTATTCATAGTCTCAGAATCATGCCTTCAAGTCAGTGACCGCGACTCCTCCACGGTGGCACAGTGGTTAGCACCACTGCCTCACAGCGCCAGGGACCGAGGTTCGATTCCCGGCTGGGTCGCTCACTGTGCAGACTCTGCACGTTCTCCCCATGCCTGTGTGGGTTTCCTCTGGGTGCTCCAGTTTCCTCCCACAGTCCGAAAGACAAGGAGGTAAGATGGATTAGCCATGTTACATTCTCCCTCAGTTTATCTGAACAGGAGTCACTGTCTGTGTGGAGTTTGCACATTCTCCCCGTGTCCGCGTGGGTTTCCTCCGGGCACTCCGGTTTCCTCCCACAGTCCAAAGACGTGCGGGTTAGGTTGATTGGCCTTGCTAAGAAATTACCCCTTAGTGTCCAGGGATGCATAGGTTAGAGGGATTAGCGACAACTGGAGGATTTTCACAGTAACTTCATTGCAGTGTTAAGCCTACTTACAAGAAAAAAATAAATAACTAAATGCAGAAACACTCTTTCAAACTCCAAGACCATCCACAGGTTTGACCTGGAAGGGCAGGCCCAGCAGAGAGGTGAGACAGTCGTAAGGAGTTATCAGGGAGTGGTTCTAAGATCCCTCAATATTGACTCCGGACCATATGAAGTCTCATAGGCATGGAAACCCCCAGCTGATGGATCTGCACTCCTTCACATTGAATACCAGTTGGAAGGATCACTGGTGGTGTCAAGGACACAGGAAGTACTCTGGGTGGGGAAGTCCAATATTCATTGAGAATGGTTTGACAGTAACACTACTGACTGCATCCTAATGGACATATCTGCCTCTTCTTTGCACCTGTGGTGAGGGAACCAAAAAGAGGAAAGAAAAACCTACTCAAACTCATAGAAATCATATTGATGGGTATAGATAGAATGAACGCAAGTAGGCTTTTTCCACTGAGGCTAAGGGAGAAAAAAGGGCATGAGTTAAGGGTGAAAGTTTAAGGGAATATTAGGGGGGGATTCTTTATGCAGAGAGTGGTGGGAGTGTGGAATGAGCTGCCGGATAAATGTGGGGTCACTTTTAACATTTAAGAAAAACTTGGACGGGTTCATGGATGAGAGGGGTGGAGAGGGATATGGTCCAAGTGCAGGTCAGTGGGACTAGGCAAAAAAATGGTTCGGCACAGGGGCCAAAAGGCCTGTTTCTGAGCTGTAATTTTCTATGGTTCATAGAAAGAACATAAGAACATAAGAAATAGGAGCAGGAGTAGGCCATCTAGCCCTTCGAGCCTGCCCCGCCATTCAATAAGATCATGGCTGATCTGTCGTGGCTCAGTTCCACCTTCCCGCCCTCTCCCCATAACCCTTAATCCCCTCTCATATCAAAAACCCATCAACCCGCTTCTTAAAAATATTTAGCGAGGCAGCCTCCACCACTTCAACGGGCAGAGAATTCCAGATATTCCAGAGAATTCCAGAGAATTCCAAAGCCTTCAATGTAGAAGGGGTCCATTCAGCCCATTGCGTCTGCACCAACAACAATCCCACCCCAGGCCCTCTCCCCACAATCCCACAATTGTAGCCCATTACTCCCTCTAACCTTCACATCCTGGGACATGAAGGGACAATTCAGCATAGCCAATCAACCTAACCCGCACATCTTTGGATGGGGGAGGAATCCGGAACACCCGAAGAAACCCATGCAGACACGAGGAGAATGTGCAAACTCCACACAGACAGTGGCCCAAGCCAGGAATCGAACCCAGGACCCTGGAACTGTGAGGCAGCCGTGCTAACCACTGTGCTACAGCCCTCACCAAGTCACAGATACATGTGTCCATGACAGTACTGACTGGAGTAACCATTGTATCGCCTTTGCGGAGATGAAGGCTTGTCTTCACACTGAAGATACCCTCCATCGTGCTGTTGGCATTACAAACGTGCAAAATGGGATAGATTCAGAACAGATTTAACAACTCAAAACTGGGCATCCTTGAGGCATGATGTGGGTATGCCGGCGTTGGATTGGCGTAAACACAGTAAAAAGTCTGACAACACCAGGGTTTAGTCCAACCGATTTATTTGATAATATTCTCACAAGCTTTCGAGGTTAGGGTGGAATAGATAGGGTGGACTCTCAGAGGCTATTTCCCCGGGTTGAAATGGTCGCTACGAGAGGACACAGATTTAAGGTGCGGGGAGGGAAGTACAGAGGTGATGTTAGGGGTAAGTTTTTCACTCAGAGGGTGGTGAGTGAATGGAATCGGCTGCCGTCATCGGTGGTGGAGGCGAACTCGCTGGGGTCTTTTAAAAGACTTCTGGATGAGTATATGGGGTTTAATGGGATTGGGGGTTATAGATAGGTCTATAGATTGGTGGGGTTGATGTGATCGGCGCAACTTGAGGGCCGAAGGGCCTGTTTGTGCTGTAATGTTCTATGTTCTATGTTACCCTCTTCGTCAGGTGAATGGAGATTTCTGGCCTCAGACAGAGCATATAAAGCACAGACAGTTTAGAGATTGCTGATTAGAATGCGAATCCTTTTTGGTATCTTGTCTGCTTTCTTGCGTCTCTGTAAAAACTTGATGTCTGTGTCGATATGCGCAATCTTCTTGGAGATCCTCTCCACTTGGATCTCTGTCTGAGGCCAGAACTCTCCATTCACCTGACGAAGAGGGTAACCTCGAAAGCTTGTGAGAAGATTATCAAATAAATCGGTTGGACTAAAACCTGGTGTTGTCAGACTTTTTACTGTGTTTATGCCAGTCCAACGCCGGCATACCCACATCAGGACTACTATCGACACCACAAACTGCCGGATCCAAGTGGAGAGGATCTCCAAGAAGATTGCGCATATCGACACAGACATCAAGTTTTTACAGAGACGCAAGAAAGCAGACAAGATACCAAAAAGGATTCGCATTCTAATCAGCAATCTCTAAACTGTCTGTGCTTTATATGCTCTGTCTGAGGCCAGAATTCTCCATTCACCTGACGAAGGGGCAAACCTCGAAAGCTTGTGAGTATATTATCAAATAAATCGGTTGGACTAAAATCTGGTGTTGTCAGACTTTTTACCATCCTTGAGGCACCATGAACCATCAGTAGAACTGTATTCAATCACAATCTCTAACTTCATGGTCTGGTATATCTCCAACCCTGCCATTACCATCAAGATGTGGAGATGCCGGCGTTGGACTGGGGTAAACACAGTAAGAAGCCTGTCAACACCGGGTTTAAGTCCAACCGATTTATTTGATTGTAAACTCACAAACTTTCGAGGTTCCCTTTTTCGTCAGGTTCACCTGATGAAGGGGGGAAATCTGGAAAGCTTGTGAGTTTACTGTCAAATAAATCGGTTGGGCTTAAAACCTGGTGTTGTCAAACTTCTTACTGTGATTACCATCAAGCCCAGTGATCAACCCTGGTTCAATGAGGAGCATAGGAGGGTTTGCCAGGAACAATAAAAATGAGTTAAAAATAAGTTGGTGAAGTTAAAATCCAGGATTATATCGAATCATAGAATCCCTACAGTGTGGAAGGAGGCCATTCAGCCCATTGAGTCTGCAACAACAATCCCATCCAGGCCCTATCCCTGTAACACCACATATTTACCCCACTAGTCCCTCTAACCGATACATCACAGCTCACTAAGAGGCAATTTAGCACGGCCAGTGCACCTAACCCGCACATCTTTGGACTGTGGGATGAAACCGGAGCACCCAGAGGAAACCCACGCAGATATGGGGAGAATGTGCAAACTCCACACCGACAGTGACCCAAGCTGGGAATCGAACCCAGACCACTGCCGCTGGGAGGCAGCAGTGCTGAGCGCTGTGCTGCCCACACGCGCGCGGAACAGTGGAAGCGACATGCTACATTCAGAGCTAAGCCTTAACCGGTGGGTCATTTGAAATTCTTTACCTCTGCCACATCCAGTCCAAGGACTAGGGTGAAACAGTTGCAAATGTCTTCAGCTGCAAATGGATGTTATCCATTGCCGCCTCTACCTGAAGTCCCAGAAATCAGCTAACAACCGGTTTTGATTCACTCTGGATGATGTTGAGAAATGGTTGAAGGCTCTGGAGAAAGGGATCATAGTAACGTTTCGGCGATCAAACTGAGGGTGAGGTTCAACGCGGATGTAACAGTCAGAGGCAGCGAATTTGAGGCAAGGCTAAATAGCGGCAAATTTCTGAACATTCACAACTGCTGCGGCACGGTAGCACAGTGGGTTAGCACTGCTGCTTCACAGCTCCAGGGTCCTGGGTTCGATTCCCGGCTCGGGTCACTGCCTGTGTGGAGTTTGCACATTCTCCTCGTGTCTGCGTGGGTTTTCTCCGGGTGCTCCGGTTTCCTCCCACAGTCCAATGATGTGCGGGTTAGGTTCATTGGCTATGCTAAAATTGCCCCTTAGTGTCCTGGGATGTGTAGGTTAGAGGGATTAGCAGGTAAATGTGTAGGGATATGGGGATAGGGTCTGGGTGGGATTGTGTTCGGTGCAGACTCGATGGGCCAAAGGGCCTGTTTCTGCACTGTAGGGTTCTATGTAGGGTTCTATGTAAGTGCCATTGGAAAGTCAGGCCCAAATCTCATATTTCATACATGGGATGTTGTATAATTTATCCTATTAATAAGACGAATGTTTAATTAATTCATCAGATCCAGGGAGACAAACTTTAAATTAAATAACGAGGCATTTGAAGGGTCCTGAATTTTTCAGTAAATTTAAATCTTAGGCACACAGATAATAATAGATTTATGTTAACGGAGATGGAAAGTAAGGTGATGTGGCCACAAGACAAAGAAGTGATTGGTCAGGTGACTGGTGAGAAATCCGAAATGAATTTCACTAATTTATTTAGGGGGCTAATAAGTAGAATATTGGTATTGCATCTCAGTGTTCCCTGTGGGAAGTTCTTTTTATTCATTCATGGGACGTGGGCATCGCTGTTTGAGCCAGCGTTTATTGCCCATCTCTAGTTGCCCGAGGGCACTTGAGAGTCAACCACACTGCTGAGGCTCTGGAGTCACATGTAGGCCAGGACGAGCAAAGATGGCAGATTTCCTTCCCCAAACGACATTAGGGAACCAGATGGGTTTTTCCCAACAATCGACAATGGTTTCATGGTCACCAGTAGATTCTTAATCCCAGACTTTTTTTTCATTGAATTCAAATTCCACCGCCTTTCGTGGCGGGTCCCAGGAACATTAGCTGAGTTTCTGGATGAATATCGTAGCAATAATATCACTAGGCCATCACCTCCTCTGTCGATGTTTCTCGTTCCCCTGGGCAGCAGTTTGGACAGGATGTGTCAACAGCTGGAGCAACTCGAGTCTCGTGGTTTGGGCTCCAAGAGGCCGGGAGTTACGTGGACATCACGGCCTGAATTTTCAGGCCTTGGCAACGTTCTCAATGGCCTTGTTTCAATGGCAGCCATTTTGGCCCAAGTGGACTAGGAGGCCAGGGCAAGCCTCCTGTCCCCATAAGCTGGGAGAGAGAATTAGATTTGTTGAGTGCCTTGGTAAAGGGAAGTTAACTGCTGGAGTTTTCTAGACGTGATGGGGGGAGGGTGGGGAAGGGAGGGTCAGTTGCCTGGAGGGAGACAGGCTGTGTGCTAATGGTCAAACTAGGCCTAAGGCCTTCCCTGCCTGCCTCAGTGGGTGCACTGCTAACAGTCTGCAATGTAGAGGGGTTTTTCCCACTTCCCCAACAATGGTGGGTGGGATGGTTGTTTTATTTGATTTTTATTGAAAGTTTTAGATCAGTAGCTGACACAACCGCGTTGAAACAATTCCCTTGTTCCTTAAAGCTATTGGACTCGTCTCTCAAATTGAAAGGTTTTGTCCAGCTTGGACAGATCACCCAGTATCCCGAATGGGATAGGGAGCCTGTATCCTTGCTAATGAACATCTCATTAGGTCTCCCCGTGACAATCTTGCAAGGGATTCATACTCCATCAGTGATTCGGCATTGGGAACCCCTGTCAGGCCCTGTGGGTTTCCACGCATCATGCAAACCAACCTCCCATCCATTGACTCTGTCTACACTTCCCGTTTCCTCAGCAAAGCAGCCAGCATAATAAATGACCCCGGATATTCTCTCTTCCACCTTCTTCCATCGGGAAAAGGATACAAAAGTCGGGGCGGCACGGTAGCACAGTGGGTTAGCACTGCTGCTTCACAGCTCCAGGGTCCTGGGTTCGATTCCCGGCTCGGGTCACTGCCTGTGTGGAGTTTGCACATTCTCCTCGTGTCTGCGTGGGTTTTCTCCGGGTGCTCCGGTTTCCTCCCACAGTCCAAAGATGTGCGGGTTAGGTTCATTGGCTATGCTAAAAATTGTCCCTTAGTGTCCTGGGATGTGTAGGTTAGAGGGATTACCAGGTAAAATGTGTAGGGATAGGGTCTGGGTGGGATTGTGTTCGGTGCAGACTCGATGGGCCGAAGGGCCTGTTTCTGCACTGTAGGGTTCTATGGTATAAACCAACTCAAGGACAGCTTCTTCCCTGCTGGTATCAGACCTATCTCGCATTAAGTTGATCTTTCTCTACACCCTAGCTATGGCTGTAACACTACATTCTGCACTCTCTCCTGTCCTTCTCTATGAACGGTATGCTTTGTCTGTATAGCGCGCAAGAAACGATACTTTTCACTGTATGCTAATAAATGTGACAACAAGAAATCAAATCAGTGCGGACCCTCGAGTTCCTCTAGGAGTTGCACGTTACTCAGATTTGAAAATCTGTCGGCCGTTCCTTCACCGTGGCTGGGTCTTAATCCTGAATCTCCCTGTCGAACAGCACTGTGGGTGCACCTACACCTCAAGGACTGCAGTGGTTCAAAAAGGGAGCTCATCACCATCTTCTGAAGGGTTGGGTAATAAATACTGGCTTTGTCAGTGATACTCAGTAAAAGAGGAAAAAATGCTCGCTGGTGAATGCTTATCATCATTTCTTTTCATTAATTAAACTAAATTTATGACTCATCCTTTAAGGCCTGGTTTAATTTGTTGCTATTCTGTTCAAAGTAATTAGTTCATTGCTTAATCATTAATGAGCTGATGAGTATCAAAAATGTGCTGTAATTTATTGAGTATCATGTATCCACTGCCCCAGGGCAAATCCTTGGTCCGTTATCTGCTGATCCTGGGCCCTATCCTTGGCACTTTGTGTCAGTTTCATAAGAACATAAGAACATAAGATATAGGAGCAGGAGTTGGCCATCCGGCCCTTCGAGCCTGCCCCGCCATTCAATAAGATCATGGCTGATCTGTCGCTGCTCAGTTCCACCTTCCCGCCCTCTCCCCATAACCCTTAATCCCCTCTCTTATCAAAAACCCATCAACCCACGTCTTAAAAATATTTAGCGAGGCAGCCTCCACCACTTCAACGGGCAGAGAATCCCAGAGATTCACCACCCTTTGAGTGAAGAAGTTCCTCCTCAACTCTGTTCTAAACCGCCCCCCCTTTATCTTGAGGCTGTGCTCCCTAGTCCTACTGTCCTTTCTGAGCGGGAAGAGTCTCTCCACCTCTATCCTATCCATCCCATTCATCATCTTATACGTCTCAATGAGATCTCCCCTCATTCTTCTAAACTCTAACGAGTACAAGCCTAGTTTATTCAGCCTCTCCTCATAGCTCAATCCCCTCAACTCCGGTATCAGCCTAGTAAACCTCCTCTGCACTCCCTCCAGGGCCAAAATATCCTTGCGCAGGTGCGGCGCCCAAAACTGCACACAGTACTCCAGCTGCGGCCTCACCAATGCCCTATACAGCTGCAGCAAGACCTCCCTACTTTTATATTCAATCCCCCTCGCTATGAAGGCCAGCATCCCATTCGCCTTCCTGACCACCTGCTGCACCTGCAAGCTGGGTTTTTGCGACTCATGCACAAGGACCCCGAGGTCCCTCTGCACCGTCGCCTGCTGCAGTTTTTCGCCACGTAAGTAATAGTCCTTCCTACCATTCTTCCTACCAAAGTGGACCACCTCACACTTGCCAACATTAAATTCCATTTGCCATTTCCTGGCCCATTCGCCCAGCCTATCTAGATCCTTCTGCAGACTCTCCACACCCTCCGCACAATTTGCCTTTCCCCATCATCAGCAAATTTCGACACCCTGCACTCGGTTCCCTCCTCCAGATCATCTATATAAATGGTAAATAGCTGAGGCCCCAGCACCGACCCCTGGGGCACCCCACTAGTCACCAACCGCCAATCCGAATAGCACCCATTGACCCCCACTCTCTGCCTCCTATTTGACAACCAATCCTCTATCCACACTAACACCCTACCCCCAACTCCATGTCCCCTGACCTTCTGCAATAACCTCTTGTGAGGTACCTTGTCAAACGCCTTCTGAAAATCCAGAAAGACCACATCCACCGGCTCTCCTCTATCCACTGCTCTAGACACATCCTCATAGAACTCCAGTAAATTTGTCAGACACGACTTCCCTTTAATGAAACCGTGTTGCATCCGCCCTATCAAGCAATTCCCCTCAAGATGCCTCGCTATTTCCTCCTTAATGACGGTTTCTAACATTTTACCTACCACAGACGTTAAACTAACCGGCCTATAATTCCTCGCCTTTTGCCTGGCACCCTTCTTAAACAACGGCGTAACATTAGCCGTTTTCCAATCTTCCGGCACTTCCCCGGAATCCAGCGACGTCTGGAAAATAACCACCAAGGCATCCACTATAACCTCCGCCATTTCTTTCAGAACCCTCGGATGCATTCCATCCGGTCCTGGGGACTTGTCCACAATCAGCCCCTCCAGTCTGTCGAGCACCACCTCTCTAGTAACAGTAATGTCATTAAGACCCTCCATTCCTACCACCTTTCCATCGCTAACACCCGGCAAATTATTCACGTCCTCCTCCGTGAAGACAGAAACAAAGAAGTTATTCAAGACCTTAGCCATATTCCTATCCCCTACCACTAGCTCCCCTTTCTCATCCTCTAAAGGACCAACGTTCACCCTAGCCAGCCTCTTCCTTTTTATATATTTATAAAAACTCTTGCTATCCTTTTTTATATTAAGTGCTAGCCCAGCCTCATAGCTTCTCCTACCCTCCTTTATCAACTTCTTTGTCAATCTTTGTTGACATTTAAACCTTTCCCAATCCTCTTCTCGCCCACTGCTCTTAGCTACGCTAAATTCCTCCGCTTTTAATTTAACACTTTCCTTCACCTCCTTCGTTATCCACGGCTTATTACCTCTCCTCCTACAGTCCTTTTTGACCATCGGAATAAATTTCTGCTGAGCACCAAGAAAGATCTCCTTAAAGATCCTCCACTGCTCCTCAGCAGACCTACCTTCCAACGCGTTCCCCCAGTCCACATTCGCCAATTCTTCTCTCATCCTACCATACTCCCCTCTGTTCAAACAAAGGACGCGTGTCTGGGAACCCACTTTCTCCTCCTCCATCTGCACCAGAAACTCCACCATACAATGATCGCTCTCCCCAAGAGGATCCTTCACCGCAAGGTCCCTAATTCTACCCGCCTAATTCTACATAGCACCAGATCCAAGATAGCTCGCTCCCTCGTTGGCTCCAACACACACTGTTCCAGGAAATTATCCCGGCAGCATTCCAAGGCAGCATTCCAGTTTTCCGTGCTGGGTTGTTCTTTGTTCTTTAAGTCCTTCCGCTGTCCGAGAATGCTGATACTGAAGATAAATGCTGGAGGAAAAGGCAGTCTCCCAGTTCATTTCTAACTTTCAAAGTCCCAGTTCTCCAGTCCCTGACCTTCTGTTCAACACACCGTTTGTACAGCTGCCAATCCACTCAATCAGATGCTCATCCAGGGCAGCACCATGGCAGGGTGAGGGTGGCACTGCTGTCTCATAGCACCAGGGACCTGGGTTTAATCCTCAGTTTGGGCGTGGATGTGCAGGTTAGGTGGATTGGCCACACCAAATTGCCGCTTAGTGTGAGAGGAGCTACTTGGGTAAATGCGTAGGGTTATGGGGATAGGGCTTGGGTGGGATAATGGTTGGTGCGAGCTCAATGGGCCAAATAGAACATTCCAGCGCAGTACAGGCCCTTCGGCCCTCGATGTTGCGCCGACCAGTGGAACCAATCTAATGACCCTCTAACCTAAACTATTCCAATGTTATCCATATGCCTATCCACTGACCATTTGAACGCCCTTAAAGTTGGCGAGTCCACAACTGCTGCAGGCAGGGCATTCCACGCCCTTACTACCCTCTGAGTAAAGAACCTACCTCTGACATCCGTCCTATAATTACCACCCCTTAATTTAAAGCTGTGCCCCCTCGTGTTAGCCATCATCATCCGAGGGAAAAAGGCTCTCACTGTCCACCCTATCTAACCCTCTGATCATCTTGTATGCCTCGATTAGGAATGGCCCCCTTCTGCAGAATTCTGTACGATTCTCTGATCTTTGTTGCCCGAGCTTCCCAAAAGAGAATTTAGACTGTGGCTCTCTCACCCTGGCTGGTCTTCCTAGTATGGTCCTCATCTCTGCTCCCTCAAGCTCAAAGCAAACAGGGGGTCTCAGACTGGGGTCCACGGGTCCCCTGGGGTCAGTGACAAAACATATTTGTAAAATTCGATCAACGCAACTGCTTTTCCAGAAGCCAGCCTCTGATTGGACCAGAGTGACGGGAAGGGTGGGCGTAGGGATCGAACTCAGAGTATGCGCAGTGTGGCGGAGGGTTGGAGTGGGCACTGGAGCGGGCTCCACAGTGGACAATGCAGTGTGTGGCAGAAGCGGGTGTGTGTGAGAGAGGAGGGGGCGTGCATGCGCGCGTGGGGCACAATTAGA